>JBAGKO010000003.1:19491421-19506791 GCA_037177275.1 Acacia concinna | reverse complement strand
ACAGTTGTCATCATGGCCTGCAAAGTTGTTAAAATTCCCATGGCGAGCAAAGAGTATCCCCTACTTGAGAAGTTGTCAAAACGTGCTTATCAAGTTGTCAAAATGGCATGTGAAGTTGTTACAATTTTATGGCATTGTGAATAGTACCCCCTGAGAAATTGTTAAAACGTGCTGACGAAGTTGTCAAAACGGCCTGCGAAGTTGTTAAAATTCCCATATGGTGTGAACAGTACCTATGCATTTTTTAATATTTTCCTTTTTCTCTCCACTGCACAAAAGGCCAAGGGGACTGTAGAAAAAGGACAGGGGCAGCAGTGGAATTTCCCCAATGAACATAATTATCAAAAGGTCCTTAGGGACCTCTTGGTAAGGCAACAATTTGAGGGGACTTTTTTATAATTATGTTTGGTCCTTGGGACTTAGATGCCATTTTCCCAAGAATAAAAGGAACAGCAAAAAAATCCAAAACAGGACCAAAAACATATGGCCACGGGCAAAACAGTTAATTAAATCCTTACTCTTCTACCTGCCGAAATAGTTAGTTAATATTTAAACACAAAACATACCATTAGGGTTCTTATTACTCCCTCCCTCCCTAAACATAGAAGCTACATTCCCTGCTCATCCTCATCCCAAAATGAGGGAATTTTTTTATTTTTCATTCAATTTTATTTTGTTTAAGTTAAGTTATATTTAATAGCCTGAACTACATTTTAGTAGCACCCACTAAAAAAATACTCATGGCGCTGAATGCACTATAAATTAATTAATTTGAAATATTGGGTGCTAAAATTATTTCAAAAAATTGGGCGGTGCTAAAAACTATTTCAAAATATTAGGTGGTATTGAAAAATATTGTTGGATGCCAGATATACTAAAAATTAATTAATTTAGGATATATTATTTTGCAAGATTTATAGAGTTGGTTAGAGGTCAGGAAAAAGTCCAAAAATATCAACTGAGATTGCTGAAATCGGCTAATCACCGAAAAATGGACTTTTTAATAAATTTATTTTAGGAGTTATAGACATCCAAAAATCACAAAATTTTAATGAACGCCTCCTGGTATTTCTAGGGATTTTCTATAAATTTTTTAGAATTTGTGGATGACTACAGAATTTTCAAAAATTTTCCAGTTTTCAGGCCGATCAGACAAAATTATCAGTATAATTTGGATCTGGGGGACCCATTTTGGCAGCTGTAGCTGGTGCCACCTGCCCCCATGAGGTGTCCACACCAATCTCAAGAAGAGAACATGTGTCAAGAGGAAAGGGGTGACACATGTTAAAGATTGAGAAAATTACACCTAAAGACCCAAAAATATTTACAAAATGACCCCTCCTGCCCCCTATAAATACCGTTCACATTTCCTTCATTTCTTTCCCCAAAAGCCATGCTCCCCCTTTCCCTCTTAGTGCTCTCCCACCCTCTCTTAAAGAAGCCTCTTCCGGCGGAAATTCTGGCGGTCTCGGCCCGGTCTTTGATTCAAATAAGTTTTGGATCCTTCCCTCTTGTGAATTTCTTTAATTTCCAGCAATTACTAGAGTAGTTAGGGGGAGGTTCCGTCCAATTGGGCAGGCCTAGATTGTAACATACCAAATTTCCATCACCAAATATCCCTTGTAAATGGACTATAGATTAGATGGAATAAAATGATTCATTTTATTACAAGAAAGATGGCTAAAGTATTTTCTAACCAATTTCTGGAATTCTAATAGTGACAATCTCATTATACATCACTTTAACCTAAGTTAATGATGTCCAAAAATCATAAAAATTTTAATTTTGAAAGTAGACATGTCAAGCTTTAATTTTGTATGTCATTTGCATGATTTGGTTAAGAGATTTGAATTTTTGAAGTGTGTCTAGAGAAATTCTCTAGTTTCTGGAGCAGTCTTCAAAAATGAATTTCCTGGGAATTTTCTGATTCCAATTGAGCAAAGGAAGTATTTTTTTCCTAAAACTAGATTCAATAGGGGAAATTTAGGCTTTGGAATAACCTCAATTGGAGATTTGTACAATTATATATGAATTTTCAAAGTTACATGAAAATTCGGTCCAGAAATCCGAATTTGCAAAAAGTGTAATGGCAAACTTGTAATTAGTGGCCAATCAAGGATAGAAAGGGAAATAATGTATAAGAACAATTGGAGACTACCCATAAATTATTTGGAGACTAATGGCAGTTAGTTTGAAATTTTCTAAGACAGTCGATATACCAACTCCGTAGAAAATTCATCTGGTAGATCACATTTTCCTTTGAAACTAAAGCCAACATAATTAAACAGTGATTGGTTCAATTCCAGTGGTGATTTACGTCAGTTTTGTGAGAGGAAAAAATAACTAATGGCATAAATGAAGAATTACATAAAAGTGAAGGCAAATTAGGCAATGGAAATGATCACATGTTGGATTAATTGAATAAAAGCAATTGAAGAGGCAATTGGGAGCCTCATTTCTGGCTGAGCAAGGGCGTGAAGAGAGAGAGGGAGCTCAAGAGAAAAATAGACAGAAAAGGGAAGGGAAAGAAGGAAGAGGAAGAGAAACTAAGTGGATCCAAGGTAAGATCAAGCTTAAATCTTCTACCTTCTTCTTGATTCTTAGCCTCCAACCTTCTCTAATGGTCATGAACCTCTTGTATTCATGTGTAGCAAGAAGAAATCAAGAGGAAAAGGGGCTGTAAATTTCGGATTTGGGAGGAAAAGAGCAAAGATCAAGTGGTAATCATCTAATCTATGAACCTCTTCTTGATTATAGTTATTTGGGAGGAAAAGACCACACAATCTAGTTGTGTGGTCTGTTTCACTGGCCAAACGTTGTCCAAATTTTATGAAACTTTATAGAAATACATTAGGCATATAGATCTTTAATTTATGGGTAGAACATAATTTTGGACAAGTGGATCAAAAGATATGATTTTTCAAAGTTAGCCTTGTTTCTGGAACCAAATCTAGAATAGTTCGGGTTTGGTGAATTTTTGGGAAACTTTCGACCACCTTGGCCAGGAAAAGATATTTTTATTTTAAAGTAGACTTACATAGGTTTACACATGCTTTGGTATCAGTCAAATTGGAGTTTCCTAAAATAAATTATGATTTTTGTAATATGGACATTAAATCTGGAAGTTGTTCCGTGGTATGCTGATTGTGAGATGTTTATTTCAGGTCAAATGAACTTCAATAACCACGAAAATTTCCAGAAATAAAGTAGACTCAATATTCTTTAATTCAAGGGGTAATTTGTAATAATTGGATAAGGACATTGGGAGATATAAATTTTCAAAATTTGGTAATGATTTTGGAGGCTGTCTTGTGACAGTAGTAGTTTATGATAGATTCTGGAATTGGGTGCATGAGAACTGCAAGGTTAAATATTTTTCCTGTAAAGGACACTTAATAAGGATCACATAGGGCTTTGAACCACCCAATTTGGAGATTTGTAGAATTAGTTATGATTTTTCAAAGATAAATGAAAAATCCAGTCAGCTCTTGGCCATACGAATTTAATGGACTTTAGGCCTAATGTTCACATTAACTACTTAATTGGGCCTAAAGCACTAAACCCAATGACAATCAACTTGAAAAAATGGGGGTTATACAAGTATTGGGAAAAATAATAACCTGGTATCCGTAAATGGAGTATAATTATTGTCCAGAACTTAAGAATTGTTCGAATAAAGACAAATGATTGGACATGATTCATGGGATAACTAATGGCAGGCACTTGGGAAATAAGTACTTTGTAAATGGTAGCTCATTGCTATACATTTGAAATTGTAGGCTTTGGTATCTGCCCAAATAGGACAAAAGCCAGTAAGACAATTGAGTACGGAAAAAAAGACTTCAGATGGTAACTCTTTCTCTCATTATTTGTGTGAATATTTATATGCATTGGTTTGCTATGTTTGTGATGTGAGAAGTATCTGGCCGTAGTAGTGGTTGAGAACCCTTCGGTCCAGGTACTGAGTTGATTGACGCCACCTGTTATACCTAGCTGTGGTAGTGGTCGAGGACCCTCCAGTTAGAAGTATCTAGCTGTGGTAGTGGTTAAGGACCCTCCAATCGAGGTATTGAGATGAATTAGGATAGACAGAGGTCTGGTCCTCCAGCTGGTCATCTGTGGCCAGGCACGGCCTGGGCCTTAGACGGATGTGTGTGGCATATATGTTTGTATTTACCTCAGTTATGTAATATGATGCCTTGCATGTTTATTATCGCATATTTTATGAGTGACTGTTTCCTCAATTGATTTCAAGTGTATTGTGGCACTAAGAGCTCGGTTAATCTTGGAAGATAGTGATTAATCTTGGAGATGACTCTAAGGACTGAACATAGGTCAAGGTTTAGACCGAACCAGTATAAATCGCGTGTGTTGTCATCTAGTGATATATTTCCTTTACTTTCTACTAAGTCAAATTTTTTTAAATTTTATAATATCACCCAATTCACCCACCTCTTGGGTGATAGGCTTGCACTAACATAGTCTTGGGTGTCCTATTAAATCTAAAACATACAACTGTGATTTATTGCTAATGTGGTGTATTGCATATCTATTTAACGCATTTTGATGAGAGTATGTTGTTACTACTGGAATTCAATCGAATCTCACCTCACATCATTTTATATGAATTAACCTAGAGAAATTGGTGGCACTAGAGGAAAAGCGGTACCTCAAAACGAGTGAGACGTATAAGACGTTTGGGTTGTAAGAGGTTTAATGTAATATTTTTTGATACATTTTGGACTAGTTTTGTGCATATTTGTAAGCCTACGGTAAGGGCCTGTAATGTAAACAAGTACTTCTTATTAATATTTTATGCTATTTCTGCTTGCCTGTGGAATTTCGTCTTTATTTCTCTGGAAATATCGAAATGTTAAGGAGGTTTGACACAAGAACACTTTCTAATCAACAATCCTAGCTTCTCAATATAATCTAAACTTAGATTCAATTGATCAATTAGGAATATCATAAAGTAGTTAGCTCATGTTATATTCATTAGAGATCCTCTCTACCTCCAATTACTTCCTCGAAACCGAGAAAACAATTGATTTCAAAAGAATAGAAGAAAGCAATTGAATAACAAAGAGAGTTCTATATCCTTGCAATCCAAAAGTACAAATCTAATACAAGTATCATCATCCAGACTACAAGGAACTGATCATAATCCTTAGCAATGTACACAAATTATAACCTCTAGAAACCTAGAATCATAGTTTGCATATATAGAGAGTATAAGATTAAATTAAGATATAAAGAACTCCCTTAGTAGCTCAAAGACTCTGGTTAGCTTCATCACACTATTAAATAAAGGAATCTAGACTCTCATAGCAAAATCTCTAACCAAAAGGTAGCTGGTACTTCTTTGACTTATGGAGATGGCTTCAGATGGAAGAATGGAGTGATTAATCAGTTGAAAGTAAAGAAGAAGAAGGAGAGTAGCGGTCAGAGATGGTAGGACGAGATCAAGAAGAAGGAGAAGCGATATTGATGATTGATGAGATGGAAAGTGTTGGAAGGGGCTGGATCTCTGAGGAGTATAAGAAGAAAAGATGAAAACAAAAAGTAGTGTACAATGTCTTCATGGTGTGGGCAACACTTTCTTTTAAGCATAATTCACCCTCATCTATACCTATCTTATAGGGTGTAAGTTGGATTGATAATTTGACTTTATCATTATGTGTACTCAAGGACAAAGGCAAAGAGTTTAATCTCTTGTGTGGTTTTCTAATCTTTCTTGTATGTCTTTATATAAGTTACAAATAAAGTGATGGTGTAAGGAATTCATAGACCATGAAGTGATGTCTTGACGTAGTGCCCCTTGAAGCAATATCTCTTCAATTAAAAGTCATAACCATTTGTTAGATTCATGAATCCTATATGTTCATTTATGAACCAACATAATTTAAATAACCAGATTTAAAATGACTCTTCCAGTTACACTTTTATATTGTCTCTAGGAACTAAAAAGACATAACATTGGTGACCGTTAGTGTTATAACTCTCTACACAACCCTTCACATAAATTCCTTAATTTATAAGGACATGACTTTTCAACAAACACATCTCTTCATCTTAAAATATTCCAACAATCCCCCACCATTTTAAAATGATTACAAACTCTTATCACTTCAGAAATCTCATGTTGTTAGTAAAGGTATCTTGAGGATTTGAACCTTTACCTAAGTAAGACATGGTTTCACCCATCCGAAATAATATGTTAGACTAAGCTTTGAACCAATTATCCCATATGAACAGGTGTGCATGAATTACACATGAGATCTCAAACCATTGTATGCCACTTAAATGACATGTTTATTTGTGACCTTGTGCCCATATCATTTTCTTGAGAACTTTTCAAAGTCAAGCCTTTGGACTCTTAGAAGTGGCCTCACTTCGTTCTCATATAGGTAGACTCCATCAAGAGCATCACCATGAAAAATGCTCCAACAAATTTATGCTTACAGGTCTATTAAGAGTCAAATTAGACTCAACCTACCCCCTTTTAGTCTCATGGTTACTACGTACTTTTAAACCTGGGATGTATTTAAAAGTCAAGTACTTACAATCACTCTGTTAGCGTACTGTCACCATTGAACTCAAGACATGATATGATGGTTAAGTATGAGTTGGGTTTCTACTATTAGTGATTAAAATTTTGTAGGGATTTAATCATATCCCTTTTGATGTTTTAAACACCAAATCCCTTGTCAAACATTTCGTCAAAGGATCTACAAGGTTTATTTTAGATATTATATAACTAATGGAAATTACTCCATTTAAGACCAATCTTTCATATAGCTATATCTTGTGCCAACATGTCGCGACTTTCTATTACATATAACCTTAGCTACAAACCCTTGCAAGAATATATTGGCTATCACAATAAATATATATTGATACCAACTTCATGCTAGAGCCAAACAGTAAATAACCACAACAACAATTAAAAACATGACAACAACAACTTATGACTCATTTCCTTTTAAAATTACCATAGCCAAACATGTTAATAGAATTTATAATCTTATCATCCCCTCTTTTCTTTGATGTCTTATGAGACAGTCCTTCCTCCACTACATGTACATTCTCATGAGCATTTGTGCCTTTTGTACCATGGATATTTTTCCATACTTCTCTTCTAAAAGAAGATAACCCCTAATAGCTCAAGAAAGACTTGCTTTATGTTTAATTAAGACTCTTTTTTAAGTCTTTTCATAAAGAAGGAAGTTTATCTATGATTGATGAGATAAAAATAAATTCATCCACTTGTATGTTATTTGTTTGAAATTATTCAATCCCTGTCCAATCCATACATCTAAAACACATTTTCCATCAATTAATCTGATTAAAATTATAACAACATGGTAATTATCAACTCATCTAATTGATCATAGGTTTTTCATAACAATTATCAATTTATTAAATTTCTCATGACAATTATCAATTTATTAAATTTAAAATCTATCATGCTTTTTATCACTTTATAATCATGATTATATTTCCATGACTTCACAAGCTAATAAACCATATAATTAAAGGCAAAATAATTGCATCAACTAGATTATTAATAAAGCTCATAGATCCATAAATCATATTCAATAAAGAAATGCAAATAGATACTTATCTCTCTCTTTTATTATTGACCACGTGAATTTCAAAAGACTCCTTTTGCAATGATCTAGAGATCTAGATCAAACCATTATTTGTCTAAGCATTGATGACGTAAGTGACCCAACAGTTGTATTTTGTTGTAAAAAAATGCCACGTGCCCGAACATAACCTCAAGCATAATAATTATCTCACGTTGCACTGGAAAAATATATAGATCCTTTCCACACATGAACATAAAGGAAATCGATGGCGAATTTGGCATCTATTGGGGCCTTTATTCAACCATGTCGGCATCCACAAATTGTTGGTTTACCCAATGCGCTTATGCTATCTTAAGATGTCTCCTTCATATCTTTTCCACTTCACAAAATTTATAGACAACTCCTTCAATTATGTCATTTGTGTTTATGAAGTACAATGGTCAACCTTGTTTAATTATGTTTGTTGGGACATTTGGGTGAACAGATGTAAGAAGTTGTTTGTTGATGGTGAAGAGGAGTATTATCAAGTTGCTCATGCTAGTCTATTTGGAGCAAGTTGGGATCAGAGCCTAGCATCTAACTGCAAATTTTATACTCAACAAGTACATTATATGGGTACAATAATGTATGGTTGCATTGGATTTTTAGAACTTAAAGGTGGATGCATCAATACTAGATTCAGGACAGAGCGGATTGGATGCGTGGTTTCTGAAGCAGATGGAACTTGGATTTTTGGATATTTATGCAAGTTAACCTCGGTACCTCTAGCTATTGCGAACATTACCACAATAATGTAGGGACTTCAGATATGTTGGTCTAGAGGATATAGAAACATTCTTGTCTTGTTTGATTGTATTGAAGCAATTAATCTGATTACTAGAGATTGTGCGCACAATCATCCCTTCAGGGATGCCATAGATGATGCTAGATTATGATTCGCTAAGGATTGGCAGGTGTTAATTAGCCATATTTCTAGGGACGAGAATACTTTAACAAATCATTTAGCTAAGTTATCTCATAGTATTATAGGAAATTTTGCTTTCCTTGATCAGCTACCACCTTCTTACCGAGGGGAGGCGGTGGCTGATGAAAGATGATACATGTTTTGATGATAGGGAATTTTTCTCATTTTTGTTCTTTTTTTTTGTAATACATGATTAAGCATTAATGGAATTCTAGTTTACATTCCAAAAAAAAAGTGTGGATGAATTTAGTGACTCTTCCTCTTACTCTTGCGTATTTTCCCCTTTGGCCATATTCATAGTGACTATGGAGTTCTCTTTCTTCCTTCACAATGTCTATGTAATCTTCCCCCTCATCTGTGATGTTTCCGGTCTTGGGCTTTCCATTGTGCCCCACTTAGCCCAAATCCTTTTAACTGTTACATTTGACACAAACAGGACAAATGTGTCCAAGTATTCTTCAAAACACGTAAAGTATATACAGCATATACCTTGGCTTTACACTCAATTTTGTCTAATGTATTAAAATAAAAAGAAAATAGAAGTTACGAAATTCAGAAAAGGAAACTTTAAGGAATGTGAATTCTGTACACACACTGGCCTTGGTACATTTTTTTTAATTTTATAAAATTGGGGTGGGGGCGTGGAACATATTATTTTTGCCAGAACAATTAATATTATAATTTTGAGCTAGCAGCTAAAATGTGTTGAAAATGCAGTTTGTGAAAATGTCAATGCCAGCTGGTTTTATATGTCCATACAACAATAGAAACAAAACTCTAGATGAAATCTTTACCAGAACTCACAGTGAGCTCGTCAAAAGACTAGCTAAGTAAAACCTAAGAATCATGCTCAGTTGTGGCCACACTGATTGCAATAGTGGCATTTGCCACAGCAACAACCGTGCCCGGCAGCGTCAACCAAGATTCCAGGTATCCGACACTAGAAAACGAGACAACATTCATAGTGTTTGCCGCATCATCACTCATAGCCCTGTGATGCTCCATCATGGAGGTGGTGACATTCCTATATCATTACTCACTTGGCAGTGGGGATGGGCTAGTAGCAGGGGACCTGGCTGCACAGTGTGTATGTAGAGGATGGGTATGGCACAAGAAGGGGCAGGACCTGATCCATATAGTAGGAAACCAGGACCTTGGGGGATACAAGAAAGGAATAGTGATAGTATGGGGCATATGGTAACAGAATTCATTGTGGTCTATATAGGTGTAATACACAGGCATATCAGTAATCTAGTTGCGCTAGAATAGCGAAACAGAGCCGATACATTGTGCAATGAGTATATGGTAGTAAAAATCTCTACCCTTAACTCGTATTGCTTTGTGTTGTCTGCTATTTATTGTATGCTTGTATGTTGTGTTCTAGTTGTGTTAGCCTGTATGCATGAGAGGTATGACTTCCTATTTATGCCTTGGCATTTTAAGTTTGAGTTTGAGTTGAGTAATGTGCAGGCTCTCGGTACACAGTATGTGCCGAGAGAGAGGCACTAGAGGTAAAGTATGAGCATTGCATATAGCATGACATGCATTGCATTATGTGGTTTCTGCTTATGATTCTACTACTGAGGTTTCTCTAGAAAGCTTACCCTCTCCACAATGCAGGTGAAAGTTCAAAAAGAGGTTGGACGAGGGAACGAGCTTAGGTATAGAGTTATATTTGATGTTTCTTGGCATGTAATCATGTATAATATGATCAATGTATCCAATGGATTCTAGTTTTGTGCCTCTGTTAATGAGAAAAGATGTTTCTCTGTTATGTTTGTGTCGAAAATTTTAATTTCTCTGTTTCAACATACGAATGTGTCAATGGTTCCAAGGGTCACAATAAGGTAAGGTAAGGGAGTAAAACTAAGGCATTACAAAGATTAAATTACTTATCTTTTTTAGGAATTCAAATTAAAGATGATATATTTTAATCTCAATGAGTCATATATCTATCAATCCTACTTATCTAAATCATTTTTCAAATTCAAATTCAAAAAAAAGACAAAGATGCTGATAAATACTCAAGAAAAAGATAGGATGCAAAAATTTAAGATAAATATTTATCTTTGTTAATTTCGTCTTCAATTAGGACTCTTTGCAAGGCACTACAAAAAGTATTTATAAATAGGACCCCAAAGGCTCCATCTCAAGACACGTCTCAACTCATAAGATCATCACACCACTAGACTAAAGAGGTAGCAAGATCGAATAGTTTTGCTTGATTTCTTCTTTTCTCTTTGTTCTTTGAATCTGGATTTTTTTTTATCATTTCAACCATGTGTGGTGAATTTATTTTTTTTATTTTTGATTACACGTGGCCGGGATCAAACTGGTGCCACATAGGGCACTAACCATACCACACAGCCTAGAAGCCGTTAGTGTCATGAATTTATTTTAGATCTAGAGAAGCTATGAACTTATTTGCATGTTAAATTTAATTTGCCACAAATTAATTATGGTTAATTTGTTTCAATTTTTTTAATCTTGATTTTCTTGATTATTAATTCTTGACCGGCCATCTTTAAGTATGTATTAGGGATTTAGGGTTGAACTTGATGAATGAAATTTTAAATAGACTTTGAGATTAAAGAGTGTGGAATTTGCTTTTACTTGAACTTGCAAGTTTGAGAACCTTGTTTGCAATCTCCTCTGAAATTCTCTCTTTAAGTTTCTCATAATTTAAGCAAATGTGTCAAAGTTAAATAGTTAACCAATTAATTTGTTCATAAATCACACACACACACACACACACAATCTGGGCTCTCCTGCGAACTCCAACAACACTCGTCTTTTGGTAGCTTTGCTGGTTATCTTTTAGTGGTATTTTGATTATTTTCTGCAACGAGTTTATCTTTTCCCCCTAATTTCGTTATTCAAAAAATGTCACTAACTTTTAATTTTAGATTAGTAATGTATTTATAAAAAATAAAAACTAACTTGAAAGCTACGGCCGATGATAAAAACAAAAAACTTAATCTGTATAATTATAATACTCTCTCTAGTTTTAATTATAAAGTCCTGTTAACTTTTTTGAATAATCCTAAAAAATCCTTAGAAAGCTAATTTAAATTCATAAGTCAAACAACATAATTTGAAAAAAAAATGATAAATTTTAATATCTTAAAGTAATGTAATTAGCTTTCTTAAAATTTTCCTAAGATTCTTCAAAAAAGTCAACTAGGTCTTATAAATAAAAACGGAGATAGTATATACTTAATGTATAATCAACTTTTATTAGGTAAAGTTTTATTTAACATTTTTTAATTAATATTTTTTAAAAAGAAATAAATACTTCATTATGATGTGAATTAATTCTCACATAGTCTTAGTTCTATAAGTTTTTTTAAAAAAAAGGATGTTACAAATTACATGTTTTTCTTGATAAAATTTAAAAAGTATCTTTCTAAATAAAATAAACACAAGTTGACTTCAAAAGATTTTATGCCGTGTGAGTTTTTAGAACTTCTGCAGGCATAAAAATAATTACTCTTCTATATGAGATTATTATAATCTCTATAGGAAATTTAATCCAAAATATTTATCAAATGGTAAAGTAAAGAAATCATTTTTCTTAAAAAATATTAAAAAGTACAAATTGAATAAAACTCATTTTCTTAAATAAATTAATAAAAAATTTCCTAAAAAACACAAACCCAATGACATGCATTTATACTCCCGAACCACGTGGACTTTAATCCCTCTAAAGGATAGTAGGCCCTAGTCTCTATTATAACATCCTAAATTTTAGATTTATTGGTTGTAGTTTAATTTTAATTAGCCAAAAGTTAAAAAAATGATAATAAGTATCAAGTTCCAAAAAAAAAATCTTAAATTAATGAGTCTATAAAATAAAATAATGTAAATAAAAACACTTTCTTAAAATAATTATTTTAAACGAGCTTGTGTGTAAACTTATCTTACTATTTGGAAGTTAAAAAAAGTGGAAATAAATGACATAAGTTTTACCAATATTTATTATTTTATCATTTTTTTAAAATAATGTTATTATTTTAATAGGGAGTCAAACCCTAACCATATTCCTATAAAATTCTCTTATTCCTTTCACTTAAAGAACGCCCGATGCTATTTCACTCACTCAACACTTGATAGGTTCAAATTTTTATGTCCTCTTCATTTCTCTTCTCTGTGATATTTGCTTTCATTGTGAATGAATGTCTTGTCAATCATGCTTTTCACCTTTTTCCTTCCATCTCCATTATTTTATCATATTTTTGTCCAAATCCATTCTCTTCTTATCTAGTTATATGCGCAGTTTTTTATTAAACGAAAATAATAATAATAATAATAATAATAATACTTCACACCAACTCCCATCCCCTCATAATATAGCATGTGCGAATGTGGGATTATATTTTTATACATTTTGTTTTCTCTTCAAGCTCATTCCCTTTTTCTCTATACCTCTATTCGATTCACTTCTTTTTTACCTCACCGTTTTATCCCAACAACTAAAGGGTGAGAGGTTATATGAAAACATTATGACATATTCTCCAAATTAGCCCTTTTTTCCACAATGTTGCATTTGAAGGGCATATTTTATTCATAATGCCTAAAACATATTCCTTCATCCTTCCTCTACACACACGCGCACTTTATCATTTCCTTTCTTTTGTCTTTTTTTAGAATGTGTATTTAATAATTTTTGTTTATCTGTTAATTCATCCTTTTATGACCCTTCATTGTGTCTTAGATATAAGTGTGTGTGCATGCAAATATATATTCAGGCCACTAATCTCTTTCCATATATAATGTATCACATTTTCACACTTCCTAATAATGATTGTGTTTGACTGAAAGCTTTGGTTCTCAAGATGAATGAATCTTTTGACCATGAAGATATATATAATATTATATATTTACACCATTATCAAATTCTTTTTTTTTTAACAAGACCGCCCGATAATCCGACACCAATTGACAACCGACTAATTCAGACTGGAGGGGTAAGAGTGCTGCCCACATATGTGGGATTATCCCCTCTCCCAACGAGAGTGCTTCCCGGGATTCGAATACACGTTCTCATCCTTACGGGGCTCAAACCCACTTACTAGTTGAACCAACTACTCGTTGGTCAACATTATCAAATTCTAATATGGAGTATTCCAATATATAGTAAAGTATAATATGTTGATTTTAGGAAAAGTATTATTTGCTTATTTTAGGGAGTAGTTTTATAATATCTTTTGAACACTATATTAATAAATATTTATGTTTGTAAATGTGTAGACTCTCATTGATAGATTTGGGGTAACTTTGTTAATTGTCTATGAATTGAGAAGTAACAAGTAATTCTGAATATTCTTCCATATACTTGTGAATTGTGTGTGATTAAATGTGAATGATTTTTTTTTTTGAAAAATGGATTGAATTATATGTATATTTATATGTATTCTAAATTCTCAAGTAAATAGTATTATAAGTGAATTCAATTGTGATTCTTTTTATTTTCTTGGTAAATGTATTAATTAGAGTTAACGCATGGTGGGATTGTTGTTCCTTTCAAATATGCTTGTTTGTGTACTAATATTTGATATAAATGGAAGCATGAATTATTGTACTTTTTCTTTATCATGTTATATATACTGGTGATTGATTATATCTGTCATAGTGGTTGCATTTGGGTTGGAGTGAAGATGAATTTGTATGTTGAGATCTTTTACCACGTGGTATGCCATCATTCGATGCATAGTGGATGTCACTTTTCACGGCCCTTCTTCCATACTTTCCTTTAGCTGGGATTTGTGTTGGAGCTGGGGACATGGGACACCTCCTTAGTTTTGTTGTTTTAAGGAGGGGAGCCATAGTCCAGACTTGAGCTCTATACCTTTGGCTGAGTGTATCTTAAGAAACTGGTGAGCTTGGGACAATCCAGTCAAATGGATGAGTTCCTGTGTAACTATGTGTTAGCCTATGGCTCCAGTTCATAGAATAAGGGTGGACGGTGATATAAGGGAGGCTGCATATTGCATAATTATATTATATGTCGTGATGAAAATTGAGATATGATAATGATGATTTGATTTGAAATTGTTTTAAGATTGTGATATATGCAGATATATATATATGTAATTAATTCCTTATTTTGTCATATGTGATTTACTTATGTGTGGTAGAAACTTTTAATAGTTACTGAGATCGTGGCATCTCATTCCTTAATATTAACATTTTTTAAGTGATTGATCTAGTAGGAACTAAGGGAAGGCGCCTATGGAGTTAGCAATGATATCTCTTTTGTATTCCTAGAGCATATGTTATGTTATTTTATTTGTCATGACCCCAAGACTTCTGCTTTTATTTTTATTCACTAAACTATTTTGAGGATTTGATTTGAAACCTTATGTGAGATATATTTAAACTAAACATATATTTTAATTATTTGGATGTTTAACATTCTTATTAGTTATATTAGAGATACTTTTGTGTAGATTTGGTCTATTAAAATTAAGGTGTTATAATTACCGGCAAGAAGAACACCGATTTGTATCAATCACCTTAAGCCAATGACCTTTTAAACTATGTAAATAAAAACTCACAAAGAATAGCATTTTTCTTTCCCTCTTTGATAGAAGCTATAGATTTTGGTGACTAGCAATTGGCAGATTCCAATTTTGAAGATTGACTTCTTATGTAACCACAGGCTTGGAATAACTGGACAAAAAACCACCTTTGGAGTTGTTGGATCCAACACTGAGAGGATCCTATTCAAGAAATGAAGTCATAAGATGCATCCATATTGCTTTATCATGTGTCCAGGAGAATCCATCTGATAGACCTTTAATGGCAAATATAG
>JBAGKO010000003.1:19474111-19491321 GCA_037177275.1 Acacia concinna | reverse complement strand
CAAATATCCTCAATTTAAATGCAAGAGAGAATGACAATTATGCACATTTTAAGCCAAAATTCATGTTCTCCATATTATTTCACATAATTCCAATTTATTCAATTAAATGCATTTTAAACATCATAAAATCAAGGGAAATCTTCAATATTGCATGGAATTGTGTAGTAAAAATATGATTTATCACCCGTCGACAGTGCGTCAGAACTTAAAAGGGAATTAGGGATTTGGCTGACTTAGGAGGTAAATGGACAGTTAAGATTATAACCCAATGGATGGTGGAGATGCATTTATAAAGCTCACGATGTGTCAATTTCTCAACTCTTAGATCATTTTAATGGACAAGATTAGGAGGCTGAAAGATGCTGAGAAGATCCAAACCCCTAATTACCTAATGCTCATATGGTAAATAATGTTAGTTAACTCAATAAATATAAATTGAATTTTTTTTTTTGGGAAAATCTCATAAAAGACCAGGAAAATAGATAAAAGATGGATCAAAACTGCGAAATGTGGAAATCCCAAATTAGGCCTTTTTGCACTTTTTTTCTTGGAATTACGAAAATGCTAGTGAATTTTAACAACACGAAACTCTTAATTGAAAACAAGATTATCTCAATTAACAACATTAGAAACATTTAGGTATTACGTATTTACACTGTGAGTTGTTGTGCTGGTGTTGTTAATTAAGATAGTCTTGTTGTAGATTAAAAGCCTCGTGTTGTTAAACTCTAGTGGCATTTTCATGATTCTAAGAAAAAAATACAAAAAGGCCTTATTTGGGATTTTTGCATTTCATAACTCTGATTTGTGCTTTATCTATTTCCTTGGTCTTTTTCTAAGATTTTCCCATATTTTTTTAAATTTTACCATAATTTATGGATGAGTATTTTTTTTCACTTTATTCTTTCTAGGGGGAATGTCAACTAGGGACCAAATAAGGGAATTAATGTCAGAGCAGCCCAATAAACAAGTAAATGGGTCATATGAACAAGTATTTACTTATTTGGTTTTCTATTGAAATTCCCCCTTTCTTTCTATACCTTTGATTAGATTAAAATTGTAACAGCTTCATTTATTATTTTGTTTTAAAAAAAACTTATAATAAAGACTTATTTTTTGGTTTGAAATTGAACTTATTTTATAAGATCAAAGTGGTGTTTTTCATAGGATAGAGCAAAATAAAGACGCAATATCAAATCACAAATCATTTCGGGGAATGTATATTCCAATTTGTTTGAGACATGCCTTTCCCGTTTAACAAGTCACAGGTACAAAAAACTTGAAAGGAAAACAAAAAGAAAGGCTTTATAAATTAAAATAGTAACCCGACTTGTGCTTCTTCACAGTGCATTTTTCTCGGATTCCTGTCTCGGCTACAAATCAAGCATTACCGACCCTTAAAAATATTCTTCACTATCCTTTCTCTTTCTCACTGCCATTACTCCCGTGATTAAGCACGTTTCAGGGGATTGGCCTTTTCCCCTACAGTGCCATCACTTTTCTTTTGCCCCACTTGATGAATCATTGTTCTTTTCTTTTCATTTTCTCATTCTGATTTTCACTTCACTTCCTCTCACTCTTGCTTCTATACTGTACAATCTACATGATAGATCTCTCAGTCTCAGACCTGTAGTGAAATGGCGGGTGAGCTGGAGGGATTTGTGAAAATGGCTGTTTTTTGAGATCTAGGGTTTCTTCAGGGGCCCTTTTCCTCTACAAGGGGGCCCTGGGTCACTTAATAGAGTAAAATGAAGCGATTGTTGGGTGGACCGGGGACGATCACAGGCTTGATGCTGAGATTAGGACAATGCGCATTTGGTGCTGCTTCTATTGGAGTTATGGTTACTGCTTTTGGGTTCTCTAGCTACACTGCTTTTTGGTATTACTACATACCTTCCATCTTCTGCTTTTTTGGCTGTCAGTTTCTAGACTTCCTTCTGGATTTTATGCTATATCTGAAAAATAGTGACTGATTTACAAATAAATCTTCTTGGCAAGCTGCAACCAGTTAGGATCATTGCTTATTCGGCTTAAGAGTAGCCTAAGTACTTCCGGTGAGGGCATTATTGGTTCCTGAGCTATATTTGAAACTGTTTTTGACATTTGGTGAGGACTTGAGTTATACGAGTAGATCATATTACCATCGGAACTTGTTAATGACTCTATTCAATTTAATGCAGGACCTCTGGGAATGGAAAACTTACTTAAGTGTTTGTTATCGGGTTTCCAGTAAAAACGTGATAACCCTTTTTTGGCGGGTAGGGGGTGGGATTGGGTGCATGGGTTTGTGGATAGAATCGTATGAATACCCAACTCAAAAATTTCTTTGATTTTTATATAACATGATGACAGAGATCAACAAATTTATGCTTTATATTTGTCCTATTACTTAATAACTCAGTCTCAACTACTTCTGCTTCTTATTTGAAATTATATGTTTCATAGATGCGTGCTCATTCTGTTGCCTTTATGTGAGAGGCAAACTTTTGTTTAATGTATGATTAAGAAGTTTCTTGACCCTACTCTCTCAGTTGATTTTGAGCCTGAACATGCCTATTTACAGCTTGTTATTGCAATATGTGAGCTTGAAAACAAATGTTGTTCTGTCTTTTAACACTGACTTTCTGTTATTGGAACAAAGTGAAATAAAACATTAGCCGATTCAGTTTTGATTTGTGTAAAGAAGTGGCTTTCTATTCGCCATTCACTTTCAAATTGAAGATTGATTTAATGGTTCGCAACACTTGGTTTGATCAGAGCTTTGTTTGATGTAACATTGAGTACTAGCATAATAGCATTAGTCATACATTTTTTATGGTTTACTTCCAAATTTTACACATCTTGGGCTCTTATATAATATTCTACAGTTCTTGGCCAAAAGGAATTAGATGGATTAGTTGTACGTACTTTCTAGATTAGTTCATAAATAAATTTGGCGTGTCAACTAATTTGTAATGTAAGATGGGAATGGTCCACTCGTTCTGTTCTTGCCACAGCTATTTTTGTTATGTATGTGCTTAAAACACTAATTTACCAATACGTTCACATCTTGTGTGTGGGTGTCTTTTTACTTTTAGTTTTAGTTTTTTGGACATAGATTTTGTGGAAGGTACCTGCAATGGTTACTACTGAGTTTAGCAACTCTTTTGTGCGCGCGAATGGTAGCTAAACATATATTTGTTTCAAGATGTGTGCACCAGGAATTGATCTTTACATGTTGCTTTGTCTGTCTCCTCATGCATATAATTGTAAGAAATCCTTCTTAATATTATTTCATATTTGAGGTACAAACTTACATTCATCATTCACATTTTTATATTATGGTTATAATGCTGGATTGCTATTAAATGCACCCCACTAAACATTTAACTTTACTCACTGATACTTATTAACAGCACATAGTAGATCGTTGCATTCAGGGCTCTTGGAACCATGACTCTCAGCATTGTCCATTGTAATATTGAAGTGAAGACATTTTTAATAGAACACACACACACTTATATCATATAATCTAAAATATTAGACAGATATAACTCAAAAATAAAAAATTAATGTATGCTAAATATTTATTTCATTACTCAAATGTTTGTTGACAGTAACTCCACAACAATAACTTAAAATTCAACTGTATCAAGCAATTGAATGTTTAAATCACAGTTATGTCAAAAATTGAGTGACTTTAGGTGTTGTGAAGAATGGGAGAAGATTAGTTCCATCTAGATGAAGTGGTGAAATAGAGGAGGAAGATAGTGCCAACATATGGTGAAATAGAGGAGGAAGATAGTGCCAACACAGATGAAGTCATGAAACCGAGAAAATCCAGAAAGTAGCTTGAATAAGGAAAGAGGAAGGAGCAAGAAATAGAAATCAGGAACGAGCAATGAACTTGAATTGATATTTTGACTGTATATTCCTTTGATGCACCACAATATGCCACTTGAATTTTGCAATGCCGCGATTGTTGCTTGGCAGTTGGTACAACTTTGACTTTACATGTTCTTGTATTGAGTTGGCTGGGGGATACCTATGGTGTAAAACACTTGAATCACGGCGAAATAAATAAGGCAGCATGAAGAATAATAAAGTCTATGGGTGCCTTACTATTTCATATATTGAAGAATGAGTCAACAATCCCAGCCTGATTTTTTTTTTTGGTAGAACTCGAAGCTTAAGCCCTATTTATTAACATGATACTGCATGAGGGTCATACACCCCTACTGTGTCTCTATACAGGTAGTATCTGAGTTTCACCGGGGGTTCAACATATATCACCTCCCATAACTCTTGTTCTACACCTATATTTGCTAGTAAATCAGCACATATATTGCCTTCCCTATATACATGCTTAACTCTCACCATTACAAAATGATTTAATTCAAACTTAACAGATCTTAATAGACCATTATCAGCCTCCTCACCATTTAATATCTGTTCTAGCATACTTACTAATGCTTTCGAGTCAGTCTCCATGATCAGCTTCCCAATCCTTTCCTCTCGATCTATCCTCAGTCCAGTTGCAACCCCCCATAGCTCAGCTTTCATGGCAGAGCAGTTGCCAAGCTTCTTTGAGAATCCCCTCAGCCATCTACCTGTCCTGTCCCGCAACAAACCACCACACCCCGCTCTTCTCATCTGCCCTTTGCATGCTCCATCAGTATTTAACTTCACCCAGCCCTCTTCAGGTTCCTGCCACCTTATATTCTTCAATATTTTCCTGTTCCCTCCACTTCCAAACAACTGATTAGAATTCATGATCTCACGTACATAACAGAGAATAGGAATTGTTAACTGTTCTGGAATTAAGTATCCTTCTTCAAATATTGCAGCATTCCTACATTGCCACAGTTTCCAGCAAGTCACTCCAAACATTACTGTCCACTCCTCGCTATTACTCTTCAGATTCTCTATTCTCAAGTTGATAAAATCTTGAACTTTCATCCCTTCTTCCCAACTCCATCCACACCTTCTTTGCAATATTACAACCCCTTAGTACTTGCATAAGAGATTCCACTTGCCCATCATTTCTGTAACACATAGCAGAACATCCTAACACGTGCCTCCTTTCACCCGTGAGCAATCTGTTGTGCATAATGATCCATAGGAACACCTGAATTCTACGAGGCCCTCTCCATTTCCAGATAAGTTTCCAGCAACTATCTTTTTCCAACTTTTCCTCTCTCATCATTGCATACATTTCCGCCACTACAAAAGATTGAATGAGCTGCTAAGTGAATCATTGTTTAGAGACTTCTCCTTTTGTCGCCATTATTTTTTTGAACTGCATATCAGTTATAATTTATAATTGTCCTTTTATATCTAAATTGGCAAGGTATATATTTATAAGAAGCATGCATATTGAATAATTGAAATGAGTCAACAATAGTGAATGGTGCTTGCAAAAGCTGCATGCGCCTTATTCATGTTTTTGGACATTATCTGGCTAAGACCTAAGATATATGTAGAGTTACAGCATCTGCTGGAACTGGATAAGTTAGGATTCAATATTTACATTGATTAATGTTTCATTTTGGTGTAAATAAATTTTCCTTTTCTTTGGGCTTGAAACAAGTTATTCTCATTTTTTCTTCTGATATCTTAATACTTCTTGTCTGCACTTTCAGTTACTTAATTGCATCAATGGGACTTCAAGTGCTCTGGAGCTTTGGCCTTGCATGTCTTGACATTTATGCTGTGAACAGAAAGAGAGACCTTCAAAATGCAATCCTTGTCAGCCTGTTTGTTGTGGGTGACTGGGTAATAATCCAGCCAATTTCCTTATCCTGTTTCTATCTTCTCGAGGAGGGAAAGTCTATAAGCTTTTTGTAGAGCTAGATTAAAGTGAATATATGATTAATTAATTTTATCATCTGTATCACTCATTCAGGATAGACTGGAAATTAATTTATTGTAGCAGTTTAATCATTGAAATAACCGTAAGACAGCTTGCTAGGCTTGCAAAATTTAGAAGATAGGCTCTGCATTGTAGTTTCTGGGCTCTTATTTTTAGCCAGCAACTAATGGATTGTTTTACAAACATCACTTAGAAGTAATCGAGGGGTTTGAACTTTGAAGCAAACTTTATTGCTTCTCCATTCTAGTTAATGGTTGTGAGGGAAATTGTCAGTTTTTGCCCCAGAGTTGATAAAACTTATGTCCTAGTGCATGAACTTATTTTATACTGATAGGATTATTATCTAATCTTTTTTGACCTTCTTCCTGAATTTTGATTAATTTGGGATATGTTTTCCTCGCATGTACTAGTTCTGCTGTGTCTGAATGGCAAAAGTGAAACAAAAAATGAAGTTATCTTGTTAACTTTCATGATGAAACGCTTTTGGGGTTATTGTTAGATATTATGATAATACTACCACTGGGCTTGCTCCTGAGTTTTTGAGTTGAAATAGTGGCATAATATCATTCCTGCCAATAACTCTTCCAATTAAAATTAAGTCTTGGTGTCTGGTATGATAAACCTGTGCTTTGTCCATGTTTTAAGTCCAGTGTATTTTTGTGTAATGGTTAGAGGTAGCAAAATGCTGCACAGGGCCTTCACATAAAACTTGAACATTTGAGTTGAATTATTTGATTGTTTCCGGCTGAAGACGGTGGTTTATGAAATGCAGGTAACGGCTACTTTATCATTGGCGGCTGCATGCTCGTCTGCGGGAATCATCGTGCTTTATTCTAAAGACCTGGATTTCTGCAAGACTCAAAAGAATATCCCTTGCAGAATGTACCAGATTTCAGTAGCCATGGCTTTTATGACCTGGTTTTTTACAGCAATTTCATCGTACGTGATGTTTTGGATCTTAGCCTCTGTGTAGCATTTGCCTAATTCTTGCCACAAAGATGACATCCTCGTTGTCTTGTCTTTGATTTATGTTGTATATTTTTGTTGCACGCTGTAAATTTTGCTGCATCAGTATCTTACCTTCACATTTTAGCAAAACTTACTGTCTTCCTGGCAAAAAATAGATTAAACCAATCATGAAACGATATTCAAAGTTGAGTTTCACTTTGAAGTTTGTCTGGCATGTATACATAATTATTCATGATTGGTTTAGTTTACTCATTTTTTTAAGATTGTGTTTTAAGGTTTTCCTTTTACGTTTTTCCCGCCATAATTTTTCCTTGCAACTCAACTGTGATATTCATTATGTAAAGATAATGATATTTTCCTTTACAGCGTAGTTAAGAATGAATTCTTTATATTCACAAAAGCAAGAATATAATATATTTGCAAAAATATAAAGGAGCTGGCTAGTGCAATGATGACAAGTGTATTTTACTTGCCGTCCATTAAGCCTTTTGAGTGAGAATAGGTGGTCAATAAGAAGTAGGTCGTTGTTTTCTTTTCTGTTTTTATCTTTTTAGTAAATATGTGCCAAGCGGCTCTTTGTTTAAAATCTCTCGTCTCTTCCCATAACTAGCACACCAAATCGTTATCAACTACCCACTATATCAACTTATTAAGGCTGAGATTGGATTGAATGGAGTGGTTGAATTAGAACATGTTCTTATTCATACTAGATCTGTAACGAGGGGTTGAGGTTGAAAAACATATAAAATGTCAGGAAATTTGCGTTGAGGTTCTGAGTAAAGGAATTTACGTCAAAAAAGTCCTGAGATAGAAATAAATTACTGTTAGGTGCCGTAGAGTTGTTAATAGCATCCTAGGAGTTGTTAATGACAACTACATCACAATACATAAGGTTGTTAATTCGGATCTGACAGTAATTTATTTCTATCTCAGAACCTCTTTGATGTATATTTATTTATTTGGAATCTCTACTCAATTTTCTCTAAAAAGTTTGTTTAATTTTGAAGGTTATGTATAATACTACATATAGTCTCCAAGAGGCGGTTAGAATGTTGAATTTGGTTTAAAATATAATATCTCCA
Source organism: Acacia concinna (assembly GCA_037177275.1). Lineage (NCBI taxonomy): Eukaryota > Viridiplantae > Streptophyta > Magnoliopsida > Fabales > Fabaceae > Acacia > Acacia concinna. The sequence continues at coordinate 19,483,419 of JBAGKO010000003.1, read as the reverse complement.
TACGTTTTAAATTTATAAATGTTGAATTTAGTTTAAAATATAATATCTCAATACGTTAAATTGATGTGTAATATGTTATACAAGGATATATTGAGAAAATCATGCCACAATTGTTGAAATTAACCATTTATTTTATTTTTTTAAATTTACCCAAATTAGTTAAATAAATTTTATATTTACTATTATCAATTGAATGAATTACTTAGTGGCCACTATAGTTCTCACTCCCACTTCCATTGATATCAAGGGCAACTCTCGTGTGATTTATATTGCCTAAATTTTAAAGATACATCTTGAATCATAATATAATGTACAACTTCTTTTTGTGAAAGCAATTAATTCATAAGTAGCCCCTTAAAGGTGGGAGGCTGTGGGCAATCTCAGGCGGCTAGTGCCTCTAAATTTTTCTTAAAGAAGTCTCTGCAAAAATGATACAGATACAGATATCTTACATTTCTATGTTTTGGGAACATCATTCGTAATAATACTAATAAGGTACTCAATCTCATCGGAAACTTCCTTCATGGATGGCCGATTTTGCCTCTGCTCATCCAAGCAAGCCACCGCAAGAAACCCCATAGACTTCATCGTCTCCAACTCCAAGCTATTAGCTCCGTCCTTCAACACAGTATCCACCATGTCCAGAAACCTCTCTTCCTTTATCATCTTCTTCCCATAAACCACCAAGTTCACATTCTCCTCTTCCCTGTTAAAATCAATAGCCTTCTCACGTGTCAGAATCTCCAACAACACCACCCCAAAGCTATACACATCACTCTTGTCAGTAAGCTGAAAGTTACGATAATACTCAGGATCAAGATACCCTAGCGTCCCCTGTGCACTGGTAAAGATATGACTTTTATTCGCCTCAGCTATCTCAACAAGCCTAGACAGCCCAAAGTCTGAAACTTTAGCATCTAACTTATCATCTAACAGTATATTACTTGATTTTACGTCCCTATGGTATATAGGAGGCAAAGCTGAAGAGTGAAGATAGTAAAGAGCTTGAGCTGTTTGGTGGGTGATTTTGAGCCTGTGAAGCCAGTTGAGAGGAGGATCAAAACGGTGCGTATGCAGGTGGTCAAAGAGGGTGCCATTGGGGATATATTCGTAGATGAGAAGGGGTTGGTGGTCTAATTCGACACAACAACCTAGGAGGCGTACGAGGTGACGGTGGTTGACTTGGCAGAGGATTCGAACCTCGTTGAGGATTTGGTCGAGGGCTTTGGTGTTGCCGAGCTTGGCTCGTTTGATGGCGACGACGGTGCCGTCGTCGAAGGTTCCTTTGAAGACTTCTCCGAAGCCGCCGGTGCTGATGAGGTTGTCTTGTGAGAAGTTGTTGGTTGCTTTCTTAATCTCTCTCATTGTGAAGATCCTTGCTGATAGCCCACAGTTGGCTTTTGCGCTTAAGATTCGTTCCTTTTGCTTCGTTAACTTCCTTTCTGCTTGTTTCTTTGACTTATCATTCTTCTTGAACAGAACAATGCCCACTACCAGGGTAATGAGTACTACGGCTCCCAAGGAAGCTCCCACAGCTGAGGAAAACTCAAAAACCCCAGAAAAATGTCATATATTAAAAGTTTTATACGCATATAGTACGTAGGGATAAATTTATTAATAAGATTCAACACTCTAAACACATATGGGATGAACTGGAGTAAAACTCGAACAAATAAGTAATGAAGAGTGAATGACATCATCTTAATTTAAAATCTCAAAACTCAGAGAGTCATTGCATACATATTAATTACTTACTAAACTCATTCGCTCTCGATATACAAAAATCCATTCCTACTACATACTACCCAACTACAAAATAGGTTAATTAGTTACTACATTTAATTCTAAATATATATAAAAGCTAGTTGGATAAAGGGTTCTTTTTTTTTTTTGGGGTACTAGATACGAAGACCTCAATTCATTTTTATCTTCAAAATTTATAATATTCTCTCCAAAGTACATATTACTCTTGATTGCATAAAGAGATTTCTATCAAGAGGTAGTTATAATAAACATGATTAGTAAGGATATTTTAGAGAAATCAACACATAATTATTATAAAAAATAATATCACCAATTTTATTTATATTTACAAATTAGTTATCTAACTCTTATATAAAATAAATGAAGGAGTTCTACGTTACTTACCAGCGAATAGCATGGCCTTTTTCTTCTTCCGATGAATAGGTTTGCATTGTTTACCATTTTTAGCATCCTTTGGGCAGGTTACATCTACATATTGTAGTGAGAGAAGACAATATGTTATCAATAGGAATTCATATAGAGAAGTCCTAGGCATTGATTCTTCACAATTAAATATCTCATCATAATGTTACATAAGGAGAAAAACCTGACCAACAAAAAATCAACACAAATTAATCTTACTACGAGTTATAATTTATGCTAATAAAAAAAATCATTTCAACAAGGTTGAATTCTTGCTTACAGCAAGCTATAAATAACTGTATTTAACCTTTTAGGGTCAAGCATGGGCCTTCTATAAGCTTTTTCTATTAACAGCTGTTTTCCATTATTTAGGTTAAATTTTATTTATAAATTAGAAACAAAACTTTTCCCTTACTTTTTGGTTGATTTTGACTAAGTTGACACAAACCATCGATGGGGTCCCACTTGAAGCCGACATTGCACAGGCACTTCATTTGCCTAGCATTGGTCGGATCCTTCGTACACTTGGAGTTCAACAGTTCCTTGCAATCCTTCGGGCCCTTGCAAACTGGCTCCTCAGGTATCCCCCACTCAAGCTCTATCCCCGGCTCCGGCCACTTATTTGGCGGCGGAGCCACCGCCATATTGAGATTTACAAAACTTTGATATGCAGCACACTCTCCTCCATGCACCCTTACCATGTCCTCCGCGAAGGGCTTACCCGTCCTGAAGCTGCAACATAATCGCGTGCCCTTGCACGCGCCACCGACTTCTGCATGGTCTTTAATGTAGCTATGACACAGGCTGTTTGGTGAACAATCCAATGGCGGTTTTGATTTCAGCATCGCGTCCGAACAGTTGTACAGAAAGACAGCGTTGTTGCTGGTGAATGTAAAGGGAAGGGCTTTGTTCAGGTGGATCCCATCACTGCGGAAGTCTGTGGACACACACGTCTTTGGGGCGATGCTTGCCGGTTGTAAAATGATCCGGCGAGTCACCGGATTGATGGACTTTATCATGTAAGATGATCCGCCGAGAGCATCAAACCACAAGTTGCCCTTTATGCACTTAACGCTGTACATCGGTTGGCCACAGTCAGGTCCGGCACTTAATGGGTATGGAACTGTATTTGACCCGCAGTTGAGGCATTGCCTGTCAGTTCCACTGCCGGCACAAGATAGTAGCGCCACCATCGTGAAGATTAATGTTATTGCCGGAATCCTACGTTGCACCATTAGAGAGCAAACAGTAGAATGAAAATTGGCTTGGGGTCTACATGGAAAGATGGAAACAGGATTATAATTATAATACTGCAAAAGCTTCGCACGAGACTGACCACAAATTCTTTTGATATATGACCCAAAAATAAACAAAAAAACTATATACAAAGCCTCTTTGTAGACCTTAAACTATATTTGGACAAGAATTTTAAGATAAGCTAGGTAGGTTGCCTAGGATACCATGTAGGGAATAGGGAATAGTCAAAAAGAAAATGCATGCTGAATCCTACGAAGATATTGTGGAGATGTACGGGGCGTTTCCAAATAAAGTTTCTAAGGATTTGAAGGCTCAAGGGAACCAAGAAAAGGACTATATTTGTGTATGACTCAGCAGAGAAGTGAGGTTCAGCTGAAAGAACTGCATGTGTCTTATTTAGGTTTTCACAAAGTATATCACGTTCTTCTAAGGACGATGTGCATGCATGTGCTTTGACAGCTTTAATTTCTTCACAGAAATGATAAACTATTATAATGTTCGTGAACTATCAATGTGTCACAGATAAATATGTAGTGTTCAAAGGATTTAGTCATATAAAACAAAAATATGTCGTTCCATGTCCCCACATATGTGGAGAGTTTAAAAATTAAAGAGTCATGCTTGATATTATATTGTTGAATTGTAGATATAGGTATAGCTACGTCGGAGTTGATGATAGGACATATCTCAATTTTATATACGATGTAAATTCAATGTCCAATTAAGCTTGATTTTTCTTCTTCTTCCTTGCATCCCTCGATGCCATATTGAATTATAGATATTGCTATACGTTGAGGTTGCTCTTGTAATAAAATGACTTAACTCAATTGATAGGACTTGCTTCAACTTTATATACCTTTAATTCAATGTGCAACTAATTGATGTGAGGCTCTTTTAATATATTCGAATAGCTTTTAAAATATATATATATATATATATATAATCTTTAACTTACCCAGCTGATTCATTATGTTAGAGAGAGAGAGAGTGAGTGTGTGTGTATTCATCAGCCGCCCCTTTTTGAGAATTTTAGAAAATGCAGGATCCAAAGTGCTCTCACTCCGAGTTCGAAAGATCGATTAATTTGTAGGTGTTTGTCTCCTAAGTTGTTGGTTTCTATGTTGGATTTGAGTGAAAGGCGGGTAATTTCACATGAGTCATCAGTTTCAACATGACATGTGTCGCTATGCTAGTGGACCCAGTAAGCTGTGGTAACTGTACGAAGAAAGCATATTTACATGTCATCGTATCGAAGAATGCTAACTTCTCATACTTCCGTGTATGAAACTTAATTACGAGCATAATGGTATTTGTGCTTTCAACTTCTTCATGTTCAATTGACTTCTCATTTCATTTGTAAAATATAGCATATTAAAGTTCGTGTTGACACACTAGCAGTACTGTAAATAATTAAACTCTCTTAAATAGTGCTGCTTTTCATAATCTTTATTTTTCAAATCCAATATCGAGAATAGACACATTTTTAAATCTGAAAATAGAGTAGGATCATTCTGGGACAAAGTAGAGAACTTTTAGGATTTCGTATACAAAAATAGGGTTAAGGTCCAATGTACTAGAAGGCAGAAGTAGTGTTAAAAAACAAAGGTATCAAAAAATGGACTGATTACTGAATTAGCTAAGGTAGTGGGTTAGGGTTATATTGGAGTCAAACTGAAGTTAATTTATGATTAAACCAGTGAAAAAGTAAATATTCACCTTATATTTGGATGGAGAGAAAATTAGGAAAGAAAACTCCTAAAAATATTACATTTATTTACTTTTTATGTAAGTTTTAAAACTTAGTACTCATTTCTCCTCACTTTTTCCCCCATTCAAACATAGTCTTAGAGTTATTAATATGAAATTTTAAAGAAAATGAGATTTTTTTTTTTAAAAAAAGGTGAACTAGTTCAATAGTGACCGGTCCCAAGTCATATTGAGCCAACCAGTTCAGTTCACTCTGCAACTAATACTCAACCAAGCTAGATAGTGAACCGGTTCACCAATTTTCGGTTTGATCGATCGTTTAGTCTGGGTTTTTATACAATGAGTTGAAACAGTACTACCACATAATCATGTATATATAGTGCTCTATATATTGCAGTTTTTGGAAACCCGTCATATATCGAGAAGCAAAAATTTTCTAAAAACTTATATGACAGTTTTAAGTATAAACCATCATATATATGTAAACTATATATAACGGTTTTTTATATAGTTGTCATATAATTACCTAGTTTTTTGTTAAAAAAATCATTTAATAAATGACAATAGTGTTATAAAACCATCATATATGCGACGTTGTTATTTTAAAAACCGTCATACACTACATATATGACAGTTTTATCATGAAAACCACCCTATATACTTTGTTCATTTATCAGACTTGCCTATTTTTTCATCGTCATTTGAAACTTCGTAAAAGTCCATAAAACTAAGTTTTCCACCTACAACGAAGGTGTTCGAACTCCTCTTCCTTCCTTTTCCACTCTCCATCATAGATTTCTCATTCCGTCCTTGTCAAATCGTCATCCACGTCTGTCGTTGTTCACGTGGTTTGTACAAGCTGGTTGGTCTTACGATACGTGTAGCGCGCAATTCAAGCATTGGCTTACGTGGGTGTTTTGCTAGCGCTGTTATGTTCTACTCTCTCTTGAAAAATGTTTGATCTTTTTTAATTTTCTAGTTGCTCTTATTAAATTGTAGCTATATTTCTACCTCTGATATGATCTGTTTTACATAAGATTGCTGGCTATTGAATATATGTATACGGATAAGATGTTTTTCATTTCTTCAAGCTACTATATATTGTGATCGAAGGAGTAATTAATTAGATGATGAAATTTCCTATTTTGCTGCTCTTCTTTTTGCTTGCTGTGTTAGGATGAATTTTTGCTTGTGCGTAGCTACTGTTAATTAATTAGTAAGAGTATATATATGTGTGATAGGTTGTTTTGTGAGGGATATATATTTGAAATGTTTATTTAATTAATTTGTTGTTTAATTATATTAAAGTTTGATGTTATTTGTATTGATGATCAAGTGGGGATATATATGAAGAGAATATGTGAAGATTATATTGTAGTGTGGATGATTTTAAGAGTTTGTTGCATTAAATTAAAGTTGTTAATTTCATTACGTGCTTTAGTCTTGATGAATTGGGCAAACATTATTGTCTTAGTAAATTTCAAGTGCTTCTTGCTTAGCAACCAATTTAAAGTAGTTTAGCGATAATTTTTAATTAAGAGAGATTTTAAATGTGTTTTCTATTTGTTTTGTATTATATGCTCTAGATAAAATGGATAATAAGTAATAGGTGTGTGTGAATCATTTATCGAAGGAATACTAGGATGGGGTTGGGGAATTTATACGATTAGTTTACTGCAATCATAATGATGATCATGGCTTCATTGTTTGTCCTTGCGTCAAGTGTGGCATTGTGAGGCGTGTTCATCCAGACACTTGCAAGGAGCACTTAGTAGCTAATGGATTTGATCAGAATTATACGTGTTGGATAAAATATGGTGAGGAGGAAGTAGAATACATTGATAGTAGAGTAAACTTGGAAAGTAGGTGTAATACATTAATCTTAAAAAGGTGTGACGAGGCACCTAACATGGAAAAGTATGACTCAACTACCCTTTGATTGACACCGATCGTCTCAAAGATTTGGTGGATGCAATTAAAGGGGAGTTTAATGAGAACCCAAAAAAGTTTGAGAGGATGAAAAGAGATGCAAAGAAGCCTTTATATGAGAATTGGATTTACTTCACATTGTTATCTGTAATGTTGAACTTGTACAACTGGAAAGCAAGATATAGGTTGCGTGATGTGGGTTTCATAGAGCTACTTTCCCTATTGTGAAGAATGTTGCTGCCGGGAAACGGCATGCCAACAAAGACTTATGATGCAAAATAAGTTATGCGCACAATCAGCTTGAATTATGAGAAGATACACGTTTTCCCCAACAATTGTATTCTATTCTGCAAGGAGTACAATATAAATTTGGCAAGCCATTCAGGAGACATGTTGGGACATGCAGTGGAAGAATAGGTCAATTTTCTACGATCTATCATATTGGAGTTCTCTAAATGTTAAACATTTTCTTGATGACATGCACATTAAGAAAAATGTCTGAGAGTCTCTTTAAAATGTTGCTCCATATTCCCGAGAAGACAAAGGATAGTATAAATGCAAATTAGACAAGGTTGAGATAGGAATGAGAAAGGAATTGGCACCAGAGGAGAGGAGATCTCATACATTCATACGCCCTGCAGTTTTCATACTATCCAAACAAGAGAAAAAGAGCTTTTGTGAGTTTTTTGCTTTAATGAAAGTTCCAAAAAGATATTCATCAAATATTAGCAATGTTGTGTCAATGAAAGGCTTAAGGTTTAAGGGTATGAAATCATACGATTGTCATGTGTTGATGGAAAACTTCATTCCAATGGCAATACGTGGTATTTTACCTATGAAGGTGTGAGCATCAATCACAAAGCAATGTTTCTTCTTCAAGCCTTTGTGCAGTTGAGTGATTGACTCCAAAAAGTTGTCAAGGCTACAAATCCGGATCGTGACGACATTGTGTGAGCTAGAGATGTTTTTCCTTATAGCTTTCTTTGACATAATGGATCACCTAATTATTCATTTAGTAAGGGAAGTGCAACTATGTGGTCTAATATACCTAAAATGGATGTACCCGGTCAAGCATAAGATGAAGAGCCTGAAAGTGCATGTTAAAAATTGGAGTTGGCCAGAGAGTTGCATTGTTGAACAATATATTTGTAAAGAAGCAGCAAAGTTCTGTACTTATTACTTAAAACATGTATATGTGATAAGTTTATATTTTATAATTAAATAGATATAGATTTTGAAATATATTTAATTAAATTTATTAATATTACACCCATTTACTTAACTTTTATATATTTTCTGTTATTGATCAATTATATGATAAAAAAAATTTAACATAAAATCTATTCATGCCTTGTGTTTTTGTCATCGGCTATTGGAAGGGGTGAAGACGTGGATCCGCGCTTGGAAATTGAAGAGATCGATATGGTCATATATCTATATCTATATATACTCCTATTGGATAAAGAATTGGGGGCCCCACGTGAAAAATTAAAGAAAAGTAAAAGTAGGGATAGAGAAAGAAAAGCATGTAGTGGGCACATAGTATATTTTTTATTCTTTTGGATATTATATTATGTCCAAAGGATAAGACAAGAAGCGAAAGACCCATTTTTTATATATACAAGGCCCAACTCTAACGTATAGCGGATGGAGAAAACCTAGCATTAATAGGTACAACAATTTAATCAGGAGGGAGGGACCGTCGAAGAAAATCAGATTTAGACGGCAGAACCAGGGATAGCACAGGCGAGAGAGGGAAGTAGCAGCGATCTTGGCAGCAGTCAGTAGATTGAAGGAGGGAAGCATTAGCAACGTCGCAGAGTCGCAAGAACTCTTCTTGTGACAGCAGGTTGCTTGTTTTATTTCTCCTTCCTCTTTCCTTCTATTGTTCTTTGAATAGGCATTTGTCTTCTGATTTCTTTATGGATGTTCTTTTAGCCATGGCTAATTCTTTTCTTGATCTAGGATAGTTATGAATTAATTCTTTAATTATAGTATGTTAGAACTTTTTATATGAATTTTAACATTATTGTTGTTTATTTAATATTAATGTATTTGTCTATTTAATGCTTGACCACCAATAAATAGTAATTTAGAAAATTTAGATTAGCCTTGAAAGAGGGATCTTTATTAGATCATAAGATTAAATAATATGAGATTAGAATTTAGGGTAAATGGGCAATTTTTCCCTGGAAGTCTCATAAGGGACAATTTTGCTCCAAAAGTTTTAGAAGTGGGGCAATTTTGCC
>JBAGKO010000003.1:19409120-19424592 GCA_037177275.1 Acacia concinna | reverse complement strand
CAACTTCGTCAGCATATTTTGACAACTTCTCAGGCGGGGGGTACTGTTCACTCGCCATAGGAATTTTAACAACTTCGTAGACTATTTTGACAACTTGATAAGCACGTTTTGACAACTTCTCAGGTGGGGATACTGTTCACTCACCATGGGAATTTTAACAACTTCGCAGGCCATTTTGACAACTTCTCAGGTGGGGATACTGTTCACTGACCATGGGAATTTTAACAACTTTGCAGGCCATTTTGACAACTTCTTAAGCGGGGGTACTGTTCACTCACCATGGGAATTTTAACAACTTCGCAGCCCGTGATGACAACATTGTCAGCACGTTTTAACAACTTCTCAGGCGAGGATAGTGTTCACAAGACATGGGCATTTTAACAACTTCATAGGCTGTTTTGACAACTTTATAAGCACGTTTTGACAGCTTTTCAGGCGGGGGTAGTGTTCACAAAACATGGGAATTTTAAAATGCCCATGGCTTGTGAACACTATCCCCGCTTAAGAAGTTGTTAAAACGTGTTTACGAAGTTGTCAAAACGGCCTACGAAGTTGTTAAAATTCTCATGGCTTGTGAACAGTACCCCCGCCTGAGAAGTTGTCAAAACGGCCTGCGAAGTTGTTAAAATGCCCATACGTTGTGAACAGTACCCGCACATTTTTTTAATATTTTCCTTTCTCTCTCCACCACACAAAAGGATAAGGGAGGACTACAGAAAATTACAGGGGCAGCAGAGTAATTTTCTATATGAACATAATTATAAAAAAGTCCCTAGGGACCTCATGGTAAGGGAAAAGTGGGGGGAATTTTTAATAATTATGTTTGGTTCTTGAGACTTAGGTGCCATTTTCCCTAAATTTTTTATTCCACATGAGTTGCACTGAAATGTTTGTAGTGATTAGAAGATAGAAGCAATAGTGTGTTTATATAAAATAATATGAACTTTACCAAAAATATATATATAAACAATTATTTTATTTTTAAGTTTGTTATCCGGATTATAATCAAACATAAATAACAATTCTTTTTAGTCTATAAATTCTTATACCCGCTAAATTAATATGAAAAAAATCATAAATTTGCATAATTGTGTTTTGCTCGGCAATAATATGATTGAAAATACTTAAATTATTTGCAGCTAAACTTTTATGGCCAGTGAATTGAAGCTAAAAATAAACTGAAAACATTGATAAATAATAAATATTAAATCAATGTTTTTGAAATAGCAAATTCATCATGTGCATGGAATTATAGAAAAAGATATAAAACTCTGATCAAGAGAAAAGAGGAATGATTTAGTGATGAAAAATAATAGAATTAAAAAGGTAATAAACTTTTGCAAGAATATATGGGCCCATTGTTTTTAATTTGTAGCCTCTTATTGGATACTATATTAATAAAAGTATGTATAACATATTGATATCTTTCGCTTTTTTGTCAAACTTTTAAAACATCTCTTAGTTTTTGTCAGCTAATTCAATGAATAAGTCAAAAAGGGAAAAATATTTTAATATTGAGTTTGAGGAATGTTTTACAATATTTTATTATTACATTTCTTGGCATGAGGCACGGAAGAATAATATTTAAAACTTAAAATGGAGAATGCCAATGGCGCGAAAAGCACTGGAAATTAAAAAAAGGAAAACGAATTGTATAAGTGAAGATAATGAGTTGGTGACACGTGTACAAGAAGAAGGGAGATGTGTGTGAAACGGGTCCTAAAACCTGAAGTCAGAAGTGATCGAGGAGTGAAGTGATTATGTTCAAGTCATCAAGTGTGATATTGAGAAGAGAGAAGTGAGGAGGGAATGATAAAGAGATTTATTGATAATGTTCAAGTCATCAAGTGTGATATTGAGAAGAGAGAAGTGAGGAGGGAATGATAAAGAGATTTATTGGCAAAGAAAGAAACAAGATAAAGAGATTTAAGAGGAAAGGAAAGTTGATTTCAAATACCAGAATGGTTCTTGTTTCTTTCTCTCTCTCTCTCTCTTTCTTTCTTTCTTGACATAACAATGCCATTCCCTTGCTGCTGCTAGTGTACAATGTCCTTCCTCCCTCTCCTCACTGGCTAATTACTCTCTTCATGGTTCTCTCTCTCTCCAACCACATTGTTGGACTTTGGGCAAAAGTATGTCTTTGATGTTTTGGAATAAAATCTGAACAAATAAAGAAGAGATCTACAATACAATTATTATAGAATAATTTACAATTAAATCAAGAAAGTTGAAAGTTGCCAGATCTAGAATCATAACTAGATATAAAAAGATTTAATTATTGATTTAGTAAATCACTCGTAAGTTATTGTGAGAGATTTACGCATCATGATCAAATGAGACCCTATAAATAGAATCCTCCACTAAACAAAATTCTCATCTTAGAGCAATCAGATCTCTCCTTTTTTTTTTTTTATAAAAGACAATTTTCATTAAAAATATCAAATGAGTTACATCAGATCTTTGCAATCATCATAGGGCACGATTGCAAAGAATTAATAAGGGAAATTTGCAATGAGGTCCCAAATAAGGGATTTTATGTCAAAGAGGTCACATGAAATCGCATATTTGCAGTTAGGTCCCAGGTTTCAAGAATATATTACTGCCAAGTCTCAATTTACAACCCCAGAGTTGTTAATGGCATGAGGGTGTCAATTACAACCCCAGCAACGTCATTAACAACCTTAGGACCTGACTGTAAATATGCGATTTCACGGGACCTCTTTGAAGTAAAATCCCTTATTTGGGACCTTATTGTAAATTTCCCAATTAATAATGCCCTTATCTATACTATATATCACTTCTATTCTATCTAAATCAAAATAGTTTAAAATACTTCCTATATCCTTGAGAACAATATTAGTAGATGAGAGCCATGTTTCCACGTTAAGGAACCATCTCTTTTCCCTGCAAAAAATTGTCAGTTTATATGTCATTGAATTACTAAAAAGAGGACATTGAATAATCCAGAGTAGGGTAGATCATAGTCCCATGTGAGCAAAATTCATGACTGACTAATTTTTTTTCCATTGCAAAGTTTGAACTGATTGGCCTTGATAACAAATATGAGAGCAGAGCAACCACAATTCTTCCTAAACGGTTTTTTTCCATGACAATGCTCCAGCCTCTTAATGGAATAGATCTTAATTGAATGGTCTGAGGAAGTATCATTTGTTTTTTCACTTTTGTAACTTCTAATGAAAATGCAACTTTGCAAAGTGATGAGGAGAAATTGATTTCTTTAATTATTTGCAAAGACTCCACTTTCTTACCTTTGTGAATCAGAAGATTTCTCTTCATCCACAAACAATTAATCAGCTTGATTATCAAAATCACCATCTCATTATGCCCATCCGTACTTAACTCAATCAATGATCTTTTAAGCTAGTCTTTAAAGGCATGGAAAGTGTTGAAATTGGATGAAATTGAAAGTCCTCCAAACTAAACTGCTCTTGAAAAGGGGCAAGTCACAAATAAGTGTTCTAATGTTTCTGATTCACGGCAGCCAAAAAAACAATTACCTTGGACAACAACATGATGTTTATATAGCACATCAATTGAGGAAATTGCATCATTAAGAATCTTCCATTCAAATAACAGATCCTTCATAGGCAATGAAATGGACCATAAAAACTTCCAAAAATTATCACTTTGATTTTACTATAAGGATGAGATACTTCTAAAAGCAGTATTGACCTTATAATTACCTGAAGGACTAAGAGTCCAAATTAACCTGTCCTAACCATTCATGTAGGAGATAGGGGTATGAATTGTTGAGTTAGCAATATGTGGAGGATAGGCACTCTTGACCAAATTATGATTCCATCTAACTGGACACTAGCTAGAAGGAAGATGCACTAATAAATATGCAATTGATCTTAAAGAAGGATCACCTGCCACCACAAATGGTAGTTGAAAGAGAAAGAATTTGCAGTTCCAATCTTCCAACATAAATTATTAGTTATAAGGTGAGCACATTAATATATTCCTTTCCAAATCCAAGATGAATTATAAGGCTTCTGTACCAAAGTAGCATCATTCACATCTATATATTTAGGCTTCAAAGTTTCAACAAGTAAGGTTCCTTGTTTGGCATTAAGAATCCTCCAAATTTACTTTGCCAGCAATGCATTGTTAACATGTCTGATTGGGCGAATACCAAACCCACCTTCTAAAATGGACTTGAAAATAAAATCCGTGCTAGCCAAATGACTACAATTTGTATCACCATTGGAGCCCCAAAAGAAATTAGCACATCTAGAATCAATTTTGTTGCAAATAATCTATGGAAGCTTCATACAAGATAGAACATGAATGTTAACACTAGAGAGAACCGATTTTATTTATGTCAATCTTAAAGCTTGTGAGAGTAATCTAGCTTTTCAAGCTATTATTCTTTTGTTGACAAAAAGGGTGACTTGAGAATAGACTTACTCTTTGTTCCTTCCAGGATCAACTCAGGTTCCCAAATATTTTTTAAGCTTATTAGAGTAATGGATTCCCAAAAAATTAGCATAGTGATTCTTTTGATCATGAGAACCTTGATTTTATAATTCAATATGTAAGTTTACTTTAGAAGTTTTCATTTATGAGCAATATTACTTCAGGAGAGTTCAATGTTGCCTCGAAAAGCTTAAAAGGAAGCAATATTTCCCTTGTTGTTAAAAAGGTAATAGTTAATATCAAGTCTTTAACTGTCAATGTTAGTTTTTTAATAGAGTGGGGCAATATTTTTATGTTTTGAAACATTTGGGGCGGCATTAAACCTAAAAGAATTTTAGAGCAACATTAAATCTTGAGGAATAATTAAACCTTATTAACCCTTTATAAGTTATTAATAGTGTGATTTAGTATTTGTTTTTTTATTCATTGCCCGAGACTTAGTATTTATTAAATTCTGGGTGATGGGGAAATGAAAAACTTCTTTTATTTTTCACACTACCGTATGGATCTTTTTGTATGAAACAATTTTTTTTTTTTTGCTTTTTGCCAACCGTATAAAATAACTTAGAAGAAAGGATAAGAGAACAATGCGTTGAAAGGTTTTCATAGTTTTGTTACGTTTGTATTGGGCGAGAGCTTTTAACTTTTACTTGGAAATTAAATGCTTTGCATTAGAATTAGTGGAATTATTTAATGCATGAGTAAATAAAAAAAAAGTGGAATTATTTAATACACTAGAACTTACCAATGTTATCCGTCATGTTACATAATCATATTTGTTTTTTTTCCTCTGATTAATATTTTTTTTTCCATTTGAAAAGTTTAATTTCTTATTAATATCATTTTTTTTTACTTGATATTCTGATTTGAGTCATCCCTCTTTTCTTTTTTTTCATTGCTGAATTGGACTTTTAGGTTTGGTTTATGTTTGCTATTACATGCATCCTCAACTTCATTATTAGTATTAACTATTGTATTTACTATATACTCCCTCCTCTTTTGCTATTACATGCATCCTCAACTTCATTATTAGTATTAACTATTGTATTTACTCTATACTCCCTCCTCTTATCCTTAATACTCCGTTTGGTCTTAAATATTAAGGATAATAGTTAAATTAATTACGTGAAGTTATAGTTAAAGAAAATTACAAATCTAGAAATCAATATAATATCAAATTATAGTTAAGGGAGAATTGATAGGAGTCGTTTAGAAAAAGTGGTTAAATATGAAAGATAAAGTGGATAGAAGTCTTATATTTATAACCAAATCAAATTTCAAATTAGGTCTTATAATTAGTGCCAAATGGAGTATAAAATTCAGTTTACTTTTTTTTAATGATTAAATAAGCTAAATTCATTGTCATTTTCTCTATTAAAATTGGTTAAAGTATACTTTTAGTTCTTTAAGTTTAGTTGAAATCTTCTTTAACTTTAAAAATTAGGTTTTTAGTCATTTTAAGTTAACGTCATTAACTTTACTAATGGAAAATGCTGACCCAATAAAGTTAAAATGCTGACATAATTTGAATGGAGACTTTAATTTTGACAGCAATTTGAACATTCATTAGGGTTTTAATTATTTTCCTATTTACACATAATTTAAATATAAGAATATATTATTATTTTAACTTTGCTTAGTATTTTTCATAATTGAAGTTAAAGCCGTTAACTTAAAAGGACTAAAAACACACTTTTTAAAATTAAATGATTAAAAGAAGATCTCGATTAAAAGAACTAAAATTATATTTAGCCATTAAAATTTTTCATTGAGTGTTGCTACTGATTTTTGTGAGACTTTTTTGCTGATTGGATTTTTGTTGTGAGACTTTTTTAGTGATTGCATTCTTATTTTAAGATCTCATAGTGATTTTTTCTTTTAATTATTTTTATTACTATTGGTGAGAGAGTAAGTAATTAGTTTTTTCTTAGTCTAAATATAACTAGAGTATAATTTTAGTTCTTTAAGTTTTACATAAGGTATACTTTTGGTTCCTTAACTTTATAAAGCATATTTTTGGTCATATATTTTTAATACTGTTGATGTTTCTAACCAAAAAAAAAATGTTGAAGTAACAAACTCAAGTGATGACTGTGCAACTGACAAAGCATATTTAAGTTTATTTTTTTAATATAATATATTTAAAGTATTAAAATAAAATAAACCGAAAAAGCACTGCAAATGAAATTGAGGTTTTACCATTTAGACTATTAAAAAATATTTTTTAATACAATCAGGGTTTTGATATTGACTACTTCATTAGGTTTTAGATATTTTTTAATTTAGACATAGTTTAAATTTAAAATTAATGGAGAGAGAAGAATTTTTTTGGTTCTATGTATAAGGCACTTCATTAAAATTTTGATGTAGATGTACAATTGTACCTTTAATTTATTATTGTGTTGACTTTGTTTTTATTTGGTATTATGTATATTAAATAAAGATAGAGTTAGAAAATTGTTGAATTTTTATGACAGAGTTAATGATATTTAAGGTTTTCCTTAATTTGTGTAAAAAATGTTAGAAGTGCCTTATACATAAAACAAGAGGAGTATCAACTAAGTTTATTGTGTTAGTGCTTTCGGTTAGCAACATTAATGATGTAAGAATTATAGGATTAAAAGTATATTTTGTAAAATTAAAAGACTAAAAGTATATCTCATATAAATTTAAAGAATTAAAAATATACTTTAGCCCTCTAAACTTTAAAAGAAATTAAGAGATTTTAGAAGTTAGAGGATCAAATTTCAAGAAATTTTTCGCAGTAATAACTTTTCAGATAAAACCTCGATATGTTTTGTGTCAATTTTCCAAAGATGTCATTTATTAAATCTTCGAAACTTAAAATGATGATCTTTTTAATATTAAAAAAATCATTTATTTAAAAATCAATTTCGACTTGTTGAGAAAATTAAATAAAAACATTAATAGGTTATATATACATATCCCTCTTAAAACTTAAAGGTTTGTAACTCCTAGTAAGTATTTTTTTCATTGGGTTCTATAGTAAATATATATATATATATATTTAAAAAATTTAATTCTTCCTGCAGTATGATCATTTCAACCAAACCGTCCATTATTTTAACTAAACTATAGGTGCAATTAAATCACATGATCTATAATCATTCAAATTTTTTGAAAAAATAGTATTCAAATTTTACACATCGATCTACTGTACCTAAATAATTATTACAAGAAAAGTATAAATAAATAATTTTTTTATTCCGGGTGAGTTGCACGGAAATGTTTGTAATGCTTAGAAGATAGAATTAATGGCTTGTTTATATAAAATTTATAAACAATTATGTTATTTTAAAGTTTGTTATCCCAATTATAATCAACCATTAACAATTATTTTTACTCTATACATTCTTATGCCCACTAAATTAATATGAAAAAAAAAATCATAATTTTGCATAATTGTGTTTTACTCGGAAATATATGATTGAAATTGCTTAAAATCTTTGCAACTACTTAAACTTTTATGGCCAGTGAATTGAAACTAAAAATAAACTGAAAAATTGATAAATAATTAATATTAAATTCATATATTTGAAATAGAAGATTCATTATGTGCATAGAATTATAGAAAAATATTATAAAATCTGGTCAAGAGAAAAGAGGAATGATTTAGCGGTTAAGGTTCTTAAATAACCTTCAACATTTTTCAAAAGAACAAAAATAACCTTCAACAATTGTTGGTATTAAAAGTAATCTTTAACTTTTGAAAAGGGGTGAAAAGGGAGCAAAAATAACCATGGCCGTTAACACTGTTAACCTCCATTAAAAGTTGACATTTTTGGATGCAAAAATAGCCATTAACTTATATCAAACGTGCAAAAAGTAGCCATACATTTTTTTTTCGTAAAGAGGAAAAATTTTGTAAAGTTTTAGGTCAAAATGCGGACAGGTCTAAGAGCCCCAAAAACTCTCATAAAAACCCAAAAAATAGTAGAGGACGTCTAAAATAGCATGACTTAAGCAAAATGATGTTTTGAGGTCTGAAGAATTTATTATGAATCTTTGAATATTTTCATAATTTTTGGCCGGACCAGGTTTCAGTAGATGTTGCCCAACTGTCAGGTCTAGGTAGTCCGGTAGGCACATCTAAAGAGAGATGATGCCCAACTGCCTCGGCCTAAGCACTGGGGATGGGCCAGCAGCAGGGGCCTTTGTTTGATGGGCTGTATAGGGTGGAAGATCGCAAATACATATGGTATGATTAGAATAATCCATATCACCCCTAGCCATCTCATAATTAAAAACTAGTCATATCATAATTAAAATCCTCTTGGACTCTAACTTGTCTAAGCAATACAAAACTTGTGAATAAATATTCCAAAAGTTAACTTTCAGTTAATTGTGCATGTAAAAAAAATGTATGGCTACTTTTTACACTTTTGGTATAAGTTAATGGCTATTTTTGAACCCAAAAATGTTAGAGTTAACAGCGGTTAATGGTGTTATTAGCCATGGTTATTTTTGCTCCCTTTTCAAAAGTTAAATGTTACTTTTGATACCAAAAATTGTTGAAGGTTATTTTTGCTCTTTTGAGAAATGTTGAAGGTTATTTAAGAACCTTAACCCATGATTTAGTGAAGATAAAAAAAAAGAATTAAAATGGTGATAAACTTTTGCAACAATATATGAGCCCATTGTCTTTCACTACAAAATCGTATGACACAAAACGTTTTGTAGCGGTTTTTCAAAATCGCTACTCATTGGTCAAACATCGCTACTAATTTGGAACAGTTTCATTAAACCGCTGCAAAGTCTACAACTTTGTAGCAGCAGAAAAAAAAATTAAAAAAATTGTTGGAAAGAATTTGTAAATATTTGACAGGAAAATTTTAAAATTTGGCACGAAATTTTGGAAATGTCAAAAATCTTGCGTGAATTAAGGAAAATTTTAAATTTTGGAGCCAAAATCTTAGTAGCGATTTTATTAAAACCGCTACTAAAATATAACTTTTTTTTTTTGAAAAAAGACGCCAAGGTGGGTGCCAAAATAAAGTATTTGGTGAAACCACTACAAAAAAAGCACACATGAAAAAAATTATTTACACTTTTTGTCAAATAAGATAAATTTAATATTTTAATCTTGTTTTTAATAATGAATTTGGATGTGATTAAAAAAATCCTAATATAGTGAAAATGATATAAATTTACTTTTGGTAGTTATAAAAATTATTATGAGAATATATATATAATCTTAATTTGTTGTACTTAATATAAAAACTAATTGTTAGAAAGTATGAAGAAATGAAATAAGGAGATAATAGTTTTTTTATCAAATAAGGAGATAATAACTGAAGTTAATAGGCCTTGAAAAACATAAAAGAAAAATATTAGTAGCACATAAAAACAAATGAACAAATATCATATGTAAATTGGAAACAAAATTCTTACAAGTAAAAATATTAGTTGATACTATCGAGATCTTGTTGAATAAAAATTAATAAAACAAAAAGAGAATAGGATAAAGAAGGAGAAAGGAGAACAGAGTAAAGTAAGAATGAAGTGAGAAATGGTTGGAGTGAGGGGAATTTATAGGTATCAGCAAGACATTTGTAGTGGTTACTAGCGATTATTGTTTGTAGTGGTTTCAAAAACCCCTACAATTTTTTTAAAAAAATTATTTTCTTCATGAAAAAATGATATGACTTATTTATGATTTTTAACAATGCGATTTTTAAATCTGAAAGAGCAAGCGTATTACCCAAGAGGGGGTGAATTGGGCATTTAAAAAATTTTCTTCAAAAAACAAGAACTCAAACACTTATACTAGTTCGGTCAAACTCACGACCTATGTCCAGTTCTTAGTCACCATTGAGTTCCACTATTCCCCAAGATTACAATGGGCTTTTGGCGTCTCAGTACAGACTTGATTGACTTTTTAAGAGATCACTCCCCCTTACAAAATACAATCCAAGCCACCACTCAAAGTATCCCAACTTTGAGTATCTCACGAATGTTTTGTGAATGACAATAAATACTCTCTCAAAAAATTTGAATAATAATCACTGAAGCACAAAAAGAATTAATGACAGAAATAAATGCAACACACTCAAAAAATTTATGATTCGTATTGTAAGCTTATTAGTTCGTTGCCGTCATTAATGTTCACGTATTTATAGTGTGAGGAATTTGTGTCCATTGGAGTTTGGTTTTTAGCCGTTGATTGCTTATCATTCTTTTAGGTAGTTTTCGTTAAGGCACAAAGAATTTTCCCTTCTGAAACATAAATGTATCCGTTGAGGTTGAATAGGGAAAGTAGCTGAAGACTTTAACCAAATTTGGAAAAGTGCATTTAATGCATCTGACACATTTTGTTCATCGGTTGATTTATGCTTGAAACTACTTGAAATGATTCATAACATGTTCTTAGGCATAATATAGATCAATACTAAAGGTTAGAATCAAGTGGGTATCAACATAATGGAATCTTGAATGATTGAAATGTTTACGCTACAATGCTATGTTTTTCTGGAAAACTAATATTTCAAATTCCCTTGAGGTTTGAAGTCATCCTCGAGGTAATCCTTTAGAAATCAATAGACTTAAAGATTTAGTCACAAAATAATGCATGAAAGATTTGAAGAATTTTTCCTCGAGAATTTTACAAGTTATGATTACCTTGAGGCTGAGTCTTAACCTTGAAGATACAAGCAACATAGAGTAGTACCCTTGAGGACTGAAAATGTACTCAAGGTTAATCTTTAAAAAACTTGGAACATAGTTTGCTTGCTCCCTTGAGGTTAGAAATCAAACCTTGAGGTTTCGAGTTTTCTAAGCAAGGATAACTCACAGCATGTGTGAAAATACTTACCACCCTCGAGGTCAGTGAGTTCCCTCAAGGTTGCATAGCCTTGCAAGGTTTTGAAATAGACAGCCAGGTTTTGAAATTGCCTTTCAAGGTTGCCAAAAATAGTCCTACCTTAGAGGTTGGGATCCACCCTCGAGGCTACATTTCTTTTCCAAAACAACAAAGTTCTAATGTAGCCTTGCATCAATAGCAAGGTTCCAACAAGGTTGTGAAACTAAGGTCGTGACTATAAAATATTAAGGTCGCGACGTCATCAATCTAAGAGCACATGTACAGAAGGGTTGCAATGTAGCCTTGCATCACCAATAAGGTTGTGCTCTTAACCTTGCAGGGACCCGTGTTCTCGAGGTAGGCACTCCCCATCGAGGGTGGGGTCACACTTTGCCAAAGGGCAAGGTTTTAGTCCAGCCTTGCTGCCAAGGTAAGGTTCCTCACAAACTTGGTTGTTGTGACCAAGGACCAATCTCCTCAAGGTAACCCATCACCCTCGAGGTTGAGGTCATAGCTTTCCAATAGTAAGGTTTTAGTCCAGCCTTGCACCTACTGCAAGGTTAGGGCCAAACCTGGCTGTTGTGGCAGAGAGTCCATTTCCTCAAGGTTAGACATCACCCTCGAGGTTGTGACTCCTTGTAACTAGCCAGTAAGGTTTTGGTCCAGCCTTGCACTTACTACAAGGTTGGGGCCAAACCTAGCTGTTGTGGCCCAGGGTTCGTGTCCTCGAGGCTGGCACTCACCCTTGAGGGTAGGACACCTTTTAGCCAACTTGCAAGGTTTTCTCTATAACCTTGCCGTTATGGTAAGGCTAGCCACAAACCTTGCCGTTATGGCAAGGCTGGCTACCCTCGAGGATCCTTCTCACCCTCGAGGCTGGAAAACTAGCAAGGTTTATGACTCAGTTCAAAATCATTTTCTTTCTTTCATACTAAATGGATATTACTCAAGTACACTTAATTAATTTCCCTTTAGTCTAGCATCATCAAAAACACTCTTCTCAAAATCATCTAAGTTTAGTAATCATCAAAATATAGGATCTAACATTCTCCCCTTTTTGATGATGACAAAACTTAGTCATTTGGAAATCATTTAAGTAACAAAGAATCATAAAGAGACACGTGTAAATGATAATAAAGAGTTCATATCATTAGATAATCAAATTTACACTTTGGGTTAGTGCATAATAGACATAATGAACATAAATAACAACAAAAGCTAAAAAATAACAATAAAACCCAAAGTAAACAAAAAAGGACTATAAATCAATGCTCAAAGACTCAAGGGGATAGATTAATGTCTATGGGGTCATCCTCAGCTCCCAGAATCACAGGTGAGTCTCTAGGTGGAGCAAAAGCAAGAGGTGTAAGGTTCATA
This sequence comes from Acacia concinna, assembly GCA_037177275.1. Taxonomy (NCBI): domain Eukaryota; kingdom Viridiplantae; phylum Streptophyta; class Magnoliopsida; order Fabales; family Fabaceae; genus Acacia; species Acacia concinna. The sequence goes on along the minus strand of JBAGKO010000003.1, from coordinate 19,411,955 downwards.
GGCTCAACATTAGGTTCATATCCTTGAGGACCAGGCTCATCTCCTTGAGGCTGGACACCCTCATCACCAGGTAAATGACTACCACTCTCCCCCTTTTTATTAGCATCACACCTGGGAAGTCAAGGTAGGTCAAGAGCAACAATAGCTCAATCACACCATCAGCAAGTGAGGTCAATGTCTCAGCCACATTAGAGACATCCTCCTTATCTTAATACTCCACAGAGGATCCACTAGAAGGTTCAGGATCAGGAAGGTCAAGTGGAGGAATACGAGGAAAAGGAAAAGGGGCTTCACCAAGAAGCTCTTCTTCCTGGGAAGAGTGAGGTGATGATACGGGTGATGGTGGATGGGAAGCAGGCTTAAGTATGGGCTTGGTGAAGTGTGGATTAAGTGAATAGGGATGTCCGTATTTTGAAATAATGGAGATAGAGGTGAAGATGGATGGGGAATATGGCTAGATCCAGGTATGTCAGTAGGGGCTATGGTAACATGAACAGCCTGGGATATGTCTGTGGGTGATGAAGAAAAGTAGCAAATGATAGGACGAGGTGAAGTGTGTGGAGATGGAATGGGATCAGGAGTAGGAATATGATGGGTGGAACCTTTAGACGTACCTCTCATGAAGTCTATGGCTTCAGCAAACAATGAGAGAGAAGCAGATATGGCTTGAAGTGCAGTGCTCTGCTCATTGGCTTACTAAACCAGCTGATCCATTGGTGAATGAAGAGGAGCCAAATGAGCCTATATAGTCTCTAAAATGAATGCTCTAAGGGCTAGATCAATACCTGGAGCCTAAGGGAAAGGTGTAGAGGACTGAGTATCATCTTCAGGTGCAGGTGTAGATGCTTGAGGCATAGACTGAAGCACAGAGACTGAAAGAGGAGGAGTCTTCTTCCTCTTCATGGAATATATGGGCTCTCATCCAATCAGTAGAAGCTCAATCCCTATATTGGTTAGGTGGGATGGATCCAAGCGGTCTGGCCTTTCAACTATGTCACTAGCATCCAGATACCAAATCTTGTTGGCCTTGAGAATGAGTGAGGTGATGTGAGGAAAAGGTATCCTCATAGACTGCTTGCTGGTAGTGTAATACCTCCTCAACTCAACAAAGATGTGCTCCCCCAGGTTCTACTTCTCCTTCTGAATGATCAAGGTGAACATCTTGTACTCCCGAGTAGTGAAATGAGACCAATTCTCATACCTGTAAACTAGCATCCTCGAGAAGACGTACCAAATGCATCGATAGAAATCACTTATCTCTGAGAGCCTGAACCAAGGAAGACCAATCTGAACACTAGGTCTCAACACTCTAAAGATCTCTCCAGTGGACATCGTGGGCTCCTTATATGCCAGAGGCTTATTGATCCCAAGTCACTTATTGATCATTGAGTTTGAGATCAAGAACTCTTAGCCCCTCACATTGGCCTTTATCTCCTCTTCTACTTCTTCTCCCTCTAACCCAGAAACAGAAGGCCTAGGTATGATCTCCAGGCTAGCATAGAAATGCTTGACCACCCATGGAGAGAAAGGTAGGTCCACTGATATCCAAGGAGTAAGTGGGAGAAGTACTCTGAGAGATCCAACTGGATTGAGTTCTTCAGATGCTGCAAGTCCATATATGGTGTCTTGTGTATGCCTCTCTTCTCGAAATCCACCAAGTACTTATCAGTGTCAACCAACTCACTGGTATTGAAACCAAGAGGAGCATAAGTACCTTTATCATCATGAGGTGAAGAGTAACTGGCTTGACCCTATCTCTGTGAGCTCTACCTCTATATTCTTAGTGCCTCATCTAGCATGTTCACTAATATTTGCCTCACTAAGGATCCAAATTATCCTTCCTCGGTCTATGCAATGTGGAAAAGAAGGGAGCACTCTCAATAGATGAATTTGAGGATGAAGATGGTGGTGCTGGAGCCTTCCCTCTCCCTTCCACTTGTCTCTTCTGTGGAGTAAACCGAGACCAAGTTACTGAAGGCTTCTAAATCACAACACCCTTTGGCCTAAGTGCCGTAGGTGTTTGAGGTACCTTTGAGGATCTCTAACTCTTGGCTAAAGGACTCTTCTTGCTAGGGGGTTCTTCTCCTGAACCTTTGGCCTATGCTTCTTGGCCGGAGGATCATTCTTCTTCTTCAAGGCCACTTCCTTCCTCTTCTTTAAATTTTCTTTCTTTTTCTTTGGTGTCGAGGGGTTCGAAGTAGTTTCTGGAGGTGATTGAGTTTGATAAGGAACATTAGCGTGATCTAAACTCTCTTGGGAGTGGAATGGATGAGTCTTAGTGCGAGCCATCTCTTTGGAATCACTTGACATAGAGATTTGAATGAGAAATTGGAAAAATAGGGGTTCAGTGTTCTGAGAAATGTGATGCCGAGAATGAGTAGAAATTGGGGCTTTTGTGTTTGGAGTTATTTGGGAGGTATAACGATTAAATTTGAGTGGGTAGTAACGGTTTTGGGAAGTTGAGAGAGTAAGAGGATTCAAGGGAGCTCTCAAGGGAAAGTTTGAAATGTTTGAAAAATGAGAGGTTTTCAATTTATATAACTGTGCCCTAGCCCGTAACCTCGAGGTTCTGAGGCACCCTCTGAAAGAGCAAGCTAATCACCCGAGAGGGAGGTGAATTGGGTGATTTACAATTTTTTGATGAAGCGTAAGAACAAAAGAGTTTATACTGGTTCGGTCCAACTTTTGACCTACGTCCAGTTCTCAGTCACCTACTGAGTTCCACTATTCCCCAAGATTAATCACGGGCTCTTGGTGCCTTAGTACAGACTCGATTGACTCTTAAGGATCACTCCCCCTTACAAAGCTCAATCCAAGTCCCCTACTCAAGGTTCC
>JBAGKO010000003.1:19372157-19398538 GCA_037177275.1 Acacia concinna | reverse complement strand
CATCTGGCGGTCGCAACCACTTGTCCTCACTCCTTAGCGGAGTACAGAAGATTTTATGTCTCCATCTGCTCCCTTCTGCTTCCTCAAACAGGAGGTACTTGCAGTGGTTGATTATACTTTGAGGATGCTCACTGTTGCCTTCAAACACCTGTTTACATCTGTTCTTCCAAAGGAGCCAGCATATGATCGCAAAGGTTTTCAACCATGGCCATTTGGAGACGCTTAGAGTACCCGCTTCGTGGTGTCTATTCCACCTCAGCCACTCCTACAAATTACCATTAAAGAAAGTACTATAGTATATCAGGTTAATTATCAATTTTTTCTTATAAACTCACTCTATTGATATTCCCTCAACAGTAATTAAGTACAAGAGAGTGAATTATGGAAAATGATTATAATTATAGATATATTATATAGATCTTAATAGATGGTAAAGGATGTAGGATTTCTGTTGAGACAATGATTTTTCTATGTCCATGGTCAATTCATTTCTCTCTCTGTTTTTTATTTTTAATGGTCAAGGGCAACATCCGATGATTCTTAGCCCTTCCTATCCTTGGCCTGCTCAAATTACACTATTTTAATAATTTGGGTATAAAATATGAGGGTGATTTAATTTTTTTAAAAAGAAATAATATTAAATGCCCTTGCGTGTTTTTTTAGTAGCATCCAGTATCATAAAATAATTTTTTGTGCATTTTATGATAAAATATTTTTTTAGTAGTACCCAATATCTGGTAAGTTACACTATAAAGTATTTTTTTTACTAACATGCAATATGTATAAATGAAAAGTTAATTTAAAAAATCCGATGTTAATGAAAAAATACTTTAGGTGCAACTTCCCAAATAATAAAAACTACTGAAAAAATTTTATGTCACAGACTTCATAAAAAATTATTTTATGACACTGGGTACTACTAAAAAAATATTTAAAGACACTTAATGTTATTTTTCAAAAGCAAATAAAAATAAACCATCCCACATTTTACACCTAAAACTATCCAAATAATTTAAATTTAGGTAATAAAGAGGCTAAAGATGGGGTTGGCTAAAAAGAGGATCCAATCCCGTTGGGATGGCCTTTATTTGCTTGGATAGGTTTTGAGTTCGAGTGAAGGTTCAAAATAACATGACTTCGGATTGAAATTTGTAACCGTTGAACCCAACTTGGAGTATAGTCCAACTCGGTTTATAAGATAGCGTTTATGGGCTTCTTCTTCTTTTTTGTTTTTCCAATTCTTATGGGCTCAATCTAAGTCCTAACAACAACTTTGTTGAGTATTTAATTTTGGGTTGAAGGTAAAAAATACCCACCTATTTTTATTTAAAGTTCATCCTATATCATATCCTTTTTGAAAGTTTAAAAATGTTCATAAATTTTAAAAATTGGTTCAAAAACTTTATAGTCTTTAATTGCTCTAATTTTGATTTGGGTTAATGGTAAAAAAATATCCATGTATTTTTACCTAAAATTCATCCAATATCGTATGCTTTTTAAACGTTAAAAAATGCTCATAAACTTTAAAAGTAGGTTTAAAATTTTCAATTTCATTACTAATACCTGGTGGTTATTAATTATTTGGTTAAAACCCTAATTTTAATCATGTGCCGTAACTTTCTTTTGCCTTTCACACATTTTGTCTTGTTAATTTTGACAATAATGCTTAATAATAGTGTTAATTGTTATATTCAAGTTGTTAGTCCTTATACTCAAATTATGAATAATGCTTGATAAGAGTGTTGATAATTTTATATAATTGCAATTACAAAAACCCAGCCACAACCACAAATTATATTCAGACAAGAAATTGAAGAAATGCGATTTTGACTATAACTAAAATCAACGAAGAATATTATGAGAAATACATTTTGATCTTAACCACAATTAAACATTGACCAAATGTTTATGAATCTTAGTTCACCAATTAACCCACAAATCAAAATTCCACACCTTGATTGTTGTTTGACCAAACAATTAATGGTTGTCAAGTATTAATAACGGAATTAATAAATTTGAAACTATTTTTAAAGTTCATAGGCATTTTTGAATCTTTAAAGAGTATATAGTGTTAGATGAACTTTAGATAAAATACATATGGATATTTTGGACCATTAACCCTTTATTATATGTATTTGGAGCGAAGCAAGTATGTCTATTTTAGCATGTGTAATTCATTTATTGAACAAGTCACTATTTGCCTAATTGGATGTATTTTTTTATGAACGCAAAAATAATAGAGAACTATAATGAAGTATAGGGTATGTTTGGAATAACGATGGAAAAAGTGACTTATTTACAATTATTATTTTGTAAAAATAAGATTGGGTAAAAGTTAGATTGTATAATGTGATCTATATTTGGAATAATGATGTCATAAGTTACTTATATAAAAAAAATTATTTAGTTAATATATTTAAATGTAACTTTTGATGGGAAATGACTAAAAATAATGTGAATCTTATTATATATATTACATATATATTGGGATATTTAAAAATTATAATAGAAAAATAAAAAATAAATTATTAGAAAAGAAAAAAAAAAGCTAAAAACATAATTAATAATACGATTAAATGATTTTTTAGGATTCTCCAAAAAAAATCAAGGGAAAATTCCAAAACAAAAAGAAGACAAATGAAATAGGGAAATCCCAATTCAATACAGCGAAATCGGAAAATGCCACTAAATTTTTCACAACACCAGTATCGTAATTCACAACATGAGTATCTAAATTAATAACATCAGCACAAATAACTCATAGTGTAAATACGTAATACCTGATGTTGTTAATTTAGATACTTATATTGTGAATTACGATACTAGTGTTGCGAAAAATTCAGTCGCATTTTTGTAATTACCCAAAAAAAGTACAAAAAAGATTGATTTGGGATTTTCCGATTTCGCTATATTCAATTGGAATTTTCCTATTTCACTTGTCTTTTTTTGGAATTTTTTCAAAAATCAACTGTATTTTATAATTAGGACTGAAGGTATATACTCCTTATGGTCCTAATTATAAGATCGAGTTGACTTTTTTAGACGATACAAGGAAGCAAAACAGCTTACTTAATTATATCTTATCTAGTGTTTTATTATATTATATTATATACTAGTTCATAAGTCAAACAAAATATTTTAAAAAAACGATAAAGTAATGTAATTGGTTTTCTTGAGATTTTATGAAAAAATCAATTAGATATTATGATTAGAATCGGATGGAGTATTATTACATATAAATATATTATGATATTTATTCTACCTCTTGTTTTGGGATGACTTATAAGCGACTTGTTATGGAATGTGAAGTAAGTATGTGATATGAGTCTTGTCTCAACTTTCGCGTATAAGATCTTAGAAGGCCCAAATAAGCTATCACAAACATGCTTTATTAGTTAACTTTTTCGTTTACTTAATCTCTTAAAAAAATCAATTGAATTTTATAATTAATGCTACTAACCATTATCTTTACTTATTTCACCTACCAACCGATTATCTTTACTTATTTCACCTTCCAATCGGTGTCAAAAGCAAGGTTCTGAAACCCGGACCGGTTACTGAACCAATCGAGGTACTGGGTCAAGGGTTAGTGGGTGAGATTGGAATCTAACCGGAGCCAAATTGGGACTAAACCGGTGAGAGAGAGAAGATTTCAGGGTTATTAATAAAAAAATTTTAAGAAAAAATAAAAAAAATGATTTTATTTAATTAAAAAAAGGACTGGGTTGACCCACTGAACCGGACCAGTTTGAGTACCGTTTCGGCGGTTCCTGGGCTGGATCGACCGGTTTGGATTCTAAAACCTGGGTCAAAAGTAACAAATTCTTACTCATTTGCAATAGTTACTTTTAGTCTATAAATATGATTCCCAAATTATCCCACCAAATAAAAGGTAAAAGGCACAAATTTCCCGATATAATGATTGGGCTTTGAAACCAACCATTATACTCTAAAAAGGGCTACCCAAACACACTTATAGAGCCTGTTTGGTTTCCCTTCAAAAATTTAAGTTTATGTAAATCAAGATAAAACTTCTTTTATATATTTACCAATTCGTAAAAACTATTCTAAAAAATTAATCCAAATGCACATTGACATATTAGGTAAGTGCTTATGGTGGCGATGGTATGATGTAAAACACAAATTAATGATAAATATTTTCTTCATAAATAAAAGTATAATTATTAGAAAAAAAACAATAAATCTCTTACATATTTATTTAAAGAGGTCATTAATGGAAAACCCTGGTTCCACCCTATCGTGTTTTCCATACTACTACATTATATTATCGGAGTTTCAATTGATTTTTCTCCTTATTTCATTAATTAATGCCTGAGATGCTCTTTGCAATCATTTTGTAAAATTATCCAGGTTTAAAGAAAATCTCAATGTGTCTCCAATTAAATATAGCATCCAGTATTAATTGTACGTGATAGAGGAAGACCCTGATCAGGTCTAACGCGCTGGCTTACGTCATCATTCCCTCTTCAAAATCTGGATAACAGAGGGAACCAAGTCAACATACAAACACCCATGTTAATTATATTTATAAATTGGAAAAGATAAAAAGTCAAACTTTGAATTCGAATATTTTACTAGCCAAAAAAACAAAAGTTTCAATTTCATACAATAATTGTCTTCTACGAGTATATTACTATGACACATTCAAATTTTAAGACCGTCAACTAGTCAAGATCCAAGGAAGCTTCCCATCGATTCTCAGTTTTAGGTTCACCGTGATATTGTATAGTTTTGTAATATACCACCTTCTGTCTTGGTTTTGAGGCAAGTTGCACTAAAATTAGGACATACATATTTAGATTTTATATTTTTATATAGAAAATACCAAACTATTTTTTATTTTATACATAAGCCAATGATTAACAAATAGAGATTGTTTTATTATTTTTCAATTATGAAACTATGGTTTGCGTAAATCGAGACAAAACTCCTCTCACATACTTACCTTGGAATCCGTAATTAAAAGAATAATAAAATATTATTTATAATAATAAAATATGTGATAATATATTGATATATTTTTAAAATTTTATAAATAAATGGATAATATTATTTTTTTCTTCTTCTTTTGTTGTGAAAACCTGTTTGACCTGCCGGTTCGACCGGTTCAACAGGCCTGAGACTGATTCAACCTTGTCTCCTAGTTCAGCTTCGTTTTGGACCGGACTAGGGTCCCATTCTCGGTCCAATCGATCAGACCGGCCGGTTTGGTCCGATTTTTCATACCTTGGTGATTATGAGATTTTAATTAAAAAAATTAATATAAAAGAATAAGAAAAAATAATCTTAAACTATTTACTCCATTTTTTTAATTTTTTAAATACAACTAAAAATTACTTTCCCTTCTTTCCCCTCATATTAAGTAATCAAACAAGTCCAAAATTTATATTACATTTTATATGAATATTCAGAAATAATTTTTTTATTTACAAATACGCATAAAAGATTGGTAGATTTTTAACTCAAAGTTCTCATTCACTCAGTTAGCTCGACTTCAATTAAAAAAAAAATCAACTACAAATTAATATTAACTATTAAGAACGTAATGGAGTATAATATTCTATCTTGAAGCTCGTACAAACAATTCTTATATTTATATCGGAATTATGACATTTTGAGCTAATGTAATACTAATATTAAAGGTTGGTAGAAAAGAAAATTTTTTGTCGAACTCATGCATGATTTTTTAAAATTAAAAGTAATTCAATTTTTTGTCTACAATAATGTTCAGCACTCTCTTCCTCAATTCATGTATCAAGCAATTTGGTTTATGGAAAAAGGCTTCATCGATATAGTAAAATCGACTTGATAAGATAAAAATTGAGTTGAGGGAAGAGACGCCTTCTCAATTGCAGTTTTTTATTAAAATTACTAAGTAGTAGGAAACCTCTTAAAAAAAAACAAAAAATGAACTTCTCAAGAGGTTAGAAGGCATTGATAAATGCCTACTGTCCAACAACAAGGGTAGTCTTCTAAAGTCGCAGGATAAATTATGGAAAGAATATGCAAAAATAAAAAATTAGGAGGAATTGTGTGGTTCCAAAAGTCATGTTGTAACTGGTTATAATATAGAGATAAAAACACCTGATTCTTCCATATGTCAACAAAGATGAAGAGATGTAGAAATCAGATTGAAGCTCTCCAAAATGAAGCAGGTGACTAGGTCTATGACATTAAAGTTCTCCAAGATATGACTCTGGATTACTTTAAAAATCTTTTTTCTAGCAATGGTGATGTTTAGCCTACAATCTCATGACCCAACCACTTTCCACTTCTTAACTCTTCCAATCATGAGGAGATTCAAAAAGAGATTTCCCCCATTAAAATTAAAAATGCAGCTTTTAAAATGGGGGCTTTTAAAGCGCTAGATCCAAATAGTTTACAACCTCACTTCTTTCAATCCTAATGGGATGTGATTGGTCAAAAAGTCTGCCAATATATTAAGAATGCCTTCAAGTACCCTATCAAAATAAAAAACATGCACCTAACTAATATTGTTTTAATTCTAAAGATTGAGTGCCATTTTTCTTTGAATGACTTCATATCCATGTCTCTTTGTAATGTTTGTTATAAGATTATTAGTAAGGTGTTATCTAATAGGCTGAAGAGCCATATGGATTTCTTAATTGAATAATCCCATTACAGTTTCATAAATGATAGACAGGGTTGTGACAATATTATCATGGCACAAGAATTTGCCTACTCCATGCGGTAAAAAAGAAATTGTAAAGGCTTGTAGCGATCAAGATTGACATGAAAAAGGCTTTGATCGACTTGACTGGGGATATATTTAGTTCCGCTCCCTTGGGTTGAATGAACATTTTGTACAAATCATCATGTAGTGTGTTTCATCTATCACCATGAAAGTATGCTAGAATGGATCGACATCTAACACCTTCACTCTAAAAAGAGGTGTTAGCAAGGTGACCCCTTAAATCCCTATCTCTTCATTATCTGTATGGAACATCTAAGTCAACTCATCCACCATGAGGTAGAAAATGGTAACTGGAAGCCATTCTACATCAGTGGTAGGGGCCGAAATCTTTCTCATACCTTCTTTACTGATGATCTACTCCTTTTCTGTGAAGCATTGGGTGCTCAATTAAAATGTATTCAAAGCACTTTAAATTATTTTTGTCAAGTTTCTGGTCACAGAATTAGTCTAAGCAAATCTAAGCTCTTCACATCTCGTAATGTCCATTTAAGCCAGGCTATTCAGTTGAGTCAACTTCTGGGCATGCAACTCACCTATGATCTTGGAAAATACCTCGGGGTTCCTTTGCTCCATAAAAAAAATAACCTAAGTTAACCTTTGCGCCATTGGTGTAAAAAATGCAACACAAGCTTACCAACTACAGCTGGTAGGGGTGGAAACAAGACGGCTTATTAGGAGCCTATACCTGGCCTAAGCCTGGTTTGTCTAAAAACAGGCTCAGGATCAGGATCAAGCCTTTTAAGAAGCTTGATTTTCTTAAAAGGCCATGCCTAGGCTAATTAAAAAGCCTATTAAGCTTGGGCCTTTTTTTATACAAAACATTTTTGGCCCTTAAATTATAGGCTTATATGCTTTTGTCAAAAGCCTGCTAGTTAGTTTAGAATGTTAAAAAACACTATGTTTCTCTTTCATCACCCAAGCACTCAAGTACTCGTGCACCTAACCATCCAAGGATCTCATTCTTTATTCAGCGGCATCGCATTATTCGCTCAATTGTTGCTCCCTGTCCTTCATTACTCCATTCGTACTCTTCCATTCAAGTAATAGTCGTCATCATGCTCATCCTCCTCCTCCTTCTTTTCGGTTTGTACCTATGTTTTGACTATTGTCATCTTTAGGGAAGTTGACTTTTCTCGATCCCTTTATGGATGGGGAATAGTCTCACCTTTCAATACTAATGCTATCATTGAGAAAGGATTCTTGGACTTTTACTTAATAATAAGTCCAATGACTGGAGTTTGTTGAAGGAAGTAGATATGAGTGTATTAAATCTATAGTCATTCTAATAAATTTGAAGCAGGAGTGGAACATTAATCTTGTCTGGCGTGGTAGAGAAGTTACTGATGTTGCAAATCGACTTGGAAAAGAAGCACAAGCTCTTGGTGATGAGATTTGTCTTTTCTCTACCCCTGAATTCTTGATTGGGGGTTATTCTTTTCTTTTATTTTTTGAATAACATAGGCGTAAGCTTGATAGGATATTCAAGCATTTAAATAAAAAAATCAGACTTAAACTTTGTAGCTTTCTTTTATGTAGTTCATAAAAAGAAGAAGAAGCAAACTTGTTTTGATTCAATTGGATTTTATTATCATTTTGTTCATATCAATTTGTTGTGATTTGATTTTTTTTGACTGAGTTCTAATTTGGTTTTATTTTCGTTTGTATCGCCATCTAAAAATAATGATTTTGGTGTGTTATATTATGATTTTTCTCTTTTAGCCCATTTATAAATTTTATAAATTTATAAAATGTTTCAAAAGTCAAGCCTCATAATAGACCTCAGGCCAGGCCAGGCTTAACGCAGAAAAAAGGCTTGTAACAAGCCACTAGCCAAGCTCAGGCCACTCCATTACAAAACAGGCCTCACCTGTTAAGGGTAAAGCCTAGCCTGTTTCAACCCCTACTAGCTTGAAAGGTAGATTCCTAAATATGACAAGGAGATATGTACTAATCAAATCAGTTTTTTCCACTCTTCCCTTCTATCAAATGCAATCTATTTTGTTTCCAAAAGGTGTATTGAGGGTAATTGATAAGCTAAGCAGAGACTTCTTTTGGAACCAAGATGACCATAGTAACAAAATGCATTTAATTGCTTAGGGTAAAATTCAAAAGGGGAAGAATGCAAGAGGCCATGGATTCAAAGATCTAGTATGTTAAAACAAGGCATTCATTATGAAACTTTGTTGGACTCTCTATTAACAAAGCATGACTTTCTTTGGGTCAAGTGCATTTGTAAAAAGTACATATGTTGTGAAGATAAATTTCCAAAATTTCAAGGAACAAAAATCAATTGGCAGTTTGGAGTGTGATTACTTTTGTTTGAGATTCTTTCCACAAGGTAGTTAGGAGTAGAGTTAGAAATGGGTGTGAAACAAATGCATGGTAGGAACTATGGCACAAGCATGAGCAACAACTTTTTCATTGTGTTGGTAAGATCCATGGTCTTTTAACTAATGAGGATAATGATGCAGATTTTGTCAATACCTATGGTGCTTGGGACATGGATAAATTGAGTCTTTTTCTATTGCATTTTAGAAATGCCTCCCCCTTCTATATCTCAATCAAGCTCAAATACTGTACTTTGGAGAGCTTCTTCTGACAGCGCTTTTAGCATCAAATCTGCTTATCATCTATTGTATTGGATGAATATTTGGCGATGGCCAATCCTCGAAAAAAGCAAAATATTTAATGCGGCAAGTGTTACATGAGAGGCCCCAACAAATTCACTTAGGGCGAGTAGTGGGATATGTAAGCAGAATGAGTGCCCCTTTGAGTGTTTCAATGAGGAATTCATTCTTCATACTTTGAGAGATTATGAAATTGCAAACTCTGTGACTTTCTATCGTTAACTCTATATATCATAGTATCTTTTTTAGTTGTAATTTTCATGTATGGTTAGCATGGAATAGTCAACACAATATTAATGCAGGAGCAAAACCCTTTTCCAGATGGCCTTGGATGAAAGTTTTCAAAGAAATATGTTGGATCATTTAGAAGAGATGCAAGCAAGTCTTCGAGGGGAGAAGCAACAACCGCATGTCTCTAATCAATCAATACAAGTACTTATTTTTAGAAGAAATTGAAAATGGAAAACTACGCCACAAGCTCTATAATTTTTCAAGTTGGCTTCAAGATAAATGGTGCCCACCAACTAAAAGATACACTAGGATCGATGTTAACGACTCAGTTAGACAACATTGGACAGCAGCAGTAGGGGGATTGATACATGACCACAAGGTAGGCTTGATGGTAGGTTTCTTATAGAATCAAGGAACCTGTTCACCTACCATGACAGAAATTCTGGCAATCTATTCGGGTTTGAAGTTGTGCAACAGTTGGGTCTCATTAAAATCTGTTTATACTTCAATTTTACTGAGGCTATCCATACTCTAATGGCTGACATTGGAAATTATCATCTACTTGATCATGAGATTGCTGATGCAAGAAACCTTATCTTCTCCAACTAGGACATTCAGATTATACATGTACATCGTGAGGCAGTGAGATGTACTGACTTTTTAACAAATATGACGCATGGGATGAATATAGAGCTCATCATTACAAACTCTTTTCTAGTTCTATGTTCGGATTTAATGTTAACTTACTTAAACAAAGATTAGATCTTTTATTTTAATTTAAATTGTTCACGATCTAACGCCATATGTAAATCCAACTATTCACAATTGCCATAATTATTAGGCGGATGGAACGAGTAAAACAAAATTAAAGAGCAAACATCCAAACAAATAAACGAATTGTAGGAGGAGGCTGCGCTAAACTACCTTTGACGGTTGACCCCACGTGCTAATCCTAATTGGCCACGTTCTAATCTTCCGCCCTTTCTCATTTGACTCTTTTGATTATTTTATTTCAATTTTTTTTTTGGACTTTTATGTAGTTTTATATGTGAATTAATTGCTTTATTAATAATATGACAATTATATTTTATCCATCTATTTAAAATTTTAACTTGTTCTTCGAAAATTTGCTAATAAAACTCCACTGTCACCCCACAAATTTTTTGTTACTTCTAATTATATGGCACTAAATTAAAGGTCAAATTACACCAAGTTCTTTAAATTAACCACGACAAATTCTCTAATAATAAGAGACCACATATCATACTTTTTTTTATATGGATTTATAATTAAAAGATAATAATTTAATTGGAAAAAAAAAGATAATAATTTAAATTTAAAACACATTGTCACATGTGATTATGAAGAACTTGACAGAATATATATAAGGAATTTGATTTAAGTGTTTTATTTAAATGAATATAAGGAATTTAATGCTTCTTTATATTTTTTGATAAAAAAAATCACAATTTTTTTGTTTTATATTCAGCAGCTTACACATAAATTATAGTCAGAATGTATTAGATGATAATGTGATTTTTAACCAATGGTCAAACCCGCCCAACTCAAAAAACTTGTCCGGTTTGATTTTGAAAAAGTGAAACTGTTTTGATAAGTTTCTTTTTTGTCTGAACTCGTATGGTTTCAACTTATGGTGGTGTTGGCCGATTGACCCATTTTGCTTTTTTTTTTTAAAAAAAATCTATAAATGCCTAAAGCACTCTTTTGATTTTTTTAACAATATATTATTATTTTTTACAGACATCAAATATACAAAAAGGCTCTTAGTGTTCACATCATGCTTCAAATTTGAACATCATTAATATTAACTAATTGTTGATTGTATGGATTTCAGATTTATGTTTGGTTAGTACTTTATAATGTGTGGACTGGTGAGTTGTGATCCATGCTTTAAATATATCTTGTAATGTTTGGAATTTTAAATTTGATGTTTTATTATCACTTTATCATTCAGTAATGTATTTTTAATTTTTGTATATTTTATGTATGTAAGAAATAATAATATATTTTTAAAAAAATTTAAAAATGAAAAAAAAAATAGAAAGAAAAGAAAACGGGTTGTGTTGGTTAAATGACAACTTATATTGATATGAGTCTTTTATCCTGAATCCATATTGATCCAACATGCAGCAAGCTAACCCGAATTTGGTAGGCCGGCCCATATTGCCACCTCACATAAAGCCACAAAAATTGCTCCCTATAGTCTTAATTATAAGGTATAGTTGAATTTTTTTATAATTTTTCAAAAAGCTAATTATATTACTTTAAAACATAAAAATTTATCAATTTTCTTCAAATTGTGTTGTTTGACTTATGAATTAATATATAATATAATAAAACAACATATGATATAATTAAGTAATGTTCTTAACTTTTTTAGGATTTTCTGAACAAAATCAATTGGACTTTGTAATTAAGATCAGACAAATTACTCAAAAATAACCATTCAATTACAATGACACCCTTTAGTTTATATCATAAGATCAAGAAGTGTTCAAATTTTAATGATTGAAGATATTTTTTTATTTTTGATGAAATTCTACATATGTTGACTTTGTTCCGTTAAAATCCATTTGAAGTTTGAAAGTCAAATTTGTGTTGCTTTATTGTATAATAAATAATAACGCATAAGGAAAAATGGGTGACGCAAGCAGATAAGGAAGGGGAATCTTGAAACGCCAATCCTATTTGATATTTTGATTTGGATAAAATTCATATCAAGTTATTTAGGTTAAGTAAATTTATGAATTCAATTATAATATATCATATATATGTTTTCTTTATGTTTAATCATATTTTGGAGTTAACAGTGTTAAATCACATTTTAAAGTTAGGTGTTGATATGGAAAAATAATACAGATAACACATTTTGATTGACTTTATGGACTGATTTAACCTAAATAACTTATATAAGTCTAGTTCTTTTAATTTTTTTGGGTACATTTGTTAGAGTTGGATCACATGGGTTCATAAGAGTTAGAATATGTATCCAAGTTTAAAAAATGTTTATAAAGGTTATTATATAAATCACCTACTAATAAAGTTCCCACATAGACAACGGATTTGAACTCATGTTTTTATGAGTTATGAGTCAATCCCTAGCCAATTAGACCAGCTGGCTATTTTGATGTTTTATTTTTGTGATATTTTTATTTTATTTATCTAATTATTAATAAAATGTTATTCATTTGGCGTGGATTGTGGAAGGGGCTGAGGGTTTGGGTTCAAGTCTCCCATGACGTCTTCAAAGTTCAATGTATGGCCCACACGGTGGCTCTGACCTCATTGTCTTTATTTTGACTTAGTCAACAATTTATTTTTATTTTTTCAATTGTTTTTTTTGGCAAGTGAAGGTGGCTGGATATATATAGTATGACCAAACGATCCACTTAATTAATTAATTTTTGGTATATATATATATATATATATTGAGATAGGTACGATGAATTTTCAAGAAGACAATTTGTTTTTGTTCTTTGCATCCTAGGCTAGATGCTCTTACAATAGAAGAAGCGCGGATAATTATATTTGCCACATGGCTAAATTGAAATTATGCCATTTTTCAATTAAAGTGTTACACTGTTTTTTTTTAAGAAGGAAAAGAGGGAATTCATTTTTATTTTTATAATTATACTTTTATTCCGAGCTAGTGAATCTCATCAAAATTTGATTGTGAGTATAATTATAAAATAGATTACAGTGGTTGAGACTTGAGACTATAATAGAGTCATTAAAATAGGCGGAGTTCAGCCCATTTAAGCCCTTTATAATCAAGGGTCAGACTTCTATTTTATATGGTATAAAGAAAAATTGGATTTAAAAGGGTTTAAAAATAAAGGGACTAAAGGCTAGCCTTTTTAAGCTCATAATAATTTTTTTATAAAATGTTTTTTTTATATTTATAAATTATTTATATTATGACAATAAATAATTATTTTTATATAAATATATATACCTACAAATATATATATATTGGGCCAAAAAATAAAAATATGTAATCTTTCAAACCATTTTATTAATATTTATTATTGAATTTCAGTAAATGGCATGAAAATCCCAGAGCCAACTTTGAGCCCTCATATTCAAGAACCATATTTTAATAATTAAATGATTTTATAGTACGCAAGCCTTTTGACCCTACCTTTTTAAGCCCTTGACCTTCAAAGACCAGCCCTTTAGAATTGGGTGAACCCTTATTGACAACTCTAGCATACTATATTACTTGCTAGTTATAATATAAAACCAGCAAAAAAAAAAATGTAATCCACTCCATTAAAGGGTTTTATTTTGGTCACAAGTATATATGATTTGAATATATTTTGCATCCGAAATTTATGGTTTTTTACTATTGTTCTTGTTGATTGTATATATTAAGGGAATAAGGGAGTTTACTAGCAGAGATAATGGTTGAAGAGGTCTTTTTATGAAACCAACCAACATTTATTATAATCCTTTATTTAGCTAATTTCCTTAATATTAACTCCCTCCTGTCTATAGTTCTATTTATACTATAAAAAAAGTTTTTTTATTCTAGTTATAAGTTATATCATTAAGTTTTTATATGAATATAAAATTTTATTTTTTATTTATTAAAATTTAAGATAAAGTTAATGAGGTTTAAGATTTTTCTTCTTTCTAATGAAATATGTTAAAAGTGCTTTATAAATAAAATTATGACAGTATAAATTACAAATATATGAATTGCGTTGGCAAAAAGTTTGTTAAAATTGGTTAAAATAAATGGATATAAAATATATTTTTTTTCCAAAACTTGCCATTAATGAAGTGGGCAAATTTGTATGAAAAGAGATGAGAGAGAACTGAGTGGGAAAAATATAAGAGATGGAGATGTAATTAACCGAGTCAAAAGATGAAAAAAAAATAAGAAGAGTGTGACTTACGAAAAAATTTACCTTATTAAAAAAATTCTAACTTAAATTCAGGTCATGATGAAATATAAATCAGGCATCTAAATATATTTAGGATAAGAGAGCACTTAATAACTAATAATTCATAGTAGAAGCATTCACATGTGTAAAATAAGCATATTATAAATATAAATATAACTGAATTACATGGAGGGCATAAAAGAAATATAGACATATTTTCGTAAGGAAATGAAGAAGTAAGATTGAAGGGAATAACAGGCTGGAATGGAATGAGAGGGTATTAGGCTGAAAGGTAATACGCAATGGGACACTACTATCTAAACTGATAATATTATTAATATGTAAATATTTGCAGGTTTTTTCCTTGAATTAGGCCCAACTGTATTTTTTGAAATTTAAAGAATATTTGTAAAGTGGAAGATAAGTGAATAATATAAGGCGAATTAGGCTGTACAAAAATATATATTTTTACTGTATTAGCATTTTGTATTGGGTTTGGATCCGTGGCTATTCCCCTCTCTGCTAGACCCACAAAAGTTTAGTGGTTATTTACACTGTTATACTAACCTCAGCCTGTTTGCTTCAAGTGGTTTTGGGTGTTTCCTAGTGTTGATTGTAAAAGATAAGGAACTTATGGAGTTTTGGTGTTTGGAATCCAACTTATAATAATAAGTAACTTATGCTAATAAGTAATTTATGAAAATAAGTTGAAAAAAGTGACTTATGAAAATAAATCATTTTTTTTATTTATAATAAGTCACTTTTTTACTTCCAATCTAAATACAAGTAACTTATTCTACTTTTAATATGTCATTTTTTCTAATACAATCCAAACACAATTTATTTTCAGAAGTTAGTTATTTTTATAAGTTCTTTATCATAAGCTACTTATAAAAATAAATTATTTTTGACAAGTCACAATTAAACGAGCTCTAAGTTTGTAAGATTATCTATTGTCTCATAAGTTAAAGTATAATAACTTGGCTAAAATTAATTTAAGGTGACTACTAATGTATTTTATATACATCTCATTATCATTATACTCAACTCTTGCTTTGGTATAAACAATTTGTCCTATCTTTGTTCTCTTCAATCGGTTAGGATGATAATTC
Organism: Acacia concinna; assembly: GCA_037177275.1. Classification (NCBI taxonomy): domain Eukaryota; kingdom Viridiplantae; phylum Streptophyta; class Magnoliopsida; order Fabales; family Fabaceae; genus Acacia; species Acacia concinna. The sequence continues at coordinate 19,382,922 of JBAGKO010000003.1, read as the reverse complement.
TAACCCACTCATTCTTTCCTGATTTTCACTGTACACTATAATAATATTATATTTTAGTAGGAGTTTGTCTCATTTATTTGCAAAAAGTAAAAGTGGTTAAATATAGTTTTTTGCACTTTTTGTTATACCTGATCAATTTTAAAAAATACATCTTATTAATTAACAGATGATTAGTTTTATCTCTCTACTTGCTCAAATAATTATTGTCGTCAGATATTATATTCTTTTCTTTATTAAGCCATTATTTTATGACGAGAATGAATATTAAACTTTTAGAACATAACGTATAATTTATACGTATGAAATGGTTATATGTAAATTTTGAGGCATAAGCTTTAAGGAATTATATTTTAAGTAGGTATTTAAACAAGTTTTAAATCATGTCAAACCTAAACAAAGTTTATATATAAGTTTAAACTCAGGCTCAAATTTTAAATCTTTATTATATGCTTAGATTTATTTAGATAAAGCGTAGTCCAACATACCCTATTTTCATCCTACCCAAAGGGAGCTTTACAAATGAAATTACAGGAATGCCCTTGTCTCATCTGCCAATTTTTTAAATTCAAAAGAGACGAAATGGGAGGGAGCCAGGGAGGTTCAATTTCGGTTACACAAACCTCGTAATTCGCTCCAACATGCCCCCTTCTCTCTCTAACCACCAAACCTTTTGTCTTTTCTCCAACCCCACCAAACTAATTTACACCTACAAATGATAAATTATACGAGTAGTTTTTTACCTACGACATAAACATTCTTATTAGGTTTATTTTTGTTATTAAACAACGTAGCTATTAAATTATAGTTCTAGAAACTACATAGATAATCTTTATTAGGTTGATTTTTATTTAAATTGTTTTCTTATATCCAAAACATAAGAAGTCTTCTATAAGAAATTTTGGTCAAGAATATAAGAAGTTGGTAGGGTAAATAATTATTTTAATCCACCATTAGTAAGTGTAGAATACGTAAATTTTATTAGGGGTTAATGTAATTATTTTATCTTAAGTTTCAAATCATAAAATAAATATTTCTTAGGCCATAACGGTTCAATTTTTTATTCAATTATAAGAATCAATGTTTTAAACAAAAATGAAGGCCAACGATTATAAAAGTTAAAACACATTAAATAACCAAACAAACATTATTTAGTTTATGAAAATTAGTTAACCAACGCTTAATCTTTTTGTATACGGAAGGGAGTATGCTATGAATATCGTAATCAACGTAATAAGTAAGCTTAATCCGCATTATTTTTCTCTATACAATTGTTATTTTAGTTGTTTTTAACTCACCGGTATAGATTAGTGCAATAAAATCACTTTCCCTTAGCAGTGAGCAAAGTGTATTTAAGAATATTATTAAGCAATTTGTTCTTTTTCGCCTTCTATTATTAAGTAAATTGGCACGTTATTAGTCCTATAGTCATAATTAATCTTCTCATATTTTGTATTATGTACTCGGGTAAATTATTATGTTTGGATTATTGTGGGCAGGATCGATAGTATTCTTTCGGACTATATATCTCTAATATCATGCTAGAAAACTTTTTGGGGCGCTGTCGTAATTAAATCAACTATATTAGATTTGTAGGAAAATCCATAATTAAGTGGGTAAAATTTAATGCACAAATTTTTAGAGCAATTACCTTCGACTTTTACTAAAACGACTAAGGGATACATTACACATTAATTTTCAACATTTTTAAATAATCTAATTTTTCTAGATGCATGGCACACGAGCATTATACAAGTGTGTGTGTGTATATATATATAAAATGATGTTTTTTTTTAAAAAGAAATCCTGTTTATATGACCCTTTTTTGATAAATACAAAGTCCGATCTTTAATAAAACGTCCAATTAACTCATTTGAAGAGATTCATAAAGTTAGATTAATTGTCTACAAATTTTGATAATTTTTAAAATGTATTTAATCAGTGAGGGGTGTCTTGATTTATTTTCCTTTCCATTTATCCTTTATTGAATGTATATACCGGATTACCGGTGTTAAACTTTATCTAATTAAATAATACATTTCCTCACGTAATGTTTAATTATAAATATATTGTCCGGAAAACAATTAAAAATATATTAAGTTAACTCGACAAATCCTACCCATTAGATGGGTTGTAGTTTGCAATCTTTAATTAAAATCATATTAAGATAACTCCGTGATCTTTCTGATTCAAAATATAGTAATGATAAAACTAGGTTAAATCGATTAAGATTCACTGTTTTTTTTTAGAAATTCCGGCCAAATTATGTTTTCTTTAACAAGTATGATTCAAATCTACTCGAAGGCCAAAAGAAAAAAGATTCAAATCTACTCCCTCTTATTCTATATATATAAAACATATCTTCTACTAAAAAAAAAAACTAAATAAATTACAAGTACATAATCCTAGCATATATGATATGATCTTTTCAAAATATTTTTTTTGTATTACGAAATTATAGTAGTATATCTTTTTTTTTTGCCTTCAAATTAATTCACTTAATTTTTTAAAAATATAGTTTATATGTTAGATAAATTAGTTTAAAAAAATGTAAATTATAAAAAATAAAATAAAAAATATTTTATATTAAGAAACAAAATCCAGCATCAGAAGTTAGAACAGATCTTATATCTAGAATTGAAGTGAGTAGTAAAAAAGTATCTGTCCATATCATTTTCTTGTTCAACTTATTTTTTGAAATTATTATAAATTTTTGTAGTTGTGATCCTACTGACTGTTATAAAAAAACTAACAAATTTTTGTTGCGCCTAGCCAATCAGCCGCGTGGCGTGGAGATTGCAGGCCGAAGCCGGAGGATTCGAGAAGATTTACGGCCACCTCTTCGAAAACTACAAAAAGTTGTTTTTTCAAATTTTCTTTTAAAAACAAAAATCAATAATATTTTTTTTATTGCCCCTAAACATTTAAAACGCTGGAAGATTCTCATTCTCTCACTTTCGTTTCGTTTTCGTAGTACCAGCCTCAGAAAGAGAGAGAAAGGGTTCGCGTTAAGGAAAAGTAGCCAGCGGCGATCTTTTTTTTTTTTTAAAAAAAAAAACTAATTTCAAATTTTAAATTGGTCAATTGTCAATATAAGAAAGTCCTTCCCTATATAATTTTTCTTCTCTTCTCAACTGTCTCTCCGTGTTCATCTCGCGTGCATAGCAGTCAGGCAAAGCAAGTAAATCAACAAGAGAATCAAAGCGCACAGCGAGACACAGAGAGAGAGAGGGGCAGTAGGGAAGAAAAAGCCTTCTTTTGATAATTGTGCCTTCATTTCACGCTCGCAGCCAACTCCTTTAATTCCACAGAGAAACTTTTGTTTTTGGCCTTTGATCGCGTGTGTTCACGATCTTCATCGCTTTGGTTTTAACTCGTTGCCCAGATCTTCTTGTGTTTCGGAATCTGATTCCAATCACACCTGTGGGGATAACCGTCGTTGTGTTTCTTTCATAAAAGGGCGGGACTCGGATTTGCATAAGTTAAAATAGAAAGGCGAAGGGTTGTTGTTATATTTGGGTTTGGGATTTTGAAGAGATTGTATTGAAGGGAAATGGTGCTTGCCTCAAGAGTGTGGTGTTGAAGTAATATGGATGTTGTCATTACAAGCTTACAAAGAGTACAATAACATGTCGCTTTACATTAATCGCGAGGCTTCAAAGGTTGGTTTCTAAGTTTTTGACCCTTTGTTTCTACTTGTTATTCATGTATCTCGTCCTTTATCCTTTTTTAAATTATTATCTGCCTGACTGTTCCGTTCTGATGCGTAGCTATGGAAGAGAATTTGCGCAGAGACAACCACAGAGATCAACCTTCTTGCAGAGAATTGGAAGTACATTCTCGCCGGTCTCATTTTTCAGGTTTCCTCATTTTTTATCATGAATAAGTTTACTAAATAGTTATGAGCTCTTATCTTTTTGTGAAAAGAATGTAATTCTTTTTTTTTCTTCTTCTTTTGCTTTCCCTTTCGGAGAGGAAATTTTGAAAATATTGGTCATACGGAGTTAACTTTCCTTGAATGCTCGAAAAATATTCTGCATGATTTGGTTAATGATTATTATCATTAGTTTTTTTTTGAGTTCTGAAATTCTGATATTTAATGAGGCAAGTCAAGAAACTGGTCACTGTTGGCTGCATCATTTGTCATATTCTATAGTCTGTAATTCTGGGAGTTTGGCATTCAATGCATCCAAAGCATTGAATCAATAATTGCGTCCCAATCCACTCAAAAAAACGAAAAAAAAATTGCGTCCCAAATGTCAAATGAGTTGTTGCATTATTCTAGGAGTCTCTATTTTATTTACGCCATTAGAGCTGCAAAATATACTGAAATATATATTGAACTCTCAGAATAATTTAATTCTTCTCATTGGAAACCTTTTAATTGTTTGCAGCTCAACAGCAATATTTTATTTTAATATTGTTTTGTGTTAGAGATAAGGGAAGAAATAAGAATGACTGCTTTTGTAGAGAATATTTCTGTCGGAAGTTTTATGCTACAGTTTATTGAATTTACTTGGAAATTGGACATGCTCTCATTATTAATTTTAATTTAATTTAATCTAATTTAATTTATATCTAATTGAAGCTGTTTCCTAACAGTACATACATGGTCTAGCTGCCCGAGGAGTTCACTATTTACATAAGCCTGGCCCTACCCTTCAGGATGCTGGATTCTTCCTTCTACCGGTTTGTATATATCGTACCCTCTTCATGTAGTAGCTTTGATAATTCGTCCTATTTTTATGATTGCATTTTTAATTTTATTGTTGTTGCTACAGGAGCTTGGGCAAGACAAAGCTTACATCAGTGAAACACTGTTCTCCTCCATCTTTTTGTCCTTCGTCTTGGTAACGATTGTTTCCCTTCTAGTTTTTTCCGCATTCTGTTAACATCTATTTTTATCTTAAGAAAACTTTTCAATCATCATTATTCATTGTCTATTATCAATATGCGGGAACAGTTGTTTCTGCCACGGGTTCTAATTTGGCCTAGACATGGCATTTTCTTCAATAACATAGATTACATAATATATTATGGCCTGAATTTGTTTTACTTTTGGGCTAAATTCATGTGCGAGTTAAACTTGGCTTCAGCATTGGTGTCTATCTAGTGGAAGACTTTTTGCTTGCTTTCTTCTTCCAGAGTCTTTTCTTGATTCGTTAAGTTCTGTTGTGATTCTAGTATTTATTGTTTTTACTACCTTTTGATGGTATGGGCCTTTTTACATGCTTTTGCAGTGGACATTTCATCCTTTCATTTGGAAGAGCAAAAAGATCTATACAGTCCTAATATGGTGCAGGGTTCTAGCATTCTTAGTTGTAAGTGATGAACACATCATTATCTTATTATTATCTTGATGAAATCTTAAGGACCTACTTTACTGGGTTGTTTTGATTGTTGACTCCCCTCTCTTGTTTAATGAATATCAGAACAAAAATGTGACACTTTTTAACAAGTGAAACCCAGTAAAAGAGTTCCATTGGATGATTTATACTGAAGTGGATGAAACCATCTTTGGGTGCTTCTGTATCCAAATTAAGCAATAAACAAGAATGTTCATCCCTTTCTCAATTGGAATCGGCTTTCTGAGCATAGGTCCATTATCCTTGACAGTTCTTAACCGCATTTTTTTTCTGCAGGCTTCTCAATTTCTTCGTATAATCACCTTTTATTCAACACAGCTTCCAGGTCCAAATTACCATTGCCGAGAGGTATAATAATTGTTTGAACATATGTTCCTTTAAAATTTCATGTCACATGTAGCCATAAAAATAATCTTACAATTTGGCACTATCAATATCATGCGCAGGGTTCAAGACTTGCTACGCTGCCGCCTCCAAAGAGTATCTCAGAAGTTCTCTTGATTAATTGTAAGTGTACATATTTTTCCTTATATTGGAGTCATTTAGTTATAATATTATTTGTTGTTTTTGTGCTCATTTGGTTTTGCATGTGCAGTCCCCCATGGTGTGATATATGGATGTGGTGATTTGATATTCTCCTCACATATGATCTTTACACTGGTATTTGTGCTGACGTATCAGAGATATGGCACAAGAAGGTAATGTTGGCCTATATAGTAAACGCTTTCACATAGGTGTGACTGTCTTTGTCAAAAAGTATAACCTTAGCTTTTACTTAAATATTGGGGCTGAGTGTTTTTTATGTTATTTATGGACATACTTTTTGTTATTTTGCAAGTTCTGATCTTTTGTGATTATTGATGAACCACTGCAGGTGTATTAAGCAGTTAGGGTTCGTCCTTGCTGTGGTTCAGAGTTTCTTGATAGTAGCATCTCGTAAACATTACACGGTTGATGTAGTTGTTGCCTGGTAAGTAGTATGCTCTGATTTTCAATTGGCGAAACTGATCAATTGCCATTTCCCTTCTGAGTTATTTCTATTATCTGCGCAGGTACACTGTTAATTTGGTCGTATTTTTTGTCGAGAAGAAATTGCCAGGTTAGTACATTTGAGCATTATGATTTCTTGCGAGTACTATTGTGTTGGTCCCAGAAATATGTAAACTTTTTCAATGGAGTTACTCATTTTTTTTAGGGAGAATTACATTAAGGTATTAAGTAAGGAAATTAATTTTTGACAAGTCCTAACTAGCTTCTCAACTTGTTAATATAACTCCTCAACCTGTCAATAAAAGCTCATCACTTGTTAATGGGGACATTTCTAATGTTAATTTCCTTATTTAGGACTTTAATGTAATTCTCCCCTTTTTTTATCCTTCTCATTCCAATCTATTGCTTTTGTCAAACTAAAATAACACATTATTAGTCAAATTAGCTAGAGGTCACATTGAGAAAGCTTGCATCTATCAGATGCTAAAACAATATAGTGTAAAATGCAAAAGTTTTGTTTATGTTAACCTAGTTGAGGTGCAATATGATGTTGCATTTGGCTTCGGTAAAGTTCCTTTGACGCTTGCTTTCAGATTCTTCAACCAGAGATGAACTTGTTCAAAACACACAATTCCGGCGGACTGTAATAAAAAAATTTCAACCGTTATGTTCTTATTATACGTGAATAGCATACACATAAAATCAATACCATAATTTTCTCCTAGGGCGAACAACTTTTGTTAATTTAGTTGAAAGTTTCAATGTGATGTTGTGCTGACTTTGTTGTCTTGCAGAATTACCCGACCGGAACGCCGCAGCAGCCTTGTTGTTACCATTGAGCAACAAAGACAAAGATGGCTGGACCAAGGAAGAGAACCACAAGCTATTGAATGGGAATTCTGGAGATCCTGCAGACTGGGTATGGTGAAGAATCTGCTTGTCCTTTTACCATGTCCGCTTTCATTGTAGTGTCTTTGTATGATCTGGACATAACTCACTTGTTACTATTGTTTACCTCAGAGGCAGAGAACTCAAGTAAATGGCAAGATTCTGGAGGATGTTAATTCACACCTTTCTGACTCTGCGATGGATGGTGCATAATTGGATTACAGGGAGCCTTCTGCTTTCAGAAATGGGGTCTACTGCAAGACTTTGCTGTAGGAAAAGCTACAACCTTATTCAGATTGGAGGATTTAGTTGATTGTGAGATGTCCTGTTTCAATTCAAATTCGTAGGTGCTAATTTGAATCAGTGTAATTTGACTTTGGTTGTGCTTTTTACCCATTGTGTTCCCCGGTTAAATTATATATACATAGCATCAGCATCTGCTGCAGGAATTTTCCCCCAAAACCTATTTGTTTCCTCCATCATCTTTCTGTGACCCCATGTGCATAGTATGCTCTTCATTTTCTATTTTTTTGTTCTTTTTGCACTTTGCTGTCACATGGGGAACTAATGATGAGGACAATGTAATAGAGGGCCTTTAATGTAAAGAGCAATTTCTTTTCCTATACTGGCTATGCCAATTGCCAAAACTGATCCTTTGAAATTTGAACAATCCTCCGCATCTAAACAATTGAGTGAACTACTCTTCATGATTGTGTGACACACTGCCTCAGAATATCTCAATCTTCTTGATAGGTTTGATGAGGCGGAATAAAAATGATATATCTTAATGGTTAAATCTGACATTATTCTAACTTAAAGCGATTCATTTATATATTTAGTACTGTTGATTCAAACAAATTGTGTATTTTAATTGGAGATAGACCAGAGAATTTGGAAAGAGTTTTTATCTCCAATTAAACTCATTTAGTACCATTATTCTAAAAGAGTTTTTATCTCTCCTAAAAATGCGTTTTTCAATATTTAAATGTGTTTTTTTTCTCACTTTTTAAGAGTAAAACTACAAACAACTTCAACCAATAACCTTGTAATGTACAATTTAAATGCATGGGCATCAGTGGGTGAGAAGTTGAGTGTTGGGCGTAAAAACAGGAGGATGGAGAAAAGGAAGAAAAAGATGAGAGGAGAAACAATGAGATGACACTGTAATGGTATGGTGATGAATTGATGTTTTGGGGAAAAGGAGGAGTAGGGAAGGGAAGGGAAGGGAAGGGAATGATGAAGGTGAAAGTGACAAGAGAGAAAAAAGGGAGGAGAGCGCTTTAGACTTTAGAGGGCATAATTATAAGAGAGGTCTTATTATGATGGTATGGGGAGTGAAGTGAGTCGTGAGTCTACGCTTGAATTGGGAAATCACATATTCACATGCACGTCTCTGCTGTGCTCTGCTCTGCTCTGCTCTGAGGAAGTCACATGGGGTCACCAGGACAAACCAACCCCTGTTTTTTCGCTCCTCTGCTCTCTCTCTGTCTCTGTCTCTGTCTCTCTGTGCGCTTTTCCATGCAAAGAAAAAGAAACAATATGGCTTTCATTGCCCCTTCTGACACGCAGACTTCATTCCTATGATTCATTTGCTTATGTTTTGTTCCCTCTCTCTTTTCGATCCCATGCCTTTTGTCCCCCTTCCCCCCATTATGATCCATCATTTCCCTCCGCCCTGTATATTTTTTTACCATTCCCTGCCTCAGTTTGAATCCCCTTGCACCATATTTTGTAGTCTAGGGGAGCGTTTGATAAATATTTAAACTTATGCTTACACAAGTCCAAATAAAATTCATTTTACATATTTACTTCAGAATTTATAAAAACTATTCTAAAAAATTAATCTGAAAGTTGAAAGCTCACCCATAAGTGAGAGATAATGTTAAATTTCCGTAGGTAACTCTGTGCAAGACTCTCATCCAGCAATATTTGGAAAGAGAACTCCTATCAAGTGAGATTTTAGGAGGGATATGTGTGCACAACCTTATTTTCCAATAAAAAAGTTCTTTCCTCTCTAATTCTTAGAAATAGTTTACATGATTCCGCCTTCTTGATATATAATAAAAGGACTAATACTGTTTAAAACTTGAAAGACTAAAATAAAAATGAGAGCAAACTTAAGAGACTTAAGATTGTATTAACCCATTATAAAATCTATATTATATAACAAATCATACTTTGTTAGCCATAAATAATATACCTTATTAATGTGTTTAGTTGTTATAAATGTATAAAAAGATGTCAGGATATTGAGATAGAAGAAATTCGTTAGGATGGTCAGATTACTTCTACGGATTAAGGAAGAAAATTTTCTGAAAAGGGTCAAAAGTAAAGCTTCATTTCATCCATCAGGTGGCATGAGGTCCCAAAAGATTTATGTGTATCTTGAAGTAGTAGTAATATCATATTTTCTAGAATGAAGTGATAATAAATTATATTTTGTGTTATCACGTAATCGCCGATAAAACGAGTAATGTAATAATTAAAGTGTTCGTGTGTTCATCAAATTTCTATGCGATCATTATTACTTTTTAGGAAGACGTACCTATAGAGTTTTCTGCTGTTTTCTTGGGATAATACGTGAGTATAGGTTTAGAGCCTAACCAATGTGAGTCCTAAGAAATAAAGGAATCCTTAGCTCGGCCCATTCCAAGAAAGCAAGACTAAGGTGGAACCTTATGGATCAATCTATAACTATAAATAAGATTGGATGAAGCCATGGAAATTGAATTTCACAGTTTTTTGGTACTTTATACCTCTATTTTAGGTGATCAAGGAAAGAAAAGTTACCTACTATACTATGAGCTAATTTTGCTAAATGGTCCGTCAGGGTATTCATATCTTTAGGTACATGATTAACCAAAATATGAAAGTCCTTTACTAGCCAAAGCCTGGCATCCTTAATAATATTTTTAAAAGGGTAGTTATGGTCACAACTTCAAAATTGTATATTGATAACATCAATACAATCAGTTAAAACTATAATTTTCCTGAAGCCAGTTTTAACATATTTGCAGTCCTTGGACGATAGCAATAATTTTTGTTATTGTAGGCAGGTGAGCTTGTTCATGTAGCCAACTATCAATCTTTCGTCAAAACCCCGAATAGCTCCACCACAGCTGCTTCTGAAACACATAGGCGTCTTAATGAGTCTCATGATGTAACTCACCTAATTTTTTTCCCTTTTACAAAAGAAGTTTAACTATTATGAATTTGGGCAAGTCTTAATTGACGGCAGTACTCTCATTATGTTTAATTTAGGTGGAGAATCTAACTGGCCCGTAACAAAATACTCCATCAAGTCCTAATTACAAGGATTATAAGAAAATACTAATAAATCTAATTACATTACTAAATTATATTATATATTGTGTTTTATCACATTATATATTAATTCATAAGTCAAACAATATAATTTAAAGAAAAACGACATATTTTAATATATTAAAATAATGTAATTAACTTTTTAAAGATTTTCTTAAAATTCTCTAAAAGACCTTTATAATTAAAACTGAAGGGAGTAA
>JBAGKO010000003.1:19355936-19370107 GCA_037177275.1 Acacia concinna | reverse complement strand
AGAATCTAACTGGGGCCCGCAACAAAATACACCATTCGATCCTAATTATAAGGGTATTTTAGAGAATTATAAAAAAATACTAATAAAGCTAATTACATTACTAAATCATATCATATATTGTGTTTTATTATATTATATATTAGTTTATAAGTCAGACAACATAATTTAAAGAAAAACAATATATTTTAATATCTTAAAGTAATGTAATTAATTTTTTAAAGATTTTTTTTAAAATTTTCCAAAAAACTTTTATAATTAAGACCGGATGGTTAGTTTTCACCAACTAGTGTTGGAATAAAGAATAGAGCTAAAGTTGACAACAATAGGATACATGTGAGTGACTTAGAAAAACAGAGTTTGCTGCTCATACTTATTTCTTATTTACTTTCCTTTCCTATCAAGCCAAGTACACTTAAAATTAATCTTGTAGCAAATAAATTAGAAAAATTACTCCCTCACATTCTTAATATAAAATCTAATCAATTAATTTGCTGAAAGTAAAGATGTTAGTTAAATTAATTAAGATGATTTATTTTTTTCTTAAAACATCCTAATCATGTTCCTGAATTCTCTTCCTCCTCATACTCAAATATTATTGAGGGAATATCAATATAATTGGTAAAAAAAAAGATAAAAATGTGAAATAAATCTTAGATTTATTACCGACATCAACTTCTTAAAAACCTTTTATATTAAGGACAATAGAGAGTAAATATACAAAGTTGAGATAAATTATAGATTAAAATGAGGGTAAATTTGGATTCAAAAGTAAGGAAAAGAATTGTATTGGGGAAAGATTAAAAGGTAATTGAGTGAAGGGATTGAAGTGGGGTTGGATGTTAGAGAAGAGAGAACAAAGAGGGCCAAACTTTGAGCAAAAAGGAATAGAGGTTAGCGCAAATCATGCTGGATGCAATTAAAGGGCAATTCAGTCCATAATGATGCCAGGACAGAGTGAGGGCCTACCTTCTTCTTCTTCTTCTTCTCTCTCTCTCTCTATCTCACTGGAATATTAGAGAGAGGATTTTAATGATGAGGAGGCAAGGTGACATGGAGACGTGTATGATATCAAATAATGACACATCTCGTCTGTGTCTTCCTTTACGTGCTGTAACAGACTGCTCTTTTCATTATACCTCCACCTCCCACTGACCCTACTCCCCTTTTCCTTTTCCTTTTCCTTTCTTTCTTTCTCCACTCTCTGTAATTAAAAGAGTCTTCTTGGGATTAATCTGTAATCATTCATTATCACATACTCCTATCAATGTCTCAAGATTACGCATGCTATTTAACTTAATTTGTGCTCTTCTCTTTCAGTTAGTTAACTTTTCTGATTTGGTCATAACCAGCTCACTATATCTGACTCAACAAATATAATGCTTTACAATTAACAATGTTAAAGTAGAGAAAGTAGCATCATCAATTAAGAACTGCTTTGAAATTAAAAGTAGGCAAATACTAAATACACAATACAACACATTACACATCACCGATTTTAAATATTTCATGCGCTTCTATAGAGCACAGCAATTAATAGCTACCTCTTTGTTGTATTCTTGGAAGCCGTGACACATGCCATGACATGATGCTTGAGAATAGCATGTCTAAAGCCAAACACCTTTTCCTTTGATTAAGGTTTCAGGCCATCAGAGCACTAAACTTTATATAAACAAATAACAAGGCGGACAAGGTGTCATGAGCTTTTGGCCTCCGCCTCCAGGATTTGCCAAAACCAAAAGAAAAATGGAAGATATGGTTTTTCCAAGGTAATCCATTAAAATTGGACAAGACCCATGACAACAGATATTTAGTGGGTGCTGCATTTACAAATGTTAGAACCATACCAAACCTAAACAACTTTGAATTTTTTATACTATGACATTGACTAGGGCTATGAATGTGTCTTCAAAAGGGTCCTATATTATACTTTATTTAAGAGATTTGTTTGAATTGTCTCTAAAGACACGAGCTTGTTTGAATATCTGCTTTGAAAGCAATTATTGCCAATGTTAGTTATTGATTCAACCATACCTATTTCTCATATGGCATCTTTCTTTCTGACACAAACGAAACATGTCACTTTCTAATGATATTTTTATCTACATTTCCTTAATACACAGTATAGTTTCCTTAGTCTGACTACTACTACCAAATACTTAATAGCTGTATTAACTTTATCTTCAGCTCGTACTTTATTTCTGGTAATCAGCATAGTGGGGATCAACTTTAGATGATCCATCTGTAAAAAAGCTTAAACTGTTTGTTAAAAAAAAGGTATTTGAAATATTATTTTGGTAAATGTGAGAGAAATGATGAGAATGGAGAAAAGTTAACACAGCGTAAGCAAAGATGGTAAAAGGCCCTTTACAAATTGAAGCTCAAAGCAGATGCCCGTTTGAAAGAAAAAAGATACAGAGAGGCAAAGGAAGAAGGTTTCACCTTGAACTGAATTGCCGACTCTTTCCATTTATGCTCAAACAAACCGAGACTCTGGATACACAACAATGGATAGCACCGTCTAGTCAGTGATCAGTCTCTACGCTAAGTCTTTTCAGTTTCAGCTACTTCACTAAATGGGTGCTCGTTGCTCTAAATTCTCCTTCTGCTGGTTCCACTCCCACCTCAAACCTTCCGTCCTTGAATCCTCCGACCTGGGTATTTGTTCCTCCCTCCCTAACTCCCTCTCTCTCACACACACAGTGTTCTGGTATTTCTTGCTGCGATTAAAAATGGCTTCTGTTTTAATTTTGTCGCAGAAAATGGAGGGAAAAATGAGGGAGAAAAGTGGCCAAGTTTTGGGGAGTTTAGCTTGGAGCAATTGAAGGTTGCTACAAATGGATTTTCGTCCGAAAACATAGTATCTGAGCATGGTGAAAAAGCTCCCAATGTTGTTTACAAAGGGAAGCTCGAGGATGGCCATATGATCGCCATCAAACGCTTCAACAAATTTGCTTGGCCTGATTCTCGCCAATTCCTCGTCTGTTAACTTCTTTCACTTCATTATGTATATCCTTTTGGAAAGTTAATTTTTTGGTCGGATAATTTAATTCATGATTCGTTGCTAATGATTCGGTTCAACGAATCATGAATATATTTGCAGTAATCAGCTGTTAAAATATTAGCCTCTCTTCAAATGCTGATCCATCGTTCAACATTAAAGTTAAACGTTTGCTGAGTTTGATATCAGAAAGAGATGGGAGTTTATATTTTCAGCAATCAAATAATGTCCAAGTTAGCAGATCTAAGTGTTAGTTTTCTGGTTATTCTTTTTGATGGGGCCTACGCTACGCTTTGAAGTTGAAACAATCGATATAACTAAAAACTTCTAAGAATCAGATTCAAAAAATGATAGTGAATTAGTTGGGGACCAAAATAGGATTTCATTCTTTACTTATTTTATTTGTCTGTCTTTTCTAATGTGATGAAATGTGATTGTAGGAGGAGGCTAAGCAAGTGGGGAGTCTGAGAAGTGAGAGATTAGCCAACTTGATTGGTTATTGCTATGAAGGGGACGAAAGGCTTCTGGTAGCAGAGTTCATGCCACATGAAACTCTGGCTAAGCACCTCTTTCATTGTGAGCTATTCTGGATCATTATGCACTTATGCTTTTCATGTCAAATCTTTGTTGGATTTTGAATCAATCATTTATTTTAGTCCTTTGACATTTGATTTATGAACAGAAAGAATAATGATGACTGATTTGATTCAGGGGAGGCACAACCCATGAAATGGGCAATGAGGTTGAGGGTAGCCCTGTACTTAGCTCAAGCTCTAGAGTACTGCAGCAGTAAAGGAAGAGCTTTATATCATGACCTCAATGCCTACAGGATCTTGTTTGATCAGGTATGAAAGTTATAAATTGAAGAAAGTTTAAAATTCTATTTTTAACAGCATGACCGTATGTTGATATTATACCATCTAATTGTTATTTTTACTTGTTTGGATCTAATAATCAGAGAGCTGATATTACGTAAGTCAACACTAGAAGGGACAATATTTTTACTGAGACCAAAATAACTAAACTGAATTTCTGCATCTGCTTGTGTTGGATCAACAGGATGGTAATCCGAGGTTGTCTTGCTTTGGGCTCATGAAGAACAGCAGAGATGGCAAGAGTTACAGTACTAACTTGGCCTTTACACCACCTGAGTACTTGAGAACTGGTAATGCTGTTAGCATGCTTCTGTGTTTTTCCTTGACAAGTTCAGTACACAACCGATTGATCTATAACTATATGATTTTGGAATTCTTGGGGTGAATCTGACGGTAATAAAAACATAGATTGGTCTGAACGAACAAATGTCTTTCAATATAATTATAATATATTGCCCCCGTTTGTTTCACTGGAGGTTTGTTTTATCACAGCATTCTTGTTTTTTTCTTTCTTGCATTGCCTTTTTGGTTTCTCTACCTATAAAGAGAACCCTTCTAATTTCGGCTTTCTAATTTTGTGTCACGCCTGGAACAAATAATCTGTATCAACAGTGAACAATTCTTTGTTTGTAAAGTTGTATGCAAAATGTGGCGAGGAAATGTTTTAGCTTGAAATAGATACACATGTTTTCAGTCTGTGGATCTTTTGCTTGCCTATAAAGTAAATCTGGTATTTCACAATTATTCTTTTGTTCATGTGAATATATATGCAGGTCGAGTGACACAAGAGAGTGTAGTTTACAGTTTTGGAACTTTGTTGCTTGATCTTCTGAGTGGAAAACATATTCCCCCTAGCCATGTAAGTTTACTCTTTAGAGTTTTGCTTATTTATTTATTTGCTAAAAAGTTCACTTGTAGTTTCATATAGATCTTTGAACTCGCTTGTCATAATGGCTTCTCAGTGATCGCCATTAGTATTTGGAGTTATGCTTAGTTACACTTACGGGTCCCTCTGGTTTGTTTGTTGGAGTTTTGGCAATACTTTTGTATGATTCTACAAGAAGTAATTGAAGACAATTTATAAACCAATAAAAGTATTCTTGGCCAAAAATGTGACTGAGCTAACGCTTCTCATCTAAGTTGACTTTATATAATTCTCACCTAGTTGTTGAAGTTCAAAGATTTCATGCTGGCACCATTTATTTTTTCTTAATTTACAGGCACTTGATCTGATCCGTGGCAAAAACTTTTTGATGTTAATGGATTCTGCATTAGAGGGTCATTTTTCAAAGGAGGATGGAACCGAACTGGTGCGGTTGGCTTCTCGTTGTTTACAGTATGAAGCTCGCGAGAGGCCAAATGCAAAGTCTCTTGTTACTTCTCTACTGTCACTTCAAAAAGAAACTGAGGTGCAATGCCATACTTCTACTCAAACTATGCCTGATAATCTTCTTTTGTATATTAAGATGCCTCTTGTATTATTGAATCTTCCACCGCTATTTCTAAACCTTTTTCTGAGAACTATAAAAGATATAAGAATTAAGCCTGTCAGAGGTTGCTTCTATTAAAAAAAGTGCTCGACATATTGCATGTGTCTATTCATGATTAACTTGGTGTACTTGTCATTGGCAGGTCTAGTATACTTATAAATTTTTGAGCTTGTTATAAAACATCAAATCCATCTTGAGAAGATTATAATTTCTCATTTGGATAGTATTTGAGCAGGTCCCCTCATATGTTTTGATGGGTATTCGGCATGAAGCTGCATCCTCAACAAAGCCTTCACTGACACCTTTGGGTGAAGCATGTTTGAGACTTGATCTTACTGCCATACATGAAATATTGGAGAAGATTGGATACAAAGATGACGAGGGAATCGCCAATGAGGTTTATGCCGCTGCCTTAGAGAGAGGGCCTCTCTTCCTTGGATATACTCCCTTGGGTCCTTATTATAAGCACTCAATAACAAAATTGCCCTGAATAAAAGTCATTAGTTAGAGGAGTGTGGTTGATTAGTTAGGAAGTTTTCTAGTTAGTTTTACTAGGTGGAAAAAACTGAATGCTTTAAATAAAACGTTTTATATTATGAAATGTGTTGGAGGTGGTTATAGTAAGGACTAGAATGAGTAATAAACAAGGGAGAGGGATGTTTTTCTTTTATGATGTTATTATTCTGTTAATACTGCAATGCTGATTCGCTTCTTAACGCGGGGGGATTGCAGCTTTCATTTCAATTGTGGACCAGTCAGATGCAGGAGACTCTGAACTTGAAGAAGCATGGGGATACTGCTTTCCGAGCCAAGGACTTTGTCACTGCCATTGATTGCTACACACAAGTAGGTGTTCTGTGAGTGATGCAACTTTGCTTGGCTGTGTCTTCACTTAACAGTTTAAGTTATGGCTTTTGAAATCATCAACATGTTATGGTTTGTGATGGGTTTTGTGTGAAAAGATGTATTATTAAATCCTGTGAGGTTTTTTTAAACCTATACTCACACCTCAGGTTTCAATTAACACCAGAACTTCATAACATTTACAAACACAAACACCTTATTTTTAAGAAAGCTACACTAAACTCCATTTTTAGTTTTTTTTAAGCATTAACTTGCCCTTGTCAGTGATATGGATTGCATCAAATTTTATAAACTGACACTAGAAAAGGTGTGAGCCTATATTTCCAAAATCTGGCTGAAACTAGTCTAAAGCATTTACACAACAGTCTAGAGCAACAATAGCACTTTACAAGTGTTATGCATTGTGTAGTGGTGAGATCATAGTTGCGTAGCAGATGAAAATATACACAGATTAAAGGTGAATAATTAAGAAACATACAAGCATTTCGGACACGTTTTTTATTGGGATTCACTTGGTGACTCTCATTCAGTTCATAGATGGAGGGACCATGGTGTCGCCGACAGTGTACGCAAGACGCTGCTTGTCTTATTTGATGAATGGGATGGCACAAGAGGCTCTTGGGGATGCAATGCAAGCCCAAGTGGTATCACCTGAGTGGCCAACTTCTTTGTATCTTCAAGCAGCTTGTCTTTTCAGCCTTGGAATGGAGAATGATGCACAAGAAACTCTCAGAGATGGAACAAACATTGAAGCCAGAAAGAACAAAAATTTGAAAACTGTATAGATTTTCACATCCTGTTTTTTTGTTTTGGCATTATTTGATGTTTCTTTGGAATAGTTTTGTTAGGCTTTAGAATGAATCCATTTTCCTATGTTATGAAAGATAATGGCTGGTTTGGATTTTTTTGTTTTTTTTTGGGTTATGCCTGCAGCCTCCTATATTTGTCTGCAGTTTCCTTCTTTGTTCCCACTTCTAATGATGACAGACACCTAAATTTTCTGCCGTAGAAACGAATAACATATGTAAATACTTGGAATTTCAAGCATGAAGATTTAAGATATGAGGTGAATTTGATATTGAGTTACACTAACTCCCGAACACAAATGCAATGATAAATGCGATGAAAAATATGATAAATATACAAAATTCCCGGATGTGACGATCTAGACAAAAACTTAGGGGAGTCTCTGGTTGAGTTGTGGATACTATAACAACGTTGTAGCCGTCCCTTAAATTCTCAGTTGTCTTCTCATTTGTTGCAAAAACGTTCCTTGCCACAGAATGACAGATTTCTCAGGTCCTACAAGAATTTAATCATACTCAAATAACTAAAATCGTACAAGGTAAAGGTTCCAATAATAAATCTGGTCTTAAAAATACTTCTTGTCTCCTTTACATGAACTTTACTTTCTTGCTTGTTTGTGCTTTTCAAGTTAAGTATAATGGAGCACTGGTATTTAACATAGGAATCAAACAGGAAAACTTAGAAACGAAAAAAAGTGAAGAGAGGGTTTGATGTACCTATTCCCTTGACTTCTGAACCAGGTTCCAGCACAGATTTTATGAGTAGCAGCAAGATCATGCATGCAAGAACAACCCAATTCAATTGGAACCCCACATACATGACTATCACTCTCTAAACCCATGTGGCAAATCCTACACTCTCTTTCTCTGGTATCAGAGAGATTAATGCTAGCCTCACTGGTCATGTCACTGCCGTGTCTTCCTTGCTCCAAATCTGCACAACGTATCTGAATAGGTGATGACCTTTTCTAAGACTTAGAAGGAGAAGAAGAAGCCTACGACTAGCTTGTGGCAAGGAAGCTTCCCTCTAGTTTGGTATCACTTGTAACCTTAAGTTGTTAGTATCTGCCCTTTAAATTTAAAATCACGAGAATGGGAAGAAATGGGGGAAAACATATTTCTTTCTAGAGCTTGAGACTTGCAGACTTGGTACTTGTTTGGATCAATTAATTTTACGTGATTTTACGTTAGATGAAGGAAATTTGTTAGAGAAGTTTTATATGAAAGTATCAGTACTTATTTTTAGTGCTCCCAAACCCCATGCTTAGCATGAACTGCTTCAAGCTTTGGGGTTTGTAGATGAAAACCAGATTCTTAAGCATGCAACAGAACAATCTGATTTTTGTCAAGTAGATGTACAAAAAATGGATTAGCCTGATTCTTCTTGTTCAGCAATCTTGAGCCAGGAGCCTTACAAAGTACAGAAATTTGAGTATATAACAAAACAATCTGAGTATGTTGAAACGATGTGGAGCATAATGTGATGATGGTTAAATCATATGAGATGATAGCTACATATCAGACAAAATAAAAAGGGCAGGTTAACTAAAACCAAATCATGAAGAACCACATAACCAAGCATGTTAGACACGTTTTTTCATTAGGATTCACTTGTTCTTGGTGTGATTCTTTGATGTTTATAGATGGAGAGATTATGGTCTCACCTAATATATATGTACAAGACACCTTTTTTTAAATGTCTTATTTGAGTGGCCCACTTGTTTGAACCTATAAGCTGCTTCTCAGAGATGGGACAAACATGGAAGCCAGAAATAACAGAATTTTGGAAACACTAAGGATTTTATCTCGGTAAGTTCTAAAATCTTTAGCATTATTTGCCGTTTCTTTGGGATAGTTGGGTCAGGCTTTACTCATTTTTCCTCTGTTGTGAAAAATAATGGAATTTTGTTGATATGCCTGCAGCCTCCTTTCTTTTCTGTCTGCTGACACCTAATTATGAATAGAGACACTTGATTTTCTGCTGTGAAAAACAAATAATATGGCCAAGCCAAGTACTTCGAAATTTGAAGTTAGAAGAATTAAGATGTGACCAAGATAAATTTGATGCGAGTATGAGGAAGGACTGGAAGGTATTGTGTATGAAATTTCTATTCCCGCAGAGCTGAGATTGCACAGTGAGCTAGTCCTTCCAAAAGAAAATTTAAAAGAAAAATCTATCCTCTTGAAGTGACTGGGAAATCAAAAGATAATCTTCAGTCTATTTGGAACTACGAATTGCATGTTTAGGTTGTCAATCGAGTCCACAGTTTTGAGTGACCCAATGACCACCGTTTTTAACTTTTCATGATGTACAATGAATCCAAATTTTCTATCTTGAAAAACTGAAAATAAGAAGGACAATAAAAAAAGGATTAAAACACTGAAAAATTAGAAGAAATGAGCGTGGCCATTTTCTTGGGCTTGTATATTCTTCAATATTATCCTTCATCTTAATAATATTTCTGTCAATATCAAAATTGTTTAACTAAAAATACTGATCCATCTTCCATTTGGTTGTCTTTTCATCATTTCTAAATACTTGTACTGTCTTTTTCATGAAAAGCTAATGACTTTGTAAACATCTTTAAGATGAAACCAACAATTCAATATCTGAAATTTATGAATACTTATCCATCATGCGTAAATTTTATTAATTATTAATTTATCATAAGCTCAACAAATATACTCTCAACAAGAAACAGGATTTAATGTTACTATTAAAATAACAATTCATTTGGTTTTTTTTTTTTAATGAAAAAGTATTAGATTAAGTAGTTAACTATAACTTGGAACAGAAATTAACAAACTATGACTTATGGTTGATCCAATAAGGCTGTAATGTACAACCTTTGGAGCTTAGGTAAAAATGTACGAACTCCATGGCTGAACAAATTTTATGAATACAAGCATTCTAAATAGCAATTAAGTTCCATACACTTGGACACTTATTTCCCCTCACCATCTTATTATTCACTCCTTGCTTTTTAAGCTTTTATGCAATACATTAGGCACTTTTTATTAAATTAAAATAATAGAAACATTTTCTTGTGCATCATGCAAAGTCTAATAGATAAACTTCAACAACTTCTTCTTTTATGTAAGAGGGTTAATATAATCTTTAATCTATCAAATTTGTTCTATTTTGGTTTTTGTTCTTCAAGTTTTAAATAAAAGGTTTTGGTTCCTCGAGGGGCAGAATTGTCTAAATTTTTATTTAATGATAGGGATCAATGTTTTTAAATGAAATGAGATATATGATTTGCAACTTGAGGACCAAGACTAAAATGAGGTTAAATTTAAGGGACCAGATCTTGTATTGACCTTGTATAAAAACTTGAATGTACGCCACATTCTAACAAGGTCTAAGGTGAATTGCATTGGTGATGACTTACAAATAATGTGATGATTATTAACTAGTGTTAATATGTACGTGGCACGGATACGTGAATTCTATTTATAATATATTTTGAAAGTAATTACTTATAATTACTAAGGTACAAAAAACTGGATCGGGTAACGAATTGATCATGGCATGGGTTCAGAGTTTAAAGGGTTCAATCGGGTCAGCTGGGGGTTCAATCGGCCATATTAAAATATTATAATTTAATTAACAATGATAAAATAACACTATATATATGCATGAAAATTAAAGAAACATAATAAGTATAATTTATAATAATAAAATAGGTGACAATATATTGATGTATTTTTAGAATTTCATAAATAAATGGGTAATATTCCTCTTTTTTCTTTTTCTTTTTTTAACAAAAACCAGTTTGACCTGCCGGTTTTCCCAATCAAACTAGCGGTTCAACTAGTCGTTGACCAGATTGAATTGTTTGGCCGGTTTTTTATCACACTGGACCGGACCAGAGGCCGGTTCCAGGTCAGACTAGGGGCTGGTTCCAAGTCGAACCGGCCGATCCAATCCGATTTTTTGTACTATTAATTACAACACATTTCTCATATATCTCATTGATTTTTCAACTCAAAAAATGTGCAAAAAACTAATTGAATGCGTACTTACATATCATCTTATTAGAGATAATTGTTTTCAAAGAATTCATTTTCACCATAGTGTTGCAACAGAATGTCAATAAATTGATAGATGCAAGGGTATTTGCATCAAACAATTTGTTAAAGTAGTGATGAAAATGACTTTAGTGACAGCTATACAATAAGTAGTTGCTCCCAACAATGAATCTTACATTATATTTTGAAAAATTTCTCTTTAACTACATCAGTTGTCTTGTCATTGTTTTTCTTGTCTTGATGTCATCTATTGATTTAACTCTCAACAAAGCAACACATAAATGATCATGTGTGAAGACATGACTGAGCAAGTATAATCTAACATTAGCCATTGATTATAGATGACTCTTATTTATCGTCATAGCAAATGATAGAATGATGGGAAATTGCCTATTGTCAATGCAAATTAGAGTTTAGATCTTGCGGATTCATATCTATTGGATGGATTACAATCTCCTGACCTGCACTTGTACCATTTAGCGTGGTTGATCTAAGATAATGTTCTTATGCATCATAAAAGTTGTTGGCCTTAGGAAAATCTAGATTGCAGTAAGCTTGTGTTGCTTGGAAGACATTATATATGTCTCCATAACCTTGAACCAAAAAGCTTGTAAGTGAAATGGAAAAAAATAGATCATGATGATACGTTTAAATATATGTATTACTCTGTTTTTTGAAACCTTAGCAAACCAAATAAAAAGGCTTAAGTAGAAAAGAAATATTGATATTGTTAAATATGTTAAATATATGTATTACTTCTATTTTTTAAAAAAAAATTTAGTGAACCGTATCAAAACTATAGTAGGCACTTCTAGATCTTTCGTCCTTCCCTCAAAGGCTTTGCTTGTGACCTCCCCATAGAGAGATATGTTTACACGGACTTAATTGCTTGTGAATGATATTATGATATAATATCAACTGATGTTAAACATGTGACAAACTAATGTTTAGAGTAAAGACAATTTGTTCTTTATGTCGGAGTCTCTCTTATGATGAACCAATCCCCTAAATGCTTGTAGGAAGCCCATCACATCTAGTCAAGAAACATGTCCTAATTTGGGGTAAAACTGTATATATAATCAAAAAAGAAGGAAAGAAAGAAAAAGAGACAACCACTTTTACCCATAAGATGTACATTTGCATTGAGTGAATACAAATTTAAAACTTACTGCATGAATGTAAAACTAGTAAATGTATACACTAACTAATGAGCTCTTTATTTTTGGTTTATCTACTCTCAATGTCTTTGATTGAGACCAGGTTGAATGAGTGTAAAGATATTAGAAAGTCATGTTTCTCATAAAAAGTATCTGTGTGGAGTGCAGTCCTCCATCAGTGTGCACAAATTCTATAATTATCATCGTTTGGCAAGAGTTTGAGGTTTCCAATCTTGTAAACCTTACCCTCCATTAATTATGTGGTGTATCATTTGATTTGTCTCTTATGAGTAATAAGGGTTTCAATTCGATCACTCTGTTTGAATCAAGAAAGTTAGATTAAGAGCCGAACATACTATTTGTTTAGTGAATGCAAGCATAATATCTATTTACTCACATGTATGTCAACTAAAATCATAACTACATTCCAAACCTCAAATATGGGTTTTTCTTAGCCAATATGCATTTTCTAATCACTTTATCTACAATGCACCATGTTTTCTTGCCATTATTGATATGTTTGATTAGTTCAAGATCATTGTGTGCCATTGCCTTTACAAAACCTACTGTGTGATAATATTGCTATGGTATGTATGGTTATTAGTCTTCAAATGTTCCTTATCAGTAGATGCTTTTATAGTAATTTATTCCTTAATTGTGCACTTTTAATTTTGGATTGATTACTTAATGGCTATTTGGATGTCCCACTTTTATAGCTTTATTTAAATAAGTGAAGCTGCTTAAGCTACTTTTGCTGTTTGGATGGAAGAAGTATTTTAAAGTAGAAGCTGCAAAAAGTGGCTTCAAAAGTTAAAGCCACAAATACAAGCTTATGTGGCTTTTCTTCAGCTGCTTATTACCGTTGGGAGGGAGGATGACTTTTTTCTCTTCTCACGAGCTCTTTCTCCTTCTCTTGACTTTTGTCTTTTCTTCCATTCTTCAAGCATTGTCGGCACTAGTTTAAGGCAAGGTTATTGACCACGGTGGCCTTTGGTCTTCATGGCTACACCATTGCCACTTTCAGGGTGTCCTCCTACCATTGTTATCCTCTCGTGGCAGTTAGAAGCCAAAATCCATAAAGCTCTTTGCTTCTCACTTCACCATCGGGCTTCACGGCAGCAATGGAGGTGTTTTTCTTCCTGACGACGTCACTTCTCTTACCGTGAGCTTCATCTCTTCTGTTGTCGATGAAGGCATCTGTCGCTAGTGTTGTCATCGTCAAAGGGCTTCAGAGTGTGTGGGTTTCTTGTTGTGAAAAGGTGGAGGTTTGAGCGTTAGAAGTTCAGATTTGTTGCTGGTCCCGATGATTTGTGGGGTGCGGCTGAGTTGTCCATTATTTCAGGTATGTGCTATTGAAATTGTGCCCTCTAAACTTGTTGTATTTTTGCTTCGGTGAATTTGGATGTGGGTCTGTCGCTATTGTGCATTTCATTTATACTCTATGCCCTTCGAGCTTTTATCAATTTTTTGATTCATTTCTCTCTTCACACCACCCACTTAGATGTCGATATGAATCCAACATGTTTTCCTCTTCATCTATTGTTTCATTGTTGTTGCCTTGCTCTTTTTATGTTAGTTTCATACATTTTTTTTGCCCAGATCTGGATGACTTTGCCATACGGATTTGTTCGATCTGAATCCAGTATGCTTTCTTCTTCATCACAGGTGAAGAAGGCTTATCAAAAAGCAAGATTATATCTCCACCCTAATAAACTTTAGCAGCGAGGAGCAACCCAGACACAAAAGTGTATAGCAGAGAAGGCTTTCTCCGTTCTTCAAGTATGTAAATTTGTCATTTAAAGGTAATATCATTATTCACTATTGTTGGAATATGCCTAGTCCACCCTTGATGGATTAGGGACTGTTATATAAATATGCAAAATATATGGGTCAAGAGAAGAATTTTAATATATTATTTAAAATTCAAATTCAAAATTCAAACCACTTCC
>JBAGKO010000003.1:19311663-19323523 GCA_037177275.1 Acacia concinna | reverse complement strand
GATATAAACAATTATCATTATATAATAAACAATAAAAGGAAAAACAAAATGAAAGATGAAAGAAAAATAAAAGATAATATGAAAGATAAGATAGATAACATAAAAGAAAATAAAGAAAAATAATATGAAACAATCAATAATTTAAACTAGAAAGATAAAATAATGTAGAAAATAAACAACATATAATATAGTATGAAAATGAAAAATTTAGAGAGTAGAAAAAATAATGCATAAGATGAAAATCAAACTGTACACCTTCAGAACTAACTCGTGCTGATAACGTGTTATAAAATTATAGACAGCAATAGGAATAGAGAGTAGTAGAAAATGAGAAGAAATAACAAGACAATATGATGGGAGAGAAGAGAATATTATATCTTATTCATTTTGTTTTATTGGTATGCAAATAACTTATACATGACCTCTATTTATAGGCCCTTTTACATTGAAGAATAACTCAAGAGTTACAAGTACATAAAGAAATGAATGAATAGGAATATAATGGTACAATTAGAAGTTATAGAAAATATGCAGGTCATGACTTCAATTTAGGAGTTATAGCATGCAATGCCAATTGCCATGTGATGGAATCAAGGTATTAAAAACTGGATCGGTCATTGAATTGGTCGAAGTACTGGGTCAAGGGTCAGTGGGTCAGACCGGATAACTAACCCGGGGTTAAACCAGTAAGAAAATCAAGATTTTAGACTTATTAGTATAAAATTCTTAAGGAAATATATTTTTTAAAAAATAAAAAAGGGGGTGGACCGGTTCACTACCGATCTGGTCCGGGTTACTCTAGGTTTGACCGATTCAGATCGGGTCTACTGAGTCAGACCGATCCGTTTCAACACTAACAAAAACAACAAACCGAATCAAATAGGGAATCGGTTCACTAGTTTCTGATATGAACTAGCCGGTCCGATCCGTTTCAACACTAACAAAAACAGCAAACCGAATCAAATAGGGAATCGGTTCACTAGTTTCTGATCTGAACTAGCCGGTCCGATCCGATTTTCAATACACTGGATGGAATGCATAGAGTCATAAACATATACACAATTACATATTATTTATAATAGCAACCACTTATTATTTGTTGTTTCCATTGATTCTTAAGTCAATACTCCTCTTGTCCTGTATACTTGTTAAAGGCAGGGAGATGATTTTTTTTTTGTCCTATATATAAAGCACTTCATTAAAGTTTTGATGTAAATGTATAATTTTACTCTCCATTAATTAGTGTATTGACTTTGTTTTCATTATATATATATAAAGTTGGAAATAGCAGGGTTAATGAGATATAAAGTTTTCTTTGATCTGTGTGAAAAATGTTGGAAGTGCCCTATACATATGATTAGGAAAGTATATAACTTTTCATCCTCTGAAATGCATGGAGTATTAAACCTATCCAAGTTCAATTTTATAATATCTATGAAATTTTATAACTCATTTTTTTTCCATCCCCTGAGATGCATGGAGTATTAAGCTTATACAAGTTCAATTTGATAATATCTATGAAATTTTATAACTAATTAGTTCATTATATATATAAATAGTATAGAATTATATTATTGACTTTTGATAAGGGTATCCTTAAGTTTTACTCCCTCCGATCTTAATTATAAAGGCCCGTTAACTTTTTTAGAGAACTTTAGAAAAATATTAAGAAAACTAATTATATTATTTAATCATATAATATATTGTGTTTTATTATATTATATATTAGTTCATAAATCAAATAACATAATTTGAAGAAAAATGACAAATTTTAATGTCTTAAAGTAATTAACTTTTTTAGGATTTTCTTAATATTCTCTAAAAAAGTTAATATGCCCTTATAACTAAGACCGGGGAGTATAACATTTTCTCATATTTAGTGATTAAATTTTTTAACTACTTTTTTTTAAAAAAAATGTACATGCTGTTTTTTCAACCGGACTTATGTTGTCGACCAGATCAGCTACATGGGATATGTATAAATTTATCTTTTAATTTTGAATTTTTTAAAAACAAGTGTAAACTTGTCATAATAATTATTGAAATCCTGGCCCATACCAGCGTGATGAAAAAACTAATTCCACTTATTTGATATATATCTGTCATTATTAATTATGCACGCCTCTATATCATTTCACAAGTAGAAGCATGAATGGAAGAAAAAAGATGGAGAAACTGACCAGTTGACCAAAAAAAAAATCTTTGTAATTCATTGTGTAATGAGACATCTTATTTGCCTATTTATCTACAGTATTTTATTTCATTCACAACTCACGAGCTTGTGATACAAAAGAAAAGGACTCTTAGGTGGATTACATAATACTTCTTTTTATCCTAATTATAAGGGTCAGTTGACCTTTTTAGATAATTCTAAAAAAATTTTAAAAAAACTAATTATATTACTTTAAAATATTAAAATTTATCGTTTTTCTTCTAACTTCTGTTTTGTGACTTATGAACTAATATATAATGTAATAGAACACAATATATGATATAATTAAGTAATGTAATTAGCTTTCTTATAATTTTTTTTTAGAATTCTCTGTAAAAGTCAACATACCCTTATAATTAAAAGCGGAGGTAGTATAAGGGATGGGGAATGTGATTGAATAGTATGGGCCTCATACCCCAAGAAGAGATCATGTTGGCCCAATATTTGGATCCGGTTCTTTCACAATTCCCTAACATAGTTTTGGGCCATATGACTCCTAAGGAAGTTTGGGCTCTGATTCTCTACAAGGATGAACTAAGTTAACTAAATTTGAAAAGAAAATAACCAAAAGTGACGATTCAGTCCTTCGGGTGCCCAAGCAAAAAAATAAAAAAATAAAATTAGCTAGTGAACAATATTAAATTTGGCTTAGTTCATCCCAAAAACATGGTGAACCAATCCTTGAACCATTTGGTTACAAGCTGTAATGATTGTTGTGGTCATCATGATCTATTTGCGGTTCCTAACTTAATTATGGTTAATTTTCCTTAATTAAAAGCATAATTATTGAGGGATTATGATGATCCACTAAGTGAGTATAATGTTAAAGGTTAAAGAATGACAAAATGTGGTTCCAAAGAACATGGAAAGCAGAGAAATGAAGGAGTGGGCCTATCCTATGATGTGTGTTGTGGCTGTGGAGAGAGACACGTGGACTCAATTATGGTGGACACGCAAAAAGATTGCCTCATGTAAAAATAAATATGAGAAAGCAAATCCATAGCCATTCCCTGTTTGTCTCATGAAAATACACATTGCACATTAATTTTCATCTGGCCCACTGCAAAAAACCTTAATTGGACCTGCCTTTTCATTATTCTCCACAAAATTATAAATTTGTGTTTTTTTTTTGCCAAAAACCTTATAGTCTAATGACAGTAGTCTTATTTGCCATTGCAGGTCTTTTACAAAACACAATTGTTGTAGGCCGTTTGACTAAAAACAACTCTGACTATAAATAATTTATTAGAAATGACTTCAAAAAAAATTACTTATAAAAAATTATTTGTGTTTGAAAATGAAGTAATAAAAGAGAGCAGGTGTTGAATAAGTTACTCTCATCAACTTTTAAAACAAGTCACTTTTTTTTGTAAAAGCCTATTGACTTTTGTTTATATCCAAACAACTATTGAATAAGTTACTCTCATAAACTTTTAAAATAAGTCACTTTTTTTATAAAAGCCTATTGATTTTTGTTTATATCCAAACACCTATTTTTGTAAGTAACTTAACTTTAATGAAAAGTTATTTTTATGCCTCTTCCAAACAAGCATGTAGAAGCCTTTTCTTTTCTCCTTAAAAAAATTCTTTGTCGTCTATAAATATTATCATAAGATTTGCAGAAGAAAACTAAAGGAAATGAAGGTGATGAGGTGGCTAGAAGAGGAATAGTTTAGATATCAGGGAGGTGTATGCTCTTTTAGTCTTATATATAGTATAAATAAAGAAAGATTTTTTTAATCTTATTTATAAATCACATCATTAAAATTTTAATGTGATGTAGTGTTAACTTTATTTTTATTTAATATTATATATATTAAATAAATGTAGAGTTAAAAAATTATTAAATTTTATAATAAAATTAATGAAATTTAAAGTTTTTTTTATAAAAATATTGAAAGTAATATACACACAGAGGACCGAGTATATATTATGATTAATGATTATTCCTTTTTTTCCTGTATTTGCCTATTACATAGGACAGCGAAGGCTACAAAAATAAATAATACACTTGTGAGTGATGACACCTGGCAGCTAATTAATCAACATGGTAATTAATAACATGAACGAACGTGCTACCAAACACACCTATTCACATGGTGTGACGTGCATGGATGACCGTGACATCGTACCTGCATTATCTTCTCTTGTAGTCTTCTCTTATGTTTAATTTTTTTTTTTTTTGGGACCTGAACACTTCTGTTATGTTATTCGCTTACCTATTCTTTCTGTGATTTATTGGCACCTTCTCCCAAAACAGTGTTACTTAACTATATAATGCTAGTTTTATTTTTTTTCCCTAATTAATTAATTAGATACCACATAGGGTTCTCATCAATTTTTTTTTTTAAAAAAAGATGTGAATAAGACAAAGTTAGAAAGAGGCCAACGAAGCTGGGGTGACATTAGCGTCAATTGCTCGCTAATCAAGAGCTTTAGCTTCAAACTAAGATTACTTTTCAAACACACCAAATTAATTGGTCTTGTCTTATTATATGACTATGATCTCTTTCATGCCGGGTAATATGTAAACTAAACCGTTTCCTGACACGAAGTTCTCAATGTTCTGATCAGACAAAGGTATAATATATACATCTAGATTTAATCTGGTGGAGAAAAGGTCTAATAATATGAATTTTTTTATAATAAAAAAAAATGTATGATAAATACTCTCTTCAGTCCTTCTAATTATAAGGGCCCGTTGAATTTTTTAGAGAATTTTTAAAAAAATTGTAGGAAAGTTAATTACATTATTTTAAGATATTAAAATTTGTCATTTATTTCTAAATTACATTGTTTGACTTATGAACTAATATATAATAATGTAATAAAATACAATATATAATATTATTAAGTAATGTAATTAGCTTTCTTATAATTTTTTTTAAATTCTTTAAAAAAGTTAACGAGCCCTTATAATTAAGATCAGATGAAGTATATGAATTACATTAAGTAGGTAGAAGTATAGGATCCCAATTAACTTCAAGAAGGAATAACTGGACAAGAGAGCTGATGAGCTCTTTCTCATAGCTGTCTCACAAGATTCGTCTCTATTCACAAATTGCTAATCAAAGGGTAATTTAGACCAAAAAAATTACTGTCTTCAATTTTTCCAAGATCAGTCAGTTGAGCATATATGGATCTCCATCATATATATGCGCATATAATTTATAATTTGTTAAGGGGGGATTACAGTGAGATTGAAAAAGAAGAACTTTAATTATATAAAAGTTCAACAATTAATAATGGAAGCATTGGTATACAATGACAAGGTTTTCTTTTTAATTGTACTAAATCAAAAGATAACAAATCACTCAAGTCTGAGGCTAACCCTCATTAGCTACCATCTTGTGCACGAAAGGAGAGGAGGAGGGTGATCAAGGAATAATGACAAGTTCTACAGTCACAAAATAATGTGTTAATATTCCTCATTTGTCATTAAAATTTCTTGATAATCAAATTTTTTCCTTTAAACTTCAGAATAAGTGCTGGTGAGACTGTACAAAAATTTATTTTTCAAAATTATACAAGAAAATACAAAGTTGGCTTCTGAGGAATTTAGAAGTGCACTAATTTGAGGTTTCTCCTTTTCATCAAAACGAGTTGTTACTAATATATATATATATATATATATAATTAATAATATTACTATGTTAGTGTGTGGCGAGACAAGATGTTAAAAACTGAATCGGTCACTAAACCGATTGAAGCACTAGATCAAGGGTCAGTCTGGATAATTGAGCCGAAGCTAAACCTATGAGAAAATCAAGATTTTAAACTTATTAATATAAAATTTTAAAATAAAAAATGATAAATTGGTTCACTCCCAAATCTATCCTAGTTATTCCGGGTTAGTTCGGGTAGACTGAGTCAACCGGTCCAGTTCACCCTCCAAAATGTATTAAATCGATCGGTTTACCCATTTTTAGTCTAAATAAGTGAGCTCGGTCTGATTTTTAATTAGTTGGGTGAAAGTCAAGTAATATGAATCACGGATTCGGTTTCTAAGAATATAAAGCATTATGGGATAAGGAGAGTTTCCGTAAATAAAGAAAATCCAAATTAAATAAGAGAAAGTAACAACAGGAGAGAAGGATTCCATTGTAGCTCACCGACAAAGGAGATGAATTTTTAATATTTTATCTGGTCTTAATTATAAGATTGAGTAACTTTTTTTTAAAGGATTTTTAAAAAATTAATTATATTACTTTAAAGCATTAAAATTTATTATTATTTTTAAACTATTTTGTTGGACTTATGAACTAATATATAATATAATAAAATATAATATATGATATGACTAAATAATTTATTTTGTTTTCTTAATTTTTTTTAAAAAAGTCAACTAGATCATATAATTATGATTGATGATTAATATTATATAAATAATTTTGAAATTATTATTATTTAATTCTAACGCCAACACGAGTCCCACTCACCTTCGAAACCCCACGCCTATTTATATGTTCCTTGCTTGCAATGCCTGCAACTAACTTCACTTCTAGGAATAAAGAAAGCCAAGTTCCCAATGCAAGTTCTTTCTTGTTTTATGTTTTCAAATGTTAGCTTCATAAGTCAGAATTTTGTCAATAGCACCCCAAAAAAATTGTGATTCTTGTTTGCCATATTTTACCAGACTCATAAATTATTGTTATACACTGGATGACCTACCCATCTTGGCTTTTTAGCAATATTTTCAGTTGATGTGATTTGTTAATATATGGACACTGATCTTTTTCATTTTGTTTCAAAAAAAGGGAATAACAAAAAGCTTATGGATAGAAGCTACAATATTATAAAAGACATTCTTTGAAATCGCACCTAATTTCAGTTAATAAAATATACACAACCTAGCAAGATACTAACATTTGTTTGTTGCTCACAAAAAGTATGTGATGTTGACATAACTGATTAGTGTATTGTATTTGTACACACACAAACCCTATAATTTTTTTTTCTTGAAAAAATGTACAAACAATTAAACATAAAAGTAATGAAGCTGCATTGATACACGTCACAAGTGGTATAATTAATCACAGATTTTCTCTCCCTTGATTAAAAGAAAAGAAAAATCTAAAACCCGCCAATTAAATATGAAATGTGGAAGTTGTGTTATCAGCAAATGAGGAGAGGGAGCCACCAAATGCCAACCAGTGGTTTAGGTTTATCTTTAGGTTCAGGTTCACACTCATGAAAGCATCACGTCACCTAACAACTTCTCAAATAGGCAAAACTCATTGGAAGTGAGGAAATGACTGACAAGGACCATGATGAGTAATTCACAAAGAAATGTCCATATCTATCATCGATAAAACATTTTAGACCCATCTCCCTTTTTCAATGTGTGTTATAAAATCCTTAGTAAGGTGTTATCAAACAGGTTGAGAAATCACATGGGATTCTTGATTGATCAATTTCAATGTGGTTTCATTAAGGGAAAACAGAGCTATGATAATATTATCTTGACCCAGGAAATCATTCATTCCATGCGGTCAAAAAGAAGGGGTGATGGATATGCTGCTATCAAGTAAGATATGGAGAAAGCCTTTGACTGTTTAGACTGGGGTTTTATTCAATTCAATATTTGCTCTCTTGGTTTCAATGATAATTTTGTGAGGCTGATTATGCAGTGCGTCTCTTTGGTCTCTATGAGGGTATGTTGGAATGATATACCTTCTCCCACATTTGCTCCAAAAAGAGGTGTTAGACAGGGTAATCCTCTAAGCCCTTACCTTTTCGTCATTTGCATGGAGCGTCTAAGCTAGTTAATTCAGCATGAGGTTGAAACTGGATACTGGAGGCCATTTAGATTCAGCAACGGAGGTCCCATAGTCTCCCACCATTTCTTTGCCGATGACCTGCTCCTCTTTTATGAAGCATCAAACAGTCAGTTAGAATGTGTTCAAAATGTAATAAGCCAATTTTGCCAAGTTTTTGTACAGAGTTAACCTCAGTAAATCTAAGTTTTTAATATCTAGTAATGTTCATTTGAGCAGAGCCCTACAGTTTTCTCAGAGGATAGGGATCCAAATTACATCCGACATGGGAAAGTATCTTAGGGTTCCTTTGATCCACAAAAGAGTTTCCATGTTAACTTTCACCCTATTGGTACTTAGAGTGCAACAGAAGCTGGCCAATTGGAAACGTAGATTCTTGAGCATGGTTGGGAGATCCGTCCTTATCAAGTCTGTTCTTTCTACTCTATCATTCTATCAAATGCAAACTATCTTGATTCCTAAAGGAGTTCTGAATGTGATTGATAACCTGAGTAGAGATTTTTTTTTTGGAATCAAGGGGAATAGGGGAATAAAATGCATTTAATTACTTGGGACAAAATCAAGAGTGATAAGAATCTAGGTGGTCTTGGATTCTAAGACTTACCCCGTCAAAACAAAGCTTTTATCATGAAATTATGTTTGGCCCTACCAACAAAGCGTGACGCTCTTTAGGTTCAATGCATTAAAAGTAAATACATATGTGGTGATAGGAAATTTCCAACGGTCGTCGGGAAAACAAATCAATCTACAGTTTGGAGTGCAATTGTCAAAGTTTAGGATGCTTTTCGTAATCAGATTGGGATCAGAATTAGAAATGGCAAGGATACCAATGTATGGTGGGAATTGTGGGCAAATCTAGATCAACCACTATTTCACTATGTAGATAGAAATCACCATCTCCTTAATAATGAAGCTCGAGTTGCATATTTTGTTCTACATCAGGAGCTTAGGACCAAGTCAAATTGGGTCTCTTTCTGTTGAGATGGGTAGTTGATTTCATACTGGGATTGCCTCCTCCTCCTATTTCCTAATGTGTACCTGATTCGTTGTTGTGGAAAGCATCATCTAATGGAATTTTTAGCATCAAGTCAGCCTATAGTCTATTGTTGGAAAGTAGTAACCATAATCCTGATCCTCCTTGGAAAATATTTGGTGGTGGCTGATTCCGAAAAGAGCAAAATATTTCATGTGGCAAGTATTCCATGAGAGACTGCCTACTAATACACTTAGAGCAAGTCGTGGGTTGAGTGAGCAAAATGAATGCCCTTTTGAGTGTCACTGTGAGGAATCTATTATCTATATTTTAAGAGATTGTGAGACTGCAAGGTTTAAGTGGCTTTCTATTGTTAACCCTATATATCATAGTATGTTTTTTTAGTGGTAATTTGCACGTATGGTTGCAACAGAACAGTTACCACAATGCAGGCACATCCTATTTTGGAAGGTGGCCTTGGTTGAAGGTCTTTGGCCTCACTTGCTGGATCATTTGGAAAAACAGGTGTAGACAAGCCTTCGAAGGAAGTAGCAACAATTATTAGTCTCTAGTGAATCAGTGCAAATTCCTGTTGATGGAAGATGCTGAAGGTGGGAAAGTTTATCACAGGGTGTACATACTACTAAGCAGACTTCAAGAAAAATGGTACTCACCACCGGATGGTTTCATAAGAATTGATGTTGATGGTTCAGTTAAGTCACATTGGAAAATAGCTGTGAGAGGACTGAGACGAGACCATTAAGAAAATTGGCTAGGAGGTTTTTTGCACAATCTTGGGACATGTTCACCTATGATGGTGGAAGTCCTAGCAATACTCTCAAGCATGAAGGTATGCAAAGAGATGGGGCTTACTAGAATTTGTCTATTCTATGACATTATAGAAGCCATTCATATCTTAATAGTCGACATGGCACATTACATGAATCTGGAGCTGAACATTATTACTTAACCTCCAGCTCCGTGTTTTGATTTAATATTAGCTTACTTAAATTAAGATTGGATCCTCTTTTGTTTAGGCATTTTTACAGCTTAATGTTGTTTTTCTAAAATTCAAGTGGATCACTTGTCACTTACTATTTTTTTTCCTGAAAAAAAGAAACATTCATCTAAAAAAACATGAACGAATTTGTCTTTATATAGTTTACAATGGTAGAAGTTATTTTTCAAATATAATTTATAGTATATAAGATAAATATTTGAGAAAGGTTTTGTTTAAAATTGAATCAACGTGCTTTTCAAATACAGATTAGGCTTTTAGAGATACAAAATACAAAACTCAATACTAAAACTAGTCAGCTACCATTACCAATTGTAAATTATAAAACTACACTATTTAGTTGACAAAAAAGAGACATTTTTTTTTATGTGAACCTCTGTAACTAATAATATGCCTAAGTTTGCGCGCGCGCGCACTATTTAAATCGTTAATTTTTTTTTCTCATTTCATTTATTATTATACAGACTATTAACTATTACACCAAAATGTATTTTAAATCGAATAACATTTTAAAATAATTTCAATGAAAATTTAAGGTCTTTCTATAGTTAAACATAGGATTAAGATACAAATATAACTTAGAAAAGTTTTCTCTAGGATCAATGTTATCTCAAATTTTTTTCAAGTTCAATGGCACCTGGAAAACTTTAAAATGTAATAATAATGTTCTACACTGTTAAAAAACTAACGTTGAAGGGGTAATGTTTCTTAATTTAAAAATTTTCGGAGTAACATTAAACTTTAAAAAGATTTTAAGACAAATTTATACCTAACGAGTAACTTGTTAAACATGGGTTTATTAATAAAATTAAGAGGAGAATATTTTCCCCACACATGGGTAGGCGCATGTTAGCTACATGGATGGAGGGGGCGCAGTGCACCACACAACGGAGTCAGAGGGACAGTTATGTTATGAATGTGTGGGAATGAAGAAAGGCAATAAAGTCCCTCGTGGAAGGTGCCCTCCACCTTTAACCATGGTCCCCTTCTCCTCCAATATTCTTTCTCTCTTCTTTCCCTCTTTTCCTATTTTATTCCATCGTTCTATTATTCATAACATACTTCTTCCTTTCTTCTCACCTCCCTAATTTATTTTTGAGAAAATTGCATTAAGATCCTGAATACAGAAATTTACGTCAAAAAGATCTCGAGATAAAAAAAATTACTATCAAGTCGCGTAGAGTTATCAATGATTAACAATCTCATGCAATACATCGGGTTGTTAATTGGGATTTGACAGTAATTTTTTTTATTTCAAGACCTTTTAGAATTACATTTCTTTATTCGAGACCTCTACGCAATTTTTCTTTTATTTTGTTTAAGATTTTCAGTATTGAATAAATATATTACTTTATTTATATTGAATTTACTAAATGTCTGTAGGAGTATATATACTTTTATATTATTTTTACATTCATACCGTGACTGAATTTTGTTTTTAGTTTTAATTGCTACAAATTGTTGTGGTATATTGTTTTATATTTTCATAAAGATTTTGTATGAATTAACACCATAAAGACCAAAATAAAACCTTACATGATCCATGTACTTTTAAAGAGTTTTGGTTTTGATACGGTTAAATACAAATTAAGTCTTTATGAAATTATAGAGACAAAAAGTTACTCCATTTAATCCTAATTATAGGAGCATTTTAGAGAATCTTAATAAAATTCTATGAAAGCTAATTATATTTCTTTAAGATATTAAAATTTGTCATTTTTGTTTTCAAATTATATTGCTTAACTTATGAACTAATATATAATGTAACAAAATACAATATATGATATGATTAAGTTTTCCTTATCTTCAAATTATATTGTTTGACTTATGAACTAATATATAATGTAATAAAACACAATATATGATATGATTAAGTAATG
>JBAGKO010000003.1:19280630-19296829 GCA_037177275.1 Acacia concinna | reverse complement strand
GAGGGAGGGAACTTTTATTTTTTCTTAGGTTTTTACGATAGCCAAATCTCTTGCGTAAAACACACAAGGCATTATGTAAAACACGATTGATCGTGTGTTTTTGAATATTTAATAAAATCAAAAACAATTGTTCCCCCTTTCTTATATTAAATAATATATAATATATATATATAATATTATGGGAAAATCATATATTCGTCTCACATTATTTTATATATCTTCATATTGGCCCCAAAAGCCAATTTATTTTCTTTAATCGCCAAGGGTGGATCTACATTTTCCAACAGATAGTTTGTCTTAAAAGAATTAATAGTTCATAATATTATTTATCATAGTTACAGCAGGGCTTGTTAGAATCTTTTTGTTATATATAGATACCGTAAATAATTATTCAATGTATCCAATAAGATTTTGCCATTATGTCCTTTTTGGATAAAATTTAGGTCAAGTTAATTAGGTCCATTATGTCCAAGTATTCAATAAGATTTTGCCACCTATAGTTAATTTTCCAATCATCATTTAATCCCCAAATCCTCAGTTAAACCACTGTTAATTCTAGATTTTTTTTAACAAAGATAAAGGATATAACTCCAGCTTCTAAGTGAACTGAGAGATTTTAGGAGATGGACTGGGCTTCCTCGCAACACTATGAAAACCGTCAGAATATACAGCAAAATTCAAAACCCAAAATCTAATTCTTCTCCAAGTTTGTTTTAGCAAAAGCCATTGTAACGTTATGAGAAGCACAACCATTGAACACACACAATAACAAAATATTAACACTTGAATGAAAATCACGAGGATCTGAATTTGCATCCATGATTAGAAGACAAATAGGGAATACCTTCTTATTTTGCTATTGTTTGGTCTGACCTTCGAAAGTGATATTCCCATTGATATGGCTACTGGTAAAGAACAATACAATTTTCACAGCATCACAAGAAGCTCTTGTCAATCTCCCAGGATCTCTCGGTTCCGTGGAAGCTACAATTCTCTCCTTTATTTATTTTTTTTAGAAAAAAAATCCAGAATTAACGATGGTTTAACTGAGGGTTTCTTGGTTAAATGATTATTGGAAAATTAAATACAGGTGGCAAAATCTTATTGGATACTTGGACATAATTGACCTAATTAACTTGACCTAAGTTTTGTCCATTTATATATATAAGGCAAAATTGTATTAATAAAGTAAGAGCATCACAAAGTACAGGTTATAACATGTCAAGGAAAAAAATAACTACCCCTGGTCCTAATTATAAGGGTTCATTGACTTTTTTAAATAATTCTAAAAAAGTTTAAGAAAACTAATTATGTTATTTTAATATATTAAAATTTATCGTTTTTCTTCAAATTATATTGTTTGACTTATAAACTAATATATAATATAATAAAACACAATATATGATATAATTAAGTAATGTAATTAACTTTTTTAGGATTTTCTTAAGATTCTCCAAAAAAGTTAACGAGCCCTTATAATTAGGACAGGAGGGAGTATATAATAAAATTGAGGAAGGGGTGCCAATGTGCAATGAATAAGGAGATCCAAAAGAAGTCATGAGAAATGAAAATTCACCTTATTCCGAATTGCAATTACAATTACAACTTTGATAATAGGAATAAGGAGATTGATTGTTTTAATGAATAATTAAAATGGCACATTCTTGATCATTTATTAGTCAAGAAATAAATGAGTGTGTGTTTGTTTTAACTTTTTAGAACGATTATAATTTATTCAATAAATCCTATCCCTCTTCTTATACATAAATTGAATATTTCAACTTATTATAATTTATTCAATAAATCCTATCCCTCTTGACATTATATGTAACGAGCCAAAGATTCCCATGCATTGCACGAGTAGCTCTTTGTCATGAAGCAAATTACAAAACACTCAGCCATTCATATAATCTGCTCAAGAACTGTTCATTCACATAAATACGTGTCATGTACAACCACATGCATTCAAAAAAAGAACATATATAATAAAAATTGCGCACAATTCATATTTCAATTTGAGAAATACGTAAAACAAAATTCTTCTATAACAGTCAATTGAAACAATGCATTTTATTACATTATTACAGTCATGTGTGCACATTATCCCTACATGTCTACATTCCTAAATATCTTTGTGTACACAACATTCTTTGTAGTCTTCATTGAGCCACATGCATTTGAACCAACAACAACCTTTAAACCATCGATGCTTTTGACTCTAGATAAGGCAATATATAGTTTCCCATGAGTGAAAACAGGTTTTGTCAAATATAGGCCTACATGATGTAAGGATTGGCCTTGACCTTTGTTAATTGTTATGGCAAAAGAGAGTGTAATTGGAAATTACCTTTGTTTTATGCAGAATGGCCATCTAGATTCAGAAGGATTTATGTCCATCCGATGTATCAACACTTTTTCATTAGGCCTTGACCTATTTAATGTTATTGCCTCAATAACCTGCTTCCCTATCATAGATACACGTAATTGTGTTCCATTGCACAATCCTGCTGCTTGATCTATATTCCGTGATAGCATTATAGGTACTCCTACTTTCAACACAAGTTTATGTGGTGTCAACCCAGATGAAGTAATTGTGTTTAGAAGTTCAATTGTGTATAGATTATCGAAACTGTCTGAGTCTTCTGTTGACTTGCACACTGAGTCGCAACTGAAGAATACAAATTGTTCTCCAAGTAACATTGAGCACATCTCATAATTGATTTTCTCAACCATTTCAATTGTTGGTGCTAGTATTGCCCTATCATTGAAATACTCATTACCTGATAGGTTATCTGAAAGGTCTTCATAGGTTGCTTGAATAATTGCATTCATTGGGTCATGACAGTTTGCTATCAACACATCTTTAGACATTTCTATATCAGCAACGCCATCTATAGAACCCCCCAGTTTTCCATCACCGACATTTAGTAACCATGTTGAGAGCCACTCTATCATTTGGTTGACAATGCTATCATTGGAGGATTTTAGACGCATGTTTTTTTCCAACCGAAAGGCTGTGCAATGTTGCCATAGGTGTAAAGAATTGATGCATGCATTAACTATTGTTGCTCTTGAACCTTTTGGTATGATAGAAAGTATTTGCTAGAAATCACCCCCCATAAGAATATATTTACCTCCAAATGGTCTATTACAACACATTATGTCCTTTAAGGTCCTGTCAAAAGCTTCAACACAATAACATTGAACCATAGGTGTCTCATCCCATATAATCAACTTCGTGCTATTGATTAAGTTCGCTAAAGGAGAGTTTTGCCATATTGAACACATAGATGACTCAGTTATTTGTATCGGTATTGCAAATCTTGAATGTACCGTCCTTCTAAAGGGTAGTAATGTTGCAGCAATTCCACTAGAGGCAACTGTAAGGCCTATATCTCCATTAGCAAGAATAGTTGAGGCCAATGCATTCCACAAATATGTCTTACCAGTTCCTCTAGACCCATAAACAAAGAAAAAACTTCTATTATATAATTTTAATGATGCCATTACTTTGTCAAACACCTCCTTTTGATAAGCATTGAATGAGTTCACCAATGATTGAGCTTATGCCTTCAATAAATCTCGATCATACCTTAACTCCTAGAGGATCATATGGTTGGTCACATCCATTGCGGCAAAATCATATAGTATTGGTAGAGTGCTGAAGTCAATTAATGTTTTTCCATTCTGATGTAGGAGATTATCAATTTCTTTTAGGGATGCTTGCTCTTTTTCATACATGGGTATTGGCACATTTGGTGGAACAAAAATATCATGCGCTAATAACATTTATACTTCATGATTTTTATAAGAAGAAAGAGATACATTGTAATAAATTTGTGATGGAAATAATGCATAATTCTACTAACCTGAATAATAATGATCGATGTGGGGAATGTAAAGCATATCTTCTTAAAGCAATTGAGAAGTTTCTTTCCAAACAAAAAGCTTCCTTAAAGATTAGCCGAATTCCCACAATGATGCTTCCTTAATCACACCAACATATTCTCTATCATCATCAAGTAAACCATGTGCAAAGCATGCATCTTTGAATGTATTGTGTACAATACCATAAACTATTTTTATGTCATCAAATGAGCAGGGCCCTTGAACTTGTGTTAGAAGTATACGCAAATAATAAAGCTCACCAGTTGATGGTGATACATGAGCCATTCTACCGACTGAAAATCCTCTTTTCCTTTTCTTATAATGTCGTTTATCCTTTTGATAAACATAATGGTTTAGAAATTTAGAGTACTTCAGTGTTGCTGCAAAAGAGTCATCACCATTAATTTTCATCCATGATAGTAATTGTAATTTATTGACACATGGTTTATCCATCAACTCTGAAACATCATACATACTTGCATAGATAATTAATTGCTGATTTGGCATATGGAAGCTCAATCTTTCAACAGATGGATTCCTATGATGTATATCAAACCCAAAAATCTCTATGCAGCTTTACTAAACGAAACATAACAATAGTTATAATATTGTTGTATCTCATCAATTACTTTTCCACCAGTTTTATCACTAGTTTTATCAAACAATCCTACAACAACCCTATCATTGCCCTTGCTAATGTATTTAAATAAGTACTTAATTGCAGTTGATTGCTTGCACTTCTCAACATTGATATGAGCTTGAAACATGTGTAGTAAAACTAGATTGTAAGGCACAACATACCGATTATCTAAATGGACACCTTTTAATTGGATTGTTCTTCCATCATCCCTTCGTCTATATGTTGGATAACCATCTTCATCAATTGTGGTATATTGAGTGAACCTTTTCAGAAAATATTTGCTGCATTTATTATCTCTCATGCACGGAGCATTAGGTTTGTTGGTTCCATAAGGACCATGAATCATAAATTTCCTTAGTAACTTATACAGTATGGCTGAGACATCCTTATATGGCATTTCAGCAGATATAATCTTGTCAATCGACTCAGGATCAGTCATCTTATCCTTTGAATCTAGGAATAGTAGGATATGTGCATGCGACAAACCTCTTTTCTAAAATTCAATTGTATAGATCTCTGTGTCATATTAAGGACAACATAAATGTAAGTTAATCACAATAATAATTAATGACAAAGTAATTTAAATAGTCGAAAGTGTAAAATTAACATATTCAATATCAAACAACAAAGTAAGGTATGATAATCACCTGCACAAATTCTTCCAAATATTTGTTTGCTCTTCAAAGTCTTCATCAATGAGGACAACTTCATCTGAAATATCCTTGATAAATGATGTGAGCAATAGGAATGGCTTATGTTTAACTCGTCACTATATCTTCTAACTTCAAGCCAAGCAAGATTGCAAGTGAAAGTGATGAAAAGATCTAGGTAGCTAACTGTTCTGCATATAGCCATTGCATCTTGGTAATTACGAAGCATATATCTTGCTCCTCCAATGAAAGATGATGGGAGAATAATCCTCCTCTCTAGAGAAGAGGCATTTATCTCTCCACTTGTTAATGCATCATATAATCCTTGATATAAGTCAGCTCTCAATTCCTTTTGATGAGTTCTTACCCATAACAATCTTTGTGCCTCAAGCATAGTGTACCTGTCAACAATGAATTGCTGCAACAACGCATGCTGAAGTGTTAAGATTTCATTTTCTCTATTCATTAGCCTATAACAAAGGAACTCTCTGATACTTACTCGTTAAAGTGTCTTTGTGGTAAGTAATGTTTCCTCTCTATGTTGAACATCATCCCTATATCCATATTCACCAAATGGAAATAATATGCGATATTGGAGAGGTAGGTAAGAGGCATGCAATTCATTTATTCATTGCAGTTTGCTATCATTTGATTTTAAAATTATGTCCCTAACATTGAAATCCATATCTGTGTCACCCACAATTAATGCCATAACTTCTGATGCAGTTGGCAAATTGTACATGCGTCTATCATGAGATCTACTTCCAATTAATCACATCTTTAATGGGCTTGGACTTAGAATATTTAGCATATTCAATGCTAAACGGAATTGCTATTTATTAGACATAACATTTTATACTTAAGAGAGGGTTGTAAGTGGACCGAAAGACACTCATAGCTATTTATACTCGATATTAACAAAATTTACATTAAGACTAATTAAATTAGTGGAAACAAAGTATGAAATTTATAAGTGATTAGTAACTCTGGGTTGCCATTTTAATATTTGTGGTAATTAGTTTATTTTAATTTGATTTTGAATTTTCTTTTCACTTATTTAAATGAAACTTTAATTTGCTCAAATTAATTGAAAGTGTAAAATCAGTGATCAACTAGTTTAGGTACCAAGTCCTCGTTGGGAACGATATTTTACTTACTACTTTATTAAGTGATCCGACCTGTACACTTGCAGAGTCGAGGATTGCAAATTTGCACTCATCAAAAACCCAAATTGGTAATTTAACATTTTAAAAAGATATTGACCAAATTGGGTTTTTCAAATTTTCTGATGTGAACAGTAGCATGATTTCGCTATAATTTTTTATCTCTGTTTTTCTCTCTCCTCTTACAGCATTGTTCATCTGACACTGACACTGACTGACGCATAGTGACAGAGGAGAGAGAAGTATGCCTGTGATAGAGGAGAGAGGGGATTTTCGCAAGTTAAGTAATGGAATTTGCAATAATAATAATAATAGAATTCGTTAGTTTGTGGATCACTTTGCACATCAGCAAATTTGAAAAACAAAGGAGAGAGGGGATTTTTCATAAATTAAGTAATGGGATTTGCAATATTAGTAATGGAATTCGCTAGTTTCCGGATTACTTTTCACTTTAGAAAAATTAAAAAACTCAATTTAATCCATAGTATCGGTGTCTTTTTAAAATGTTAAAAGACAAATTTAAATTTTATAATTTTAAATGTTATTTAAATATAATTTTTTCTGTATTAATTCCCAAATTAAATGAATAAAAGGCCTCCCCCTTCAGAGTGCCGGGTACCCGAATCGATTTGGTGGGGGTAATTCAAATATACAGTGACCCGATAGGATTCATCGGAGAACGGAATAGAGAACTAAGCTCGTTATGGACGACCTCTTCCATTAATTCCATCGATGGCGTCATTTCATCTCCTTTCATCTGCTCTTGCCTTGCGCTACTCTCAAGATTCTTTCTTTCTTCCCTCAGAACTGCGAAATGCGACTTCTCAAGTTCTAAAATTTCAAATTCCTTTGAATTATTCGCCTTTTTACCAGATAAAGCTACACCCAGTCAGAGTGTCCGTTAATGGCGACAATGGAGCTATTGAAACCCAGAGCCCACCACGCCGAGGCAGGAAGAAGAAGTCCCAATCTTCTCCCTCTTCTTCTTCCTCGTCTACCCCAGCAAAACAATCGAAGCGTTCGAGAAAAACTAAAGTCGAAA
This sequence comes from Acacia concinna, assembly GCA_037177275.1. Taxonomy (NCBI): domain Eukaryota; kingdom Viridiplantae; phylum Streptophyta; class Magnoliopsida; order Fabales; family Fabaceae; genus Acacia; species Acacia concinna. The sequence goes on along the minus strand of JBAGKO010000003.1, from coordinate 19,289,446 downwards.
ATGGCACATTGGAAGTAGAAGCTGCGGAAGAAGTAGCAAAAGAAGTTGAAGCAACTGAAGAAAGTGAAACCCTGTCTCCGTCCTCTTTGAATTCCTTTGCTGATTCTCCAGCCAAAGAATCCGTTCGTTGGAGAAGAACCCTTGTCGAACTTGGCGCATTTAAAGCAAATCCTGCGATAGAAACAGTAAACGAAGTTGAAATAACGGAAGAAGACGCAGAAAATTACAACGACGGTATGGATTTTCCTTATGACAACCCGCCATTAATATGCTGCTTCGGAGCTGTACAGAAGGAGTTCTTGCCCACAGTGAGGGTGCACGAATATCCGATGGACCCGGACATATACTCGGAGTGGAAAATGCTGCAATGGAAGCCACCGGAGTTCGGGAGGGCTCCCGGAGGCCCGGTGTCCAATGTGGCAATTGCCCATGTCCGCCTCGGCGGCCGAGCAGCATTCTTGGGAAAAGTTGGAGATGACAGTTATGGGGACGAGTTAGTTTTGATGATGAACAAGGAGAAGGTTCAGACGCGGGCTGTGAAATTTGATTCCAATGTGAAGACTGGATGTACGTACATGAAGGTGAAGTTTGAAGATGGGAAAATGAAGATGGAGATGACTAAAGAATCGGCTGAGGATTCACTTAGAAGCTCTGAATTGAACCTTTCTGTTCTAAAAGAGGTAAGAGTTCATATGCCTACTTCTCTGTACTATAATTTTTGAACTTATCAAACCACTTCGCTGATACTAGGAGGCTTTGGAGATTAGTAAAGTGATTAAATGATCATCTGGTTGATAAATTTTCTTTCTATGATAATTGCATATCCATTGACTTCTTCTCTGCAGCTAAATTTCTGTTAGATTAGTCGATATGAATTAATCAAATTGAAACTTTGGAGACTGAAACAAAATAATGTATGGTTTGCGGGGACTTTATATTTATGGTATCTATCTATTTTATTTTTATCACTTTTTGACTGAGTTATAGGCATTTACTTGCACGAATATAGAGGATAGGTATAGATCTACAGTTGAGTTCTAGGCAATGAGTTTTTGTGTGGGTTTAGGGTTTATACATGACAAATTGAATCCATTTTGGTAAGGGAAAATAATTTTTCATCCAATCATTTCATTTCCTTTAGATTGCTGTAAACAGTTTTTTGTCTTCCATGTTTGATTCATTACCATAATAAATTTGACACATATGAGTACACCATTCAATACTTTAAGACATCATGAATTTCAAACCCTATTGTTCCTTCGTAGTTCTATGACCTTCATGTTGATGATTTGGATCTTGTTGCGTAGGATAATTTTATCATTCATGTGATTTGAATTCATTGGTGCAATGGTTGCACTTGAATCACTCATCAACTTTCTTTTCTAAATTACTGTAGGCTAGGCTTTTCCATTTCAATTCAGAAGTTTTAACATCCCCTTCAATGAAATCAACCCTCTTCAAAGCAATTGCATTGTCTAAGAAATATGGAGGCCTTGTGTTTTTCGATCCGAACCTCCCTTTACCTTTGTGGAAATCACCTGATGAGACAAAACAATTAATCAACCAAGCATGGAGTGAAGCTGACATTGTTGAAGTTTCAAAGACTGAGCTGGAATTCCTTCTTGATGAAGAATATTATGAGAGGAAGAGAAATTACAGACCTCAATACTATGCTGAGAACTATGAACAAACTAAAAAACATCAGCAAGATTATTATCACTACACTCCTGAGGAAATCTCCCCTTTGTGGCATGATAAACTTAAAGCCTTGTTTGTGACAGATGGAACAATAAGAATTCATTATTATACCCCTAATTTTCATGGGGCCGTGGTTGGAACTGAAGATGTTCTAATAACTCCATACACATGCGATAGAACCGGCTCTGGGGATGCAGTTGTGGCTGCTATTATAAGGAAACTAACAACATGCCCGGAAATGTTTGAAAACCAAGACATTATGGACAGACAACTTCGCTTTGCGGTTGCAGCAGGAATAATAGCGCAATGGACTATTGGCGCTGTTAGAGGTTTTCCTACAGAAAGTGCTGCACAGAATCTAAAAGAACAAGTTTATGTGCCTTCAATGTGGTGACAGAGGTGTGGTATGTGTACCTTGAAGTATAGCTTATAGCTTTGATTCTGGGTATGTCTTGTTTCAAATGGTTTATCCAGATACTCTCCAAAAGTTTGAGTACTTCAGGCGAGACCAGAGAAGGTGGGAGAATTCAGAGATTCATACTCTAGATTGCCTAAACTGTTTGGTTTTGTGTTTGGCTCCATTTGATTCTTTCAACACAAATGTGGTGGATGCCAATTGAAAATTTTGTAGGTGAGAATTGGATTGTACACTAATGTTTGTAATGCAATTGTAGGTGTTATCCCTTCACTCATCCTCATTGCTCACATCCATGTGAATTTGAACTCCCCTTTCCATGCTGCATCTGATTCGATTCACTGTTAGACTAAGCTAGAAGCCATTTCCCATAGTATTATTGTCCACACTTTGATTTTTTATATAAGGCCTAGTTGACTATTTTAGAGGTATTATGTAGTTAAATAAAATATTTAATTATGTATCATTAGATTATATATCCGTTTATATATTAGATAAATTACTTTAGAGAAAAATGATAAACATAAATGTTTTAAAGTAATTTATTTACTATTTAGCTTTATTAATTTCTTCAATAAAAAGTGCTGTATTGAGGATCAGATGCAGTATGATACTTAGAAATAAGTCTAGTTCCTTATGAATTAAGGAAACAAATCTATTCGATTTAGGTTTGTTATGGCCTTATCAAACACAAGTGTCTCCTTTGAGAGACGAAATCGAAACCCATAAAATTTAGCAGGGATTTATATTACTTGGACCAACTCTATATTGACTATAAGGCTATAATTTTTGTATTTTTGTTTGCTAAGCAAATATACCCTCATATTGAAGACAATCATATCTGAAATATTGTTAAACACTGAATATGTCCACTTCTCCTAATACAAAGCTATAATGCTTTTTTGGTACATGATAAGGCTATGACGTTGATTGTCGAGTCTAAGGTCCGATTGTGAGAGTGGAAATTGGCCCAATTACGTTCATTCTTAATAGGCCTACATCTGTGTCGAAAGCGTTTTTGTTATATGTTTTTTTTTTCTTTTCAAAAAACCCTTGTAACAGTTCTTCAAGAATTATTTGGGATCTGTGAATAGATAGTTTAAACTTATTTTTTTTTCCTTGCTCTATATAACGTAAGAACATTGTCATTTCGATATGCATGAGGTTATTTTGGATATGAAGGACATCGGGACGAATTTAAAATGTGCTTTTAATTATTTTAGGCGTGCTGTTAAGTTGAGAAAATAAAGAGTGAATGTATTAGAACTCAGAAGAAAAGGTGGGGAAAAGATTAGGAAGCTTGTTAGGGATGGTGTAGTACATGCCAGAAGAAAAGGACGTGTTAATAATGAAGGGCCTATTATTGGAGGCTGCGAAATGGGAATGAAAGGAGAGCATAATAAAATTTTAAAGAAATTGGCTGTGGCTAGTGGCTAGTGGCTAGTGGCCACCTAAACTTGAAAATTGACTTTAAGTTGTAAAGTTGGATAATTGATTGGGAGTGACTTTGAATTCTAAATGGACTTGGAGTATTATATATGGATTATGAATTGTTGACTGAGAATATTAATTACCTACTCTTTATATATATATATATATAGTATTCTTTTCTCATGAATATGAATATAAGAAAATTTCGGGAGATTTGTTTAGGTTCAGATTATAAGGACCAAGAACCTTAACGTCGCATGGATTAATTATGTCATTCCTTGAATTGGTGACTCGTCTAAAAAGAGTAAACGTTTCAATATTCAGAATCAAAGGTAGGATAGATAATTAAGTTACTTTAAACCTCTTAAGTTTGCTAAGAATTCCTATTTCTTTTTCTTTTTTTTACCTAAAGGATTCCTAGTCCTTTAGACTATTTGCTTTTACTAAATATGAGTGCATATTTAGACTTTGTCACGCTGTTGAGGAATTAATTCATTGGGTTATGGCCGTTTCTTTAGGCTTTTATCTCCTTATTGTATTTTTTCAATTAAAAAAATGTATTTATGATTAGGAATTAAAAATGGCAAACACCAAGTCAATTCTGTCTCCTGCTTGGGCCTCCATTGTTACATTAGAGTTCGGTCAAGCAGGTATGGCTTGTGCGACCTAGTAAACACCGAGACTTACCAAAAAATTGTTGCCTGAACGCCATTGATTGGACTGCTTTTCTTTTTCTATGGCCACTTACCCATATTGCCCTCACTTGCATCACTATATTACTATTACTAGTACACATCTCATGGCCATGCATTGCATTTTAAAATTTTGAAAAGTTTAACGTATACATAAAGACGTACTCTGAGAAAGTTAATTCCTTTCGAAGATTTTGATTTAAGGAGAGATAATGGCCTTTTCTCATGAAACTACTGTATAATTGGCAATGTGAACAAGCATCTAAAGAAATGTATAAAATAACCTAAATTCCTAAACTGCACGGAAAAATTTAAAAATGATTGCAACCCATTGGCAACTTTTTTTTTTTTTTTGTAATCCCCCCTCTCCAATAAAGAATCAATGAATCAGTGGGACAATACTCCCGTATGTTAGATGTTTCTATCCCAAGTATAAATAAACTAACCCCTCCTTAAATTATATACTTATAGCTTTCCACTTTCCTCCTTCCCCTTCTAACCTTTTTCCCCTTTTCAGTACAACAAAAGCCCAGACCTCACTTGGTATGAGCCTTGTTTGCGGTAAAACACAAGCCCCCTTCCTTTGATCCTTCGCCTCAATAAGGAAGCAAAGTGCCACCACAACTCACGTACTGCTATTTTAGGTACAAGGTTGAATCTTTATCATCTAGGGCTACTAATACCAAAACCCAGTCAGCTACTATCTCTGGATTCTGTAATGTTCCGGCTTTGATCAAGTTTAAGTCTTGCCATTTGATCCTGAGAGTGGTCACAGATACAACCAGGGAAGGGATTGGCATAAAAGCTCTCCTCTGTCCTTGGTGAATCTCCTAGTTTCCTCAGATATGGTGTGCCTTGCCTGTTTGAATGTAGCTCTTTAACCTTGGAAGAAAAGTTTTCCCAAGATATTGCACCCTTCTCCAGCTTATCAAACAGTTTAACAAATCTTATTCTGAAAATATAAACAAGCAGGTAATTAGAAACCAGTCAGAAATGCATGCCATATAAAATTTAGGGTTAACTCGAGAGACCAAAGAGGACATGTAACTTCTATCTGAGAACTTACTTGTCAGGATTTATAGTCTTCCTGAATCCTTCAAACTTCCTATGGCCCTGCACAGCCTTGGCCATATTTCCATCATAAGTGTAGACAAAGACATCACTTTCCAAGGCAACAATGTAATCCAATGCAGCTAGGCGATTTTGATATAGCTTAAAGGACTTAAGCTCCTCCTCGGTTGCAAGGTTTGAATGAGTAAACACATTTGGGTACTCAGATCGAAACGCTTCTAAGCTGTTTCTTCCATAGATCTCCCCTGCAACTATGTAGATTTTTGTTGTGGCAGGGTACCCCTTGGCCTTGAGAAAAATGGCCGCCTCTCTTGGAGACATAGGGCACCCACCTTGCAACCTTCGTTCAGTGGCATTAATCTCTTTCTCCTTCCAATGCTTTGTTTCATACCTCATAGTCCTCAGTTCCTTAGCCTCCTCTGCTGTGAGATTATGACTGCATCCGGTAAAGGACAGCATGTCTTTCTCATATCTATTTTCACAAGAAAGAATTCAAACCAGATATCTCAGTTTGGCGGTTCATAACTCAAACAAGATGGGTGTGATCAAATACGAGATGATTTACCTTAAATGAAGGGCAATATATGGCTCATTGTTGGATCTTAGCCTGTTGACCAAAGTTTTTCCGAGCTCCTCAATCTCTGGTGAATACTTGAGAGCTTCGTAATTGGCACGACACCTCAGCTTCTGGATATGAGAAGCAAGGCCGTTATTGGCAAGTCTGGAATCTGTGTGAGTAAAGAGCATGACGCCGCGGCGCTCTAACAACTTGGCCATCTCGTTTCTGTAATAACTAGCCTGCAAATATCATCAAGTATATCTAAGAAACACTATTCCTACGCATCAGGAATTGTTTGAATCCAGTCATATACTTGGATTATTTCCACACCTTTGACCAGGAAATAGGAGCCTTCCTAAGAGGTTGAACATGTGCATACTTGGTTGGAACATGCTCGACTATGTCGATGTCGTCTTTTAAAACATTCATGAAGTGCCTCCAGTCAAAAATATCTTTGAAGTTACTGAAATATATGAGCGGAACAATTATGTTTAAGAGAAGAGAAGAAAAAGATACGGCGAGGAGTCAAATTACAAGCAACACTGAGATGTTGAAATAGAAGAGTTACCTGGGATCGATCCAAAAGGATTTATGATCAAGTAAAGGAAGGACCAGAGTGGCATTCATGAGCTTTGCAATTGCAACCATATCACATATCTACAAAATAAAGCAGGTTCTGAGAATTAGTGATGGAAAGTATCAAAAACAGAACAACCAATTACAGTCTTATATTTCATTCCATCTTACTCCTGTTCTCATTTGATTTAATCCGCCGTTGGCATAAACAAGGAGGTAGCCTTTTGTGTTTGTATTAGCCCCTGAAAAATTATAAACGTGGAACAAATGAGTGATAAAAACCTCTACATTAACCACACCCATAAATGCTTCAGAAGGATTCAGAGCAGTCATATATACATACTTGTTCGACTCCTGGGCCGAGAGATGCATTTATAGTAGTTGTCATTGTTGGGCGTCGTCCATATTTCCTCAGTCTTTAGAAAAGAAAAAGAACAAAACAGAAGAAAAGAAACCATTAAAACCTTGACAAGTGAAACTGTAAAAATGACAGTTACATCACCATCTCTCAGCAACTGGGTTATATTTTATAAATTAAAGCTCATTACATGATCATCTCTCACAACTCCAGCATGATATTCTATAAATAATAATACTAGTTACATGACCTCTCACGACTCCTAAACCAGTTCAAATACTCTAAACGTCATAGAAATAACAACCCCAAGCTCCCACAACTCTAAACCGGATTTAAAAAGAAGAAGAAAAGAACTCAAAACAAATCCATTCAATTAAACAAAGCTAAGTAATTACTAACTAGCGTATCGGTTTTTTTTAATCATTTGGAGTCAAAATCGAAACCAATGCCATCAAAAAAAGAACGAAGCTTATCCTTCTAGTCTCCGTAATTATATTAAATTTAGAAAGCTATTTGATATAAAACAGAGGATCTTGAAGAAACTTGAATCAGAGATTTTTTTTTTTTTTAATAACAGAAATTAATGATCGGCATCTTGGTAATAAGAAAAATATCACTTACCAGCAATCTCTCGGGAACATGCTTGGACAGAGAGATTTCTCTCTCAGTGACGGCCCTGTGAGCAGAAGCCCAATAATCCTGCTTGAACCTCTGCAACATCAATTGACCATTCTCTATGCTTCGCCTATTAACCTCCGACAAGGCAACTCCTATAAAGGCGGCCTTCAAGAAAATCGTCATAACTAGCATCAACATCAACATCCCTAAAATCTTACGACTTGTATTCTTCCCGGATCTCATGGACGCGACCTCCATGGATGACCCGATATAGAATTTCTCAATGCGGTGGAGGAGGCCCTGCGGCAAACAGAAGAGCATCCGCGCGCGAAGCAGGATGCGCCTAATGACGTGGGGGCGTTGGGCTGGATAGAAGTAGTGGTGGTGGGACCCGCCGCCACCGGCAGTAGATTCATTAGAGTCCTCGTCGTCGTCCTCAACAACGACGTCCGAGTAATCTGAATAGCCAGACTGTTTCTCAAAGTCGGCAATATTGTCTGCGACGCGTCTTCTAGGTATGGTGGGGCCGGCGATCCTCGGGCTTGTATTGCAGGAGCTGGTGGCGCCGCCAGACGACATCGCCGGTGGCGGAAAATAACGATAAAACGGCAACCCCGAATTAGGAAACCAAGAGGAGGCAAATTAAAGAAGGATTGTGATGGAAAAAAGGGTTGTTTTTGGTTGTGGTTGCAGTGAGGGAGAAAACGGGGAGGGAGAGAGAGAGAGTGGGTTTTTGGTAATGGTATCGTGAGGGAAGGAGAAGGAGAGAGGCTCCGAAATCCCAGGAGGGTGCTTCAGCGGAGGCTATTTGTCATCTCTCTCTCAGGTTTCAGTGTTCTGAATCTGATGTGCGTCGTCTTCTATTTTTCTCTCTCCCTCTTTATATAACAACGACGTGCTCTGGTTCATACGGGTAATTAGATTCTTCGGAATGAATAGGATTTTTCTGCATAACCAAAATCAAAATCGCCGAATTTTTAGGGTCTTATTACTTATTTGCCCTTTGATTTAAAATGTAAAGTTGTCTCCCATTTTATCTGTGAATTATCTATCATTTAATATTTTGAAAAATAAGTGAGGATAAGCATGAAAAATCATGCTCAAATATAGTACTACATATTGCTTTAGTTTACTTTTATATTGAAAATTGTAGTTCATGAATGATGAATGTGTATTGTTGAAAATTGAAATAATCCATCATATCTTAAATATAGCATTTAATTGATATTTTAAAGAGATTAAAAATATATAAATAATTTATTTAAGGGTTAATATAATTTTTGGTCCCTCAAGTTTGATTCAATTTTGGTTTTAGTCCCTCAAGTTTGAAACATGTGTTTTTGGTCCCTCAAATTTAACTCCATTTTGGTTTTGGTCCCTTAAGTTTGGAACATGTGG
>JBAGKO010000003.1:19229441-19241740 GCA_037177275.1 Acacia concinna | reverse complement strand
TAAATAATAAGAAAATAATCTCTACTGAATTAATTTGTTTTATTAGCCCATTAATTGAATATAAACAATAAAATTTTAAAAAACTAGTGTATATAATATACTTTTAAAATATCAAACTATACTTTTTTTTTCTTTTTTTATACTTTATTATTTTTCAATCTTAGGATGATTTTCGGGCATGGATGCCCACCACGCCCAGCCCTGCCCAAAATTACTCAAACTTTCATCAGACAGGGCTGGGCAGCGGGTTGCAAAATGACGCCTATTCATCTTTCAGGCTGGGCATCGAGCAAGGGTCATGCCCTACCCAGCACTGCCCATGCACGCCCTTAAGGATGAGTTTTGTATTTTAATATTAATGTGCATTATGCTAAATAAAAACAAGTTTTTTTCATGTATTACATTAAGATGAATTCAACTACTCCGAACCTCCTTTATTACTTACCATAAATTTATATTTTGTATTCATAATAATGATAGTGTTGGAGGTTGGTTTTAAAAGTAAACAAATACATGAAAACAGGCCAACTCTTGTAAATCTTTTTAGAGGCTATTTGAATTTAAGGTAGAAAAACTGACTTATATTTTTACTGATTTATAAAAAGTGACTTCAGGAAAAAAAAATTTATCAAAAGTAATTTGTGTTTAAATTGAGATAATAAAAATCACACCAAAAGCTATTATAAATAGTTTCCATTTTTAAATTACTTTTTAATATTTAAATGAGAAGTGGTTCACAATCATGTACGAGGCCACTTTTAAAAGGCCACTTTTAAAAGTTACAGGCCTTTCCCATTTTTACAGGGCTTTTGGGGGTGTTAAGTTGTTCTCCAACACCCTCTTAGTCCCCATCTTTTCGTATCATATCAGCTCTAGCAATGAGAATACAAGTTTGAACTTGTCAGGGGAAAAAACCCTTTCCCCTATGGGAAATCTTCTGTCAAACAAAAAAATATTACCTCCATTTTTAAATATAAAACTTGATTGACTCTTTTAGAAATATTAATAAAGTTATTTGAGTTAGTTAATCATATCATATATTATATCTCATTAAATTATATATTAACTTAGAAAAAACCGATAAACATAAATAGTTTAAAATAAATTAATCATCTTTTTTAATCTCTCTAGAAAAAAATCAGCTAATTTCATATTTAGAATGACAAGTAGTAATAAAAGAAGTTGTCATCTACTTGTTTAATTCACTAGTAAATCTACTTGGTTTTTTTTTTTGCCAGAAAAAAAAATCTAATTGGTGTTCTCGAGGCATTGTGATTTCCAAGTATGGAAACATAATCAACATGACATTGCAAAACAAAACGTATATATATAATATATTCAACTTGACTCGTTATCAGGTGAAAAATCCGTATGGTATGTCCATTGCCGTCAAACTAGAAGAATGTACATACCGCACAGAATCCTTGAGGCTATGACGTATAATTTGACCAATCAGAACATGTATAAATTACTGTGTTCGATGATGGAAATTAGTTTTCCAGGGAACAAATATTTTCTCAAACATTATTTTCTTTAGTATTGTGGTTTTCATCTTGAGGGGCACTAGAAGCAGAGGGCAATTGCAGGTTGTTTGGATCATGTACATCAGAAGAAGCTTCAGTAGCTTTAACTTGCTTGGTGCATTGATCTTTTGGAGGGGTATCGGCTTCTGTGGTTGTCACCTCTTTACTAATTTGGTTATCATTTTGAGGAATGCTGGCTTCAGCACTGGCCACAGCTGTGGAAGAATCCATAAGGCTAGCTGCTATTGCAGCCTTCAAATCCTCATCTTCCATGTCTGTAAACATTTCCGCTTCTCCGTATGAAAAGAGTTGATCAGGATGGTGTTGGGGCTCATTGATTATCTGGCGAGGAGCCTGTATTGAGTTGCAGGATTTATTTATCCTCTCAGCATCTTCAGGTGACAGCCACTGCCCAAAACCATTTGAAGCTTCAGATGAGGATATTGGAAATTCTTTTGGGAAGGTTCCTCTCACCAGGAATATGCTCCAGCCAAAGCCTTTCAAGGAGTCGAGATAGGCTGAGAGGTAGAACTTAGACAGGTGCTGTGGAGCAGCATAGAGACTGTCAAAGTTATACCATTCCCCATTCACTTTGCGTATACAAAACCAATGGTATTGCAAATGACAAATAAACGCATTTTCAAGTCCAGGATCAATCTGGGCGGGCTCAGCATCTGGAGAGTCCAGGGGGATGACTTGTAGATCCCAAACTTCCAAAGCTTTCTGCAAAACCTACAGGAAAGACCTTTCGTCATTAAGTAAACCATAAAAATGCATGGCAAAAGGTGACATTAAAGGATGCTAATCCTGATTTAGTCACCCAAATTATAGAATTGAAGGGAAATATTTCATCTAACAAGATCCAACTACTTTCAACAACACCTTACAAAAAGGAAATTAACTGATTAAATAGCATTACAACTATCTGAAATCCAATCAACTTATTGCAGTAGTTGAGCATTGAGTGTGTCTTTTAAAATAAATAATAACCTTTTGCTACTTAGGTACTTGCAATGGGTTGGTTGAAGTGAGAAAGAAGATTGAATAGGGGAATAATTAACTGCAACATAGTTAAGGCTTAAAAATAAGAGGCCCAAGCTAAAAATTGTTGCAGAAAGATAAAAATAAATACAGCAAAGAGCTTATGTATGAATATTATACATAAGAGGTCCAAGCTGTCATAAAAATGGCCTGCCCTAAGAATTGGTATTGCCACCCATTAATTGCTACATGCATAAATTTTAAACTTCTTGCTCAGCTTACCCATTAAAGTACCAAAAACAAAGCTCAAAACTTGTGCCACACAAGTTGACTAAGTCCTCAAGCTCATGTTTATACGACCATGTAAAGAAGAACTTTTAGCCAAATGAGATGCTAAATAGCTATTAGCTAGAATTTCATATATCAAATATCCCCTTAAGATCTTGCATATGATTATTAAATATGAAATAAAATTATCATTTAAAAGGCTCAAGCAAACAAAAAAGTTTTATGAAATAAACAGGGGTCACAATATTGTAACATTCTGGTTCATCATATATTATTTATGTCACTATAAGATCTGTTATACAACACAATATTCCTTACTTCTATAGCATAAACTGCCAAACCTATAGCTTCCCCAACCCAAAAAGAAAAAACATATCTCATGTCCATACCATGCCCGTGCAATAAAAGGGTCAAAAAATATAGCCCATGCTGCCAGTTTACTTGTAAGATGAAAATGATGCCAAAGTGTTTAAATCTACACCAATCAGTAAATGTATAGATTAACGAACTCAGTTAGTCAGTTACACGCTAGAGCCAAAGGCATTGAACAACGCCCAAGAGCTTGCTTGTAGGTATTCCAGGCAACAAAGAAAATTGAGAAAGGGGCGAGACTGAAATATACAAGAAAAAAACATCTGAAAAAGATCGTATTTTAAAATCGTACCCTTTCTTAATCATTCTGGTGATCTGGTCCAAATGAAGGAAACTCCCTCAGGGTGGAACAAAGTCAGCGGTTATTATGCAATAAGGGACGCTCGTTGATCATTCAAATAGACCATTAGAAACTCTAGTTCTACATCCACAGTCATTCATCGGCTAATGCATGACATACGCATGTAAATTCAAATAAGCTCAATCAACAATTAGTGCGCAATGATGTATTATTCAGACAAAGTAGAAAGAGTCTTGCTAATTCCACCGAAATTGTTTGTTCAATAACAAATATTAAAAACCCCGTTCCAGAGCCTTTTCCTAAAAGCTTAAGATTTTATTAAATGATTGGACCTCGGCAATTATATAATGCTTGCAGAAATCAGCATTATAGCACGCAATACAATACCACATAAGTTGACCAAAGCTTTTCTACCTGTTTTCATATATATTCTGAGAAAGAGGTGACAGGGAAGACCAAAAAAGCACACTTTGAAACTAAAACTTATGAAAGAGAGAAACTGAAGAAACCTGTATGCTAAAATCGCCATCCAAGGACACATTGTGAGACTCCTCGGAGAGAAAATCGCCGGAGCAGATGCCACCCTGGAGCATCATCTGACGCTCTTTGCTATCGAGATCAGATGCCAAAGCCGCCAAATCGAATTCAGAGAAGAATGGTCCCTGGAGCACTGTGTTGACGCAATGCATCGCGCAGAGCTTTGACTCTTGTACCTCATGGTACAACATTCCGCCATTGCTCGTCCCTTCCATAATTTACAACCTCTATTTACAATTAGCGGCAAATGTGAGAGAATAAATTATAAAACCCTAAAATGTATATAGAGGATTTTTTCGATCGAGGAATTTGGTAGGGAGACAGGCGAGAAAGAAAGAAGCGGAAGAGTAAAAAGGAAAGAACCGAAGAGAGGTGAGAATACCGGGTTTTGGTTTTTGTTTCGGTTCCGATTTGTGGAGTTTATCAGTCTTCGCGCTTGCACTGCCACGTGTTCATTTTGGAGCCGTTAAGAAATTATTATATGTACTCAATGCACCACTTTAAATGTGCAATGACCACTAAAATTATAATACTTTATGAGTTTTTATTACATATATTAGTCTATTGTCCCCTCTATATTATTTTAATATTTATTTTAAAATACATACATATTTATTCTATCTCACCTGCATTGAATTTTTTAAAAAAAACAAACAATTAAAACATTTTCTCTCTCTCCTTCAATAAAAAACTCATAAGGTGTCATGATTTTAATAGTCAGTACATAAATGAGGTAGTACACTGAGTCCATGCAAAGATTATGAGGAGATAAAGATTCGGATTGGTGCCCATTTTCTTACATAGATGCCACTCGGACAGAGTTTTTGTTTTTCAGGACAATGACAATATACTCCAAAGAAAGGGACTTTATACTTATAGCTAGTTTAATGAAATTAGAATTTAAAATAAATTTATCAAAATTCTCTTCCTCTTTTCAAAAAACCTAATCCCACCCCACGATAGTTGCTAAGGTTGGAGCCACCGATATTATGCAAAACGGAGATGAAGCGATAGGTTTCAAGATAAGGGATTTAATTTAATACTCCCTCTGATAATAATTAAGTAATTATAAAGGCCGTTGACTTTTCAGAAGATAATAAGAATAGTAGTCATTATTAAAATATAATTTAATTTTTTAAAAATACCCTTAATTTTCACCATTTCCCCATATTCTATTCATCATAATCATCAATTTTATATATAGTTTGAAAAAAATGGTAAAATATGAGAGTCAATGTGAATAAAGCCTTTATATTTATGACTAAATTAAATTTTCAAAAGGTCCTTATAATTAAGAGCGGAGGGAGTATGGGAGTCAATGGAAGGAGATAAGCTCAAATACAAAGTTTTCGATATTCCAAGCAAAACATAAGTAAGATGTCATCCTCCGCCCAAAGGCTAAATAAGGATCGACGTTGATGGTTCTGTCAAGGCAAATAGGAGAGCGGCAATAGGTGGCATCATCTGTGATCACATGGGGTGTTGGCATGGTGGTTTCGTCTAAAACTTAGGCACTTGCTCTGCTACCATAGCAGAAATTCTTGCAATTTATACGGGACTAACAATTTGCAAGCAAAAGGGGCTCACCAAGATTAGGTTATACTCTGACTCAACAAAGACAATGCATACTTTAATGGTACAAGGGGGAATGGACCATCCCCTCCAACATGAGACTGACCAGGTGAGATCGCTCATTTTCTCCAATTGGGATCTGCAGATTATACATGCTCATAGAGATGCAATAAAATGTGCTGATTTTTTGACCAATATTGCTCACCATACGAACACGGAGTTGATCTTAATGACCCATCTTCCACCTCCTTGTTCAGATCTAATGTTAGCCGACCTAAACTAATATTATATCTTTTTGGCTCATGTATTAGGGATACCCATAGAATTTATGTTCTTGTAACCATCAAGTGTTAACACTTGCCATATTCTAAACAAACAAACAAACAAAAAAGAGGTAGCTGCTAGCTACTCTTGTATTTGTTACTAGTTTAATTTAATGGACTCTCGTGAAATGATGCTAGTTCATTAAATATTTTTTAAATTGATAAAAACATTTACGTCTACTCTTATTAAAATGTTTTCTCCCTGAATTGGCAAATTATTATCACATCCCTCTTCTCTCTCTCTCTTAAATGAGAATTAAATAAGGATAATATTTAAAAACAGTCATTATTTAGGAAAAAAAGTTTCTATAGTGAACATATGATATGGAAAAGAGCGGTGACACCATGTGATAGTAGAAATTAATTGTTTTTTCCTAATAAAATTGGCTACCTATTGATCACTTTAGCTAGATACATATTTTGAGTGGTTTTAAATTTGTGTTGGATTCGATGCTAACTAAAAAAAAAAAAACAGTCCAAATTCATGACAGCTTTAAGTCTGTTTGGTTTGAAGAGAGGGGAGGGATAGAAGAGGAGAATATTACCTTATTTAGTTTGTTTGATGAGGAAGTAGGGGAGATGAAAAATAATAGAAATTTACCATTTTACTAATAACCTATTAGCTTATTTTATTATTCATATGTTATACAAATTATTTCATACATTATTTAATTACTATAATAATATGTTTTAAATATGTGATAATTTTTTTACCTATAATATAGTAAATTTTTAAATAATTTTATAATTTTTTTTAAAATATCATAATATATTTTTTTATAATAAAATATTTTTAATTTATATGTAATAAAAAATTATAATTTCATTTATAATGGTATATTATTAAATTAAATTATATTAATATACTATAATTAAAATATTTTCTGATTTAGGAAAAAATATTTTTGATTTAAATTAATTTTAAAATATTATATTTTAAATTTTGATAAAATTCATTATATATTAAAATATAATAATTTTTAAATTAATTTAATATTAATTTTTTATTTCTAAAAATTTATTTTTAATTTTTTAATAATAATATATTTTTATTTTAGATAATACTATTTTAATTAAAAATTATAAAAGAAAATATTTTAATTATAATAATTTATTATTCATGAAATATATTTTTATATCAAATTAGTTTTTAAAAAATATTTTTTAAAATAAAATAAATATTTAATAAAAATTTTTTAATTAATTTTTAAATAATATATTTTGATTATAATAATATTCATTATTTATTAAAATATATTTATATTTAAATTTTATTTTACAATAATTTTTAATTATTCACATATGTATTTTAAGTATAATAATAATATTTTTTTAGTTAATATAAAATTTTTAATTTAAAATTATAATAGCATATATTATAATTATAATATATTTTTATTCGTATAAATATTTTTTATATTAAATAATTTTTTTAAATAATGATTTTTTTAATATAGTGAATTTTATAATAATATATTTTTACAAATTTTATTTTATAATAAAATAATTTCAGTTATTATAATATATTTTTTATCATGGACATTATTGAAATATAAATAAAATGTAAGGAGAAAATAGTCCAAAATTTTGACTCCCCTCCAAAACTCCTCCAATTTGAAAGGGAGCCAAAATAAGGTGTAGAGAGGAAGGAGATGGAATATTTGGGGTCTCCTCCCCTTCAAAATTTTAAATCAAATGAGGAAAGGGCTCCCCTCTCCTTTAACTATTTACACACCACATCCTTACGATATGTTTGGCTCAATGGAGGGGGAGGGAAATGAAGGTATTTTAATAGAGGGAAGGGGAAGAGAGAGTTTGAAAAGAATTTTGTTTTACTTTGTTTAGATAGATAAAAAGGGAAGGGAGTGGAGGGATTTTAATAATGTAGAAAAGGTAATCAACAACAACAAAAATATAATCAATAGAAAATAAAATAGATACTAGTTAATGTAAAAGTTTTTAAAATGTAGCACATAAAGGAGAATTAATATTTGTTATGTAATAAAAAAATTTTACCTGCAACTTTCAAATAATTTATTTTTCTTATTAAAGATATATAAAGCGATAAAAAAAATACAATACAGTATGATATTAACAATGTATAACACAAATTTAAAAGGGAGACAACCTAAGCATATTAAAAAAAAGTAAAGGTCATGTACATATTAATTAATAGAAACTAAAATATAATGCTTTCCTTCCAAATTTCTTCAATTTTGAAGGATAGGGTTAGGAGGGGAGGGAGAAAAAATCTCGATTTTTCCTCTCTCCCCTTCTAAAATTTTTTGTTATCTAAATAAAGGGAATGAACAAAATCCCCAAATTGCCCTCCCCTTCTCTCATACCATACACACCCTTAAGGATTCTTAAACTTTATTATAGTTCTGGTGTAAAATGAAATTAAGTTTTGTGAGTAAAAAAACAATTATACCTCTACTTAATTCTTAAAAACAAAAAGTTCAATTGTTGCTAAAGTTCAAGTGGCCCGCCATCAAACCCTTGATGCCACCCAGTCCACAAGAGCTTCAACCACCCAAAAAATTAATTTGTTTTGTCTGTATGCTTATTACACTGGTTCATAAAAGGGCCACAAAAGGAGTCCTTCATTAATAAGTTAAAAGAAAAACATTAAATAATGAAGAAGTCCCATTTCAAAGTATCCAGCTCCTTTTACGAGTGGAATAAACATGTGAACAACATAAATTAATTGACTATAATAAGTGTTTTGGCAAACAAGTGTTCAATGAGATGTGTGTAACAAGTGTTCAACTTTTATTAGCAAACAAGTGTAACTAAGAAATTCTTCCATAAAAGCATGCTAAATATATCTTTTTTAATTATTATGATATGTGCACAGTTTATAATTATTTGAAATCCATACTTGTGTTTAAGGAAGACATGAATAAAGAACACTGGTTACTTCCCATTTAAGACTCAAGGATAAAGATAATGAAAATATGACAATTTAGTGTTTCAATTACAGTTATGGTTAAAGCCAATTGAAATACTACATTACAATATTACCATAATTAAAAAAGAAAGATAAAATCTAAATCCTGACACCATTTTCCTTTAGTATCAATCATAGTACCATTATTCCTCAACAGAGAAGATCATAGTGGTTCTTCCCGCTATACAATAGCCTTACAACTTTTTTGTTTTTGGATTTGCTTGATTTCTTAAATTCAATCCCATATTCTGCAATGGGAATAAAACCAGATTTCCATCCACTCCCTCTATGCTGCAATTAAGAGATAGGATCCATTAGTAGACCATTGTTAAGCCTACCTCCAAACAAAAACATTTGTATCAACTGGGAGAACCTAAACTATAAGACAACCATACTGATAATAAAGAAAACTATCCCTGGGTGAATAAGAATTCGAAAGCTCACGAGTCAAATGTACATCTCATTTATTTGCTCATAGATTCTATTACATAAAATGCATAGTTAACATCACTATCGGGGAAAATAAGAACATTGCTGTCATTAGAAATGCCTCAAATTCCAATTAGCTTATATATGCATTTTTAGTGCACAAATAACAAAGAATTGGTAGCAAATTACTTTCTCATTTCATGTGAATAGATCTTAGCATTACAAATAAAGTGAAGAGGCATGTGCTAATGACAAATTGGCATGTGCTAATGACAAATTCTTCTTTCTCAACCAGAGATAACACTGACTTAGATATGAAAGTTATTCCAAGCATACCTCATGCTCTGGAATGTAAACAACTATTGGCTGCTGGCACAATTTTGAAAGCACCTGTCAGAATATTTATGTCAGTCAAGGATCAATGCAATTAAGTAATCACCATCTAAAAAATGTGATGGTAAACTGTTAATTCCAGATAAAATTGATGATCTCTGATCTCTGATATTAAAGTAGTGCAATATTCTTTCCAAATAAAAAAATTATGCTTATGCCTTTCAAAATAATAAAATTGAAGCATAAAATGCATCTACTATTGTTGGAAAAAAAATCTAATAAAGAGAGGGAAGACCAAGATATATAAGAATAAACATAAAAGCTAACCAGTAGCTCAGATTCTCCTCCCCAGAAATCAGGCCTCAAAATACGTTGGCAGTATCTACACAATAACAAATTCAATCGTGTTGAGTAGTTATACCATTCAGTAGACAAAAGGCAGTATTTCATGATCATCACTTTTTTTTTCCCTTTTGTCTTCTAAAAAGAAGGCATACCGTTTTAGAGACTCATCAACTGTGATGGCAATCAGAGCATTTTCATAAGAATTGTGTTCTTTCTTTTCACAAATAACTTCTCTCACGGCCAGTCTTAATTCGTCTGTGATATTGGCACCCAAATTTACCAAAAACCAAAAGAAGGAAAAAAATGAATGTTAATAATATGATTGCCTCATAGCTAAACTTATAACAAAAAAAATTATGTATGAGCTATATGGTGAAAGTTTTGCAATTCAAAAGTTACAAAAAGATCAACATTGTTTTCATCTCCATGTCATTCAGTATGTGTATTACCTGCGTCTTCTTTCTCCTCACGTGGGTTAAGAGCAATTCCCTTATTGTAAGCCATTCCTTTGACCTAAGTAACAGAAGTTTATGTCAAATTCATTGTATAAGCATAGCAATCCAACTCAACTTTACTTTCTATGGTATAATGTCATCAAATGTCAAATACCAAGGTAAAAAAGATTGCCTCTAAGAGAACCTACTATCTACCAGTGGTATGCATCGGTCCCAAAAATCAAAATATACTATTAAACTGGAAAAACAAAGGACTTGGAATTTTAACATATCAGCGAGGATGCTAGGGAATGGGTATGGCACTTTACTTACTAAAGAAAATAAAGGCCATGTCCCCTAACAACTTCAAGGTAAAAGAAGGGGGAAATTATGATTTACTGCATAATATTCAGCATCCATCTTTGTAGGACTATTTGTCAAAGACTGGTGCCATCCCGTAATTCATGATCTCAAGGCTAATCAATATCATTCCATGCTAGCTAACAATGATATTTTAAACATGAGTCACTACTGTAAACAAGACGCAAATGTGTTTAATGAGTCGCCGGACAGTGTGTCAGAATACAAAAGTCAATCAGTTAACAAAGTCAATATTAAAAAATTGAACGATAGAGTTTTAAAAACTTTGTAACAAGAGGAAAGTATCCAGTTCTCCATATTACTCAAAAGAAACAACCACCAGCTGCCCCAACATGAAACTGTTATCTAAGTTTAAGTTGCATTCCAGTTACTCCCCGTCTTCTCTTTAATTTTTCAACCATGATTAGCAAGAAGACAGATTATTAACGTTTGTACATTTCTCAGGCTTGACCCCAACTTATTAAAGTATTCTCATTTTCTTTCTAGGACATGCAACTTACGAGCATTAATAGAAATCTCTATTCTCTATATGAAGCTTAATAGTGAGCTACCTAGCCATTCAGTTGTGTTGTTGTATCTACGTCAACTTTTGCCCTGGGAAACAAGGGCTGAGCTTATAGGCATATAGCATATCATCATACAAGAAACTTCGAATGTTATGGGCATCTTATAATGTCAGATCAAATTTCATAGGCCATAAATTATTCTAAGGTTAAGGGCGTCAATAAAGGCCAAGTGATAAAAAGAAAATATTAAATTCGACCAGTAAAACTTCAAGCATTCCCTTTACAAGGAAGCACAAAGGAGATTAAAATAATATGAAATAAAGATGATGCCGTACCAGCGCCCGAAATAGACACCGTCCATCTCCCGCAACCTTCACCACTGAGAAACGTTCAACCTTCTCCATGGCAGGTGATCGTCCACCACTGTCAACAAATAACAAGGAGAACGCAGGCTAATCAAAATGCCAAACCAAAGTCAAAACTGAGATGTGCAAGCCTAGTGTTTAGCGGCATATGAAGAGAAGAAACATTAGGGTCTTAAGCGAGTCTGTAATCTATTTTCAAACCACAAAAAGGAAAAAAAAAACAGAACAAGAAAAGGGATAGTTCACATCGAGGAGCCAATGCTAGCAAAGAATTGACTACTGTTGTCCCCAAAGAAACTTGTCTTCCAGCTGGGAGCAGCAGCTGAAATTGAAGGGTGTGGGGAAGAAATAAGTTCAAATTTCGCAGTCCCATTTCTCAGCTGCTCAAGAATAGCCCCTAGGGATGTCAAGGAAAAAGAGACAATTTAAGTGTATTAGCATGTAATAGCAGCGATTATGAGTTGAAGTTACTCCAGAGAGGATTTCGTGTAGGTTCTCCGGGTAAGAGAAAGAGGGGGAAATATAAAGAAGCAGCGAAAATTGCCAAAATATTGAAGAGATTTTTGAGATTACCATTGGAAAGCTTATCGGCCATGAAGAGACTCTGCAGAAGGACGAGACAATAACTCCACAGACAACCGCGGATGGGAAATCTTAGC
>JBAGKO010000003.1:19136645-19189334 GCA_037177275.1 Acacia concinna | reverse complement strand
GGAAGGAACAAGGTTTATATAATGAAACATGGGGAAGGAAAGAGCAATTATTTGACGTGACTAAAGCTATTATTCAATGCGCATGCCTTCTTCACCTAGCCTACCTCCCTTCTTCACTTCTGCCGCGCATGCATGCAAAACCTGCAACACTGAATTTTTTTTTTAAAAAAAGTAAGTTAAGTAGCACGTGAACAACATGTCATGTCGTTCACACAGTGAAAGACTGTACAAGTCGTTCACTGCGTGAACGACTTCACTGCCCTGACATGTCAACATGCCAGGGCACAAGTGAACGACTTCTTAGACAACAGGCCCACCCCCCATTCTTTTACACAGAAATCGTGATTCTTTAGTATGATTTGTGAAAGTCGTCTTCCCTAACCACAATTTAGAGTGTAGTATTTGCCTAAATATTTGTTTTAATTGCATTTTATTAATTATTTAATTTTTGTATTGTATTTAGTTTAAAAAGCCGTTATTTCTATTTCAGGACCACTTTGATAGAAATTTTTTTATTTAGAACCTCATTGCAATTTTTCCCTTAGTTTTCTATAAATATCATAATATTGATGATTATTGATTTTTATCACTACAAAAATGCACACTAGTTTTCTTGCCGGTGCAAAAATAATATACTATTGTTGTCAGAAAATCTGTTATTATATTTCAAACGGTACTTTGTCCTGATAACTGATAAGTGGTGGTGACCCAACTTCACTGGGATTTTTAAATAAAAAAGGAAAATTTCTTTTGGAAGAAAATAATTAATTAATTACTGGATTTAGATATTGCGATTCACTGACTAGGACTCGGAATCGCAATTCTTCATGCTTTGCACCCTCTCTCTCACCCTCGTACCATATCTTTGGACTTCGATGGATTCTCATTAAATATGGCAAAACATACATACATACAACCTTTACTTCTCTTTCACTAATCCAACAAACAACCACCTTCTCTCTAGGGTTTCCACACTGACGTGACCAAGAACAAGCTCTTCATTTCTGAATTGTAGGGTTCTTTTTCGCGTTTTCTTTTTTTTTTTGTTGCATATTAGGTCGCGTTCTTGTCACTGGTTGTGATCGAGAAATTTCAATTTTCTGGTCTTATGCGAAGGATCTTCTGAGTCTCTGTAGCAAGGAGAATCGTAGTATCACACTAGAATTGGCCATAGATTTCATTTCCCTCCCGAGGTTAGCTCCTCTTCAGAGCTTTTTTGCTTCCCCCTGTTGTCTGTCCACTGTTCAATTTTCTAATTTCAAGCTTTCACCGGATTCTTGGATACCTTTCCCGTCTTGAATGGTTACTATTTGGCATTGATTGTGCTAGTGTTTGCTCCTACAGTTGGGATGCGATATGGAACTTTCTTGAATTTGGTGCTTGCTTGATTGGGGTGGGAAAAGCAATTTGTTCTTCTTGGCTTGTTCTCGCATATAATTGATTTTCCCCCTTGGTTTCGTTCATTTTCTTTGGCCTATTGTAGTCGAAGAAGATGGGAATTTTGCCTGCCTTGTCTCCACGTTGTTTGCACGATAAACTAGTAGAATTCTTGGTTATCTTTTTCCTTTATACATGTGTGTGGGATTCATTGGATTGGTATTTAAATGATGCAGGCTGGGAGATTGTATTTAGGGAGTAGGGACAAACCAAGCTAATTGCGGGCTATAAAGGTTCTGTGAATGTTGCTTAATGCTTAATGACAGCTGCTATGGACTTGAATGCCTCACCCGTTCCGGAGGAGGATGAGGACCCATTTGAGGGGCATGTAGAATACTTCTCTGCACAAGAAGAACGTGTAGAAACTGCAGTTGATATAGCACGCCGGGTACCCTTCTTTTACTTTGACTTGTCATGGCTATTTAAGTTCAAGAGGATGCTTGGTGTGGTGGATGTCTGCGCGCACGTGTTTCTCTTATACAGTGTACTATCGAACATATTTTAGAAAGGATTTTCTTTGGTTTAATTTTTGAACTGCATTTTGATAGATTGTTTCAGTGCTTTAATGACAAATATAAGAACGAAACATCTTTCCCTGTAAATTTGTATTCTCTCTTTTCTACTCCCTTCTTTTAAAGCAGTTCATAATATTGTGAATCGCGCAGCTATCACCTCCTCGCCTGAATAAATATCAAATGGTTATCACTCTTTATCCTGTTGCCACAACAGCCGCCATCGACATTCACAGTTTACCGGATTATTCAAAATTTTCTTTAATGAACAGTAGAAGCTTAATTTATTACTATAATCGGAATGGTTTGGATCTTAGCTATATTATCTTTTAACCAAACTATAGTGCCTGATGAATTTTTTTTTGCCAACCAATTGTATTGAAGGCCACACAATTTACTTATTATTGGTCTACATTAGTATGCAAAATGTTTTGTTGACCTGTAGATTTTTCGTTTTGTTTTATCCTTTAAATGTGTTCTGATTTGTGCATAATTGGGGAATTCTTCAATTTAGGAGCGTGAAGAAAGAAAAAGACGATTGAAAAGAGAGCGTCCAGATGACAGATCTGTTTATGTACCTCCTTCACCTGGTTATGATCAGCTATTTCAAACGAAGTCCCTGAAATCATATGATCAAAGCAGGCTTCCTCCAGGTAAGATTTTTTTGCGCAAGTAAAATATCAGCTATATCAAAGGAAGTCCCTTAAATCATGTGATTGAATGAAGTAATGGTAGGGGTTAAAGACAAAATGATAAAATGGCGCTTTAGGGATGATTTTAATTTTTATCTTGATTTATTATAATTTCCTAAACTACTCAATTCCACGTCAGCTGCCAAATGCCTTTGCTATCTGTTTTAATTTAGTCAGACATGGCGTACGCTGTTAAATATAACTGTGTTTTTAACGGTAGGGGAGTTGTTGGTTAAATTCTTGAAGATGAGGGTGTTAATTTTAATTATTAATAATTCAGGTAGTCATGCAACTAAGTTTATGTGTATTTTAGTCTTTTTCATTGTTTTTTGGTTTTGGGTGGATGCGGAGCCAAAAGGCCTAATTTGATGCTATTGTAACCTGTTATATTTATTTGATGATTCAGTTTTGAGCAATTTCAAACTGACAATTTTGTTTTGGCAATTTATGTGCTTTCTGTAAAGTATTAGTTTCTCACTGCAAATTCAATTTGCTTTGAGGTTGAAGAAAGATAAAGTATTGGTATCTCTTTGAAAGATGAAAAGTGAATGCATCATGTGGAAGGATTTCTGGCTTTATGCTATGCAGATGGATAGTTGCTACCCCTTATGTGCTTCAGTAGTGTAGGATATTGTTAGAACTTGGTTTATGTGACAGATTATAAATTTTAAACTTTCAAGAGAAATATTGTATCATCTTTCTTTCTTTCTTTTTCACGCAGGGTGGTTGGATTGCCCCTCATTTGGTCAGGAAATTTTTTGTATGATACCTTCTAAGGTTCCACTTGGTGAATCGTTCAATGATTGTGTTGCTCCTGGTAAAAGATACTCATTCAAACAAGTGATACATCAACAAAGAGTTTTAGGGAGAAAAGTAAGTAGGATTTATTTAGAAATAGTTTGATTAATGTTACTCATATAACATGCATCTGCACAAACTACACTGCTTGTGCAGACCATGTTTTTGATGTCCAGTCAACCATCCAATAGTTCACACAGGCAGTTTATTTTTGGCAGGTGTCTTATTTGAGTGGCGTCATTTTTAGGTTTTTCTTCTTTTTCATGTGCCAAATATCTTCTTTGGTTGTGTATCATTGAATTTTTTGCTTTCCAAAACTTTGGGCCCAAAGAATAAGAATCCTGATGCCATTCCCTAGGTTGTAGTGCTTGGTGGCTGGCATTCGATGCTGCAGAGAGGTTTCTGTCAGAGAAGTGCAATGATTAAATTTTCGGAGTCATCATTCTACTAAAAATTAAGATGATAGCCCATTCCCACTCTGGAACTGATGCCACATATACCGAAATTTTCATGATCACACCATTGAACTATATTCCCCATCTTCCCCATCTTCCCCTGACACCATCAGCTTCCACCTACATTGTTGAAATTTGAGAATAAAAGCCACCCAAGCAATCATTGTTGATTTCTGAATACTGCCAGCTTGTATTTGCTGAACAACGCTGGTGAGGGATCTGTAGATTTGATTTCTTATTGGTTAACATCCTGATTATGATATTTTGGCTCATAGAGCAAGGACCATTGTATCATACTTGATGTGTTTACTGTTGAGAGGAGACAGATTGAGGTGGGAGGAGGAAGAAAGGAGGATGGAGTGGCAACGAGGGTGGTGGTGTGGAAGGAGTGGCAGCAATAGGGAGAATAAAGGAGAAGAGTAAGGGGAAATGTATGGAGGGCATTTTAGTCTTTGTAGTAAATTTTTCATTTAATTGTGTAGATTAAAAATAATTTTGATTAATATCATATCAAATAAATTCACAGTGATGAACTTTCTATTCTTCCATTTCATTCGCACCCCTCAACACCTTTCTGTGAACGAAATGGGCCCTTAGGAGTAATTTTGCTCAAATGAAACCAATTACTTCATTAGTCAAGGGGAATAAAGATAACCACTCCTTGATGGGGTTGTTTTTGTTTACGCAGAGTAAATGATTTTTTTGTTTTATCATCCTTTTCATATTTTATTCTTTTGGTTTACAGCTGGGTTTGGTGATTGATTTGACAAATACTTCTCGGTATTATCCAGTGTCAGATCTAAAAAAGGAGGGTATCAAGCATGTAAAGGTTTGTAGCCAGCATATTTTTCTTACCATCTCAAGTTTTTCTAAATTGGTGATTACATGGTTCCAATTTCTTTTCCTTATCTGTGGATTAGATACAATGCAAGGGGCGTGGTTCTGTACCTGATAATTTGTCTGTGAATCAGTTCGTCCATGAGGTTTGTTTCTGTCTCAACCAATATTCTAATCTTCCTGAGTTATTCTGAAGCCTGTAGTGTTTCTATTCTCTCTTTGAGGAATGGGCGTTTGTTTCTTTGCATTAATTAAACATTGCTATTTCCTTACATGCTCGATAAGTGGGGACTTCTTATACTCTACAATAGTTCCTATTTGTTGTTTGAGTTTGTATTTTCTAATGCCAATGTTTTCTTATGTAGTTTTTCCTAGGTTAATTCTAACAAGAAGTCAGCTGAAAGCTGAAGTTGATTTTCTAGTCAATTATGGATGTTTAAGGAAACTAATTCTGTTGGATGTTAATTTCTTTCATGTTGAGATTTGATTTTGTTAATATTCTATGGCTAACTTATATATTGTAGCTTTTGTTTTGAAATAAAATAAGAAATTTCATTCTCATGATTTTTAAGGACCCAAGAGGCTTAACCTATTTTGAATGATAAGCATGGCTGACAAAAGGTTCAGAAATATTTTTTTTGAAGCTCTTCCTTCATCTTTTATACAGAAGCATGGCCAGAATTTGGAATAATTTTGCTATCATGAGAGACACCACACACCCTGTCATTATCCTCCAAAGACCCCAATTGGCCAAATCCTATGCGAGGTCATCAGTTGCCCCTCCATGTTCTGTCTCACATGACCACACCTAATTTTGACCCATCCCATGTGGTAGCACATCCAAGTGTGTGAAGCGCTGTCTTCTGTTGTTTGTCCAAAACTAGTCAACTCAGCCTCCTCTGCTGTACATCTGATTAAAATTCAGGGCATTACAGCACTAGACCAAAATCCAAGTTTTAAAGAATAATGGTTACTGCTGCGAAGGGAAACAATTACAGATAACCAAATTGTATGTTGGGGGTTAGCAAAAAACTGGAAAGCCATTTTTTGGTGGTTAGTGTGAGAAAACCACAAGGTGATGGCTAGCAAAAGCCAAGATCTCTACCTCACAAAGTTGAGGAGAAGATGTCCAAAACCAAGACTTCTTTTACCAAGAGGAAGGTGATAATGGGTCAATAATCAGCTTAAAAGTGCAATAAATTCAGAAAACTGGCAATTTTAGATCTAAGCTGTTCCAGTTTGAGGAGGCTGGAACCGAATGATTCTTTCTTGGGAAGAATCATATTTGTATATCGTTAATTGAAGTCAAATGTTCTGTTTCCATTTTCTTTTTGTACTTTTTAATATTCCTATTTTGTAAGGCTCTATGTTGTATGTTCAAATCCCTTTTATGTTGTCACTCTATCTCTCTCTCTCTCTCTCTCTCTATATATATATATATATATATTGCGGCTTCTTTTTGAAAGAAAATCAGAAATTTCAGAATGAAATTCTTCAGCATGCCGTGTTGATTTCTTTTTTATGTTTTAAACCACCGTTCTAATCTTTATAACTTGATTTATTATTGTTGGAAACCCAAGAGCCCAGTTCCAATATTGTTTTCACTTATACTTTTTATTTTGTATTTCTCTTTTCATTTATGATGATTTGTTTGTTCGGTTTGGATAGGAAAAGACATTAGATTTACCCTACATTTCTCAGGCATTAGGGTGGTCTTCTGTAGCTCCGTAATCTTATTTGCATTCGCTTGATTATTCAATAAAAATACAGAGGTGAAAAGCCCTGCTGTCATCAATTTTCCTTGTAACAGTTAACAATTTGTTAACTTCGTTTATATTTTGATTATACATGTGCCCCTTGCCACT
The DNA here is from genome assembly GCA_037177275.1 of Acacia concinna. Lineage (NCBI taxonomy): Eukaryota > Viridiplantae > Streptophyta > Magnoliopsida > Fabales > Fabaceae > Acacia > Acacia concinna. The sequence continues at coordinate 19,182,738 of JBAGKO010000003.1, read as the reverse complement.
CTGTCTATTTGTGAGTGAAGTTTTGAAAGAAAATCAGAGTCATAACTCATTAGTACTTAGTCAAAGAGTCCTTTATGAGAAAGAAATGATGACTTTCTTTACACTTCCTAGAGCTACAGAGGTCTGTTTGAAATTTTTTAACCATGTGACTATTTCCATTTCAGGTTACACAATTTATATCACGTCAAAAACATTCAAAGAAATATATACTTGTCCATTGTACACATGGACATAATCGTACAGGATACATGATCATCCATTATCTCATGCGTGCCATGTCAATGTCTGTCACAAAGGTCAGTTGTCAAGTTACTTGATCATCATGTTCTTTGTCTAAGATGTTAGTTAACTGATTTGTTGATTTATCCATTCTGCAGGCAATAAAAATATTTTCTGATGCACGCCCTCCTGGAATCTACAAACCTGATTACATCGATGCCTTGTACACATTTTATCATGAAAAAAGGCCTGACATGGTGGTTTGTCCTTCTACTCCAGAGTGGAAGAGGTCTTCCGAATTTGATCTTAATGGTGAAGCAGTGCCAGATGATGATGATGATGGAGTGCCAGGCCCTCCTTTGGATGTATGGATGACATACATAATGACTTTTGATAGTTCCCAAATTTCTACTATAAATGATTTGTTGTAATTAAGAACTGGGAGTATCAGTAGGTATAGATGTTAACCATGGTATTTCTTAAGTTGTTCCTTTCCTGTGCTTTGTAGGATTATAAATGGGATGGTTGAAAATAGGCTAGGGGATAACGGCAGTTATATGGACATTAATTATAGAAGTATAATGTGCTATTTCCCAACTTTCCTTCTCTACCTTCTACCAAGCGCACTCTTTGTTATTTCTTAAGTATCATTGTTTGGAATTGAACTGAAAGTGTGAGGAAGCCATGGACCAAAAAGCAAATTGTGTGTGCTTGTTATTACTGTCAATGAGAGCTTGACTGTTAAGTCCTTTGTTTTACACTTGGGTCTGTCTAACTGTACCCTAGAGCATTTCTGATATAAAAAAATTTTTGAAATCTTTCCACGGCACACAGGAGAACCACCACAAGACAGATGTGTTAATGACAAATGATGATGTCCTGGGAGATGAGATACCTAATGATCAGCAAGATTCGTTCCGGCAGTTCTGTTATCAATCACTTAAATTGGGTGCTGGGGTAAGTCTTGTGAATGGTTTCTCTCTCTCGTGTTGTGGGCCTCCTGCCCTTTTCTGTGTGTTAGTGGCTTATTATTTGTTTCCAAACTGTTTATTCTACCTATAGTGGACCTTTATTATACTCTCATATTTGTTTTATACTCTCTTGTCAATTATAGTTACTTATTCTGCCATATTTTACTGAGGACTTGTGTATAGCCGAGTGAAGAGTCAGTGAGACATTTATCATATGAATGAATGGTTAAATTTTAGCGTTAGAAAAGCTCATTATAATTTCTTATGTGCTTACTTTGTTTTGCAAATTTTCATTCTTCATGCCAGAATGACAATTTTGAGATGTGCCTTTATGAATTTTTCATGTTCATGAGATTGCTCAGATGCCTTGTGTTCTCATTGTATCATATGTGTTCTATTTGGCAACATTTTGTACGTCTAAGTTGTAGTTAGGATGAATTGTTTTGAAGTTCTCTGCCAGCTTTCGCTATTTTTATTTTTTATTTATGTCTGTCTGTGTTTTGTTTATATAATTTTCTTGCTTCGTGTGCCTCTTGTGGTTTTTTGAGCTATTTTATTAATTTCTTCACATGCAGGCTAGGGGACACACACAATTTCCAGGATCACACCCAGTTTCTTTGAACAGGTTCAACTTTTTGCTTCAAGTTGGCATGTTTATTTTTATATAAGTTTCTTATCATACTTTATCAAACCTTAGTATAGGGCTACTACTACCTGATCTTAACTACTACAACATGTTGTGTTGCTATCATGTTATACTACGGCTCATCACATTATTGATCATGGTTGTTAGCTTGGATGCTTATGTTGCCATACAGCCATTTACTTTTTGGTCCCCTAGTTGTTCCTTAATATCTACCCAAATGATCAATGCTTAGCATAAAGCGTAATTTTTGTTCCATCCTGATGAGTTTATCCAAAGGGATTTTATGAAGCCCCCCTTTTCTTTGGCCTGGCATTTATCTTTTTGGAATTTCAATGTACTGTGTGTAAGATAGAGCTAACAGGATGACTTTAAAACGCCTTATTATTTTACCAGAAGCTTGTAGTCCTCATTCTTTGCGTTGGCTAGGTTTCCATTGACTTTTCTTGATTCAGTTGTTGATTAATAGCTTGTAATTGCAATCCTTTTCTCTAACAGCCAGATTTCATTAGTTTATATCACATTCAAATTTCATAACCTTTGAAGTCTTCAATTATTTATGGAATTTCTTTTCTTGCAATCATATAGTTCACGTTTTTTTGGGGATGTAGACAAGCGTGTTTTCACTGATTTCAATTAATTAAAGTGGATTTCCCCTACTTGCTGCTTTAAGTTCTTAAGTCTTTATTCTGAATCTCTAATTGATGCAGTTGTATGTATTTAGCATTTATGCCAGTTGTTTGAGCAACGCTCAACACATTTTTGCTTAATGAATGAGGCCTTCTTATAATACAGGGAAAATTTGCAGTTGTTACGGCAGCGTTATTATTATGCGACATGGAAAGCTGATGGTACACGATATATGATGCTGATAACAATGGATGGTTGTTACTTAATTGATAGAGGTTTCAACTTTCGAAGGGTCCAAATGAGGTTTCCTTGCAGGGGCACAAATGAGGTATGTGCGCATTTTATATGCAAAGTGACTTGTGATTATGTTTTTAGAACTGTTTCCACTTCATGATGCATCAGCTGATAGATTTTACCCTGAATGTTCGGTTCTTCAGGTGTTGGCCGAAAAGACCCACCACTTCACATTACTTGATGGGGAGATGATTATTGATACTTTGCCTGATTCAAAGAAGCAGGAAAGGAGATATCTCATATATGATTTGATAGCCATCAACCAATTATCAGTAATAGAGGTTTGGTTTATCACCTAAAAGTGGTCTTGCATTCCATGATGTAGTTTGTTTTGTGGTAGAAGAGCTGATGTTATAATTGTTGATATCCTTAGTTTCATTGTCAAATCAAACTTGACTGGAGGAAACCGCTAATGTTAGTGAAATGGTGCTGTGGTTGATATTTGAGTCACCTTTTCCTAATATATGTTGACCTTTTCCTAATATATGGTGGTAGTTCGTAATCAAATTGATTTGACTTTGATCATGAGATTAAGTTTCACAATGGCATCACCAGATTTATTCTAACACATATTATATTTGAATAGCTTTTCTTCGTAAGGTTCTTATAATATGCTTGATTATTTTATGGACTCTATATATATCCCTAGCACCGTTTAATTGATATCTCAAATTTGGCACAGCGACCTTTCTATGAAAGGTGGAAGATGCTTGAGAAAGAAGTGATTGAACCTAGGAATTGGGAGCGACATAATATATACCAGAGCAGAAACCCTTACTATAGATATGACATGGAACCATTCAGGGTATGTGTTTCTAGCTGCAGGTTGAGTATGGTTAAAGCTTCATTTCTTGTTTTTCTTCTTGATGGCTTGCTTGGTTCTCAGGTGAGGAGAAAAGATTTTTGGTTGCTCTCTACAGTCACAAAACTCTTAACAGAATTCATTCCAAAACTCTCTCATGCTGCTGACGGCCTCATATTTCAGGTGGCTTTGTCAAATGATTTTATATCTGTTGTTCCGCTCCCAACCTCCAACTTATGAAGTAATTTCATTAGACAGATTAAACTTGTTTACAAATGATTATGAATACCTAGTATGAAACGTTTTAATCATTATGAGGTACTTAGTCTTTTAATATCTTGAAATCTTTATTTCTGATATCTAGACTGTCTCCTGCATTGGGGTCTCCATGCTACTGAAACGTATTCCAGCTGAGAGTAGAATGTCTTCATTGTTCATTGCCCAAACCTGGATCATTTTTCTTCCTCACCCTTGTTATTGTATTGAATGGAAGTTGTTACTGACAATTAATTTCCAGGGCTGGGATGATCCTTATGTACCACGCACTCATGAAGGCCTCTTGAAGTGGAAATATCCTGAGATGAATTCTGTTGATTTCCTCTTTGAGGTTGTATCATCAGTTCTTTGCATGCAATGTTCAGATACCTCTTTGAATAAATTGCATAATTTTTTCTATGTAGACCTCCCATCTATTTTCAAATATGCACACAAATCTCTCAAAACCAAAATTTTATATTACATTTTGGTGCAATTATATATATATATTTTACCAAAATGTCCTCCCTCTGAAAAATCTGTGGCTAAACAAAAATATGCTTTGGTTAACGGACATCATTTTAGTGAAAAAAAAAAAATCTAAAATTTGAACTAAAATGGTGGTAAATTTTTTTGTTTTAAGAAAGATCTCTGTATTTTAATAACCAAGGAGATGGTTTGATGATTCTAACAAAATTCAGAGGAGGCCTGTGTAATTTGGTCTTTCTTTCTTTCTTTCTTTCTTTTTTTAAACAATAAAACAAGAGCTTATACTTTACTTATCATTGGTCATACTTCCGGATTTCTAACTGCTTTTGTGAACAGATTGATGATGATGGTGAGAAACTTTTTCTTTACGAACGAGGGAAGAAGAAGCTCATGGAAGGGAGTAGAGTAGCATTCAAAGGTCAGAAAGATTTTTAGTTCTTAAAGATGTATGCTGTTGTATAAATCTGTCTGTTGCAAGTAGAAGGCTTTTTACAGAAACAGGAAATGGCCTAGTCATGGCTTTATTTGTTTCTTGGTGTGGTGCATGCTCAAATTTTTGCATACTGTGTCAAATTTTTTTATTTATGATTTACATTCCTTATTAGCATCCACAGTGAAAAGTGGATAAGAGAGGCTATAAATTTTCTGGGACACAGTTTTTCAATGATTGTGCTGCATATGAACTGTACTTCACAATTACCTTCACCGCAATTATTTATTGAAAACTTCCCCATCTGCAGATGGTTCAGATCCCTCTTTTTATTCTGGAAAGATCATAGAGTGCTCGTGGGACTCTGATAACCTGGAATGGGAATGCATGCGAGTGAGAACTGATAAATCAACTCCAAATGAGTTAAATACTTTCAAGAAGGTCCAGTGGCTGCTTCTTTTGTTTCCCATATGCTCTCTCTTTCTCTTTGTCCGTACATTTTTAGGGCCTGATGTTACCTGCACTTGACTTCTTTCAGGTAATGCGAAGCATAAAAGACAATATCACAGAAGATGTTTTGTTGAACGAGATATCTGAGATTATTCGCCTTCCCATGTACGCTGACAGAATCAGAATTGACAGTAAAGCACACCACCATACTAATGCGGCACGGAGAAGGTGATATCACCATTGTTGAAATCTGGAACTCTTGCAGAAGCTTTATCTCTCTGGCTGGAGAATCAGGTTTTGGGATATTGGTAGGCAAGAACCAACTCCATCCACCGATGGCCCTTCACTAGGATTTGCTTACGTGGATATAGCTCTATATATGACCATCTTCTAGAGGGGTTCCTCGTTGTGTAATTAGCTAGGACTCCAGATTTAGGCTTAGGATCCAGTGTATATTCAATTTTCTCATTTTTAGTAGTGATTATAAGTTGTTCAAAGGGTAGCCGTTTATTAGAGTTAAATTCCATTACATTGATCAGGAGTTATCCTGGATGTGAATATTAATTAGAGAAGTAACCACCTGCCTCTATTACCATTGTAGCCACACTTGCATGCTGAGCACTTCCCTCATTTTGCCTTACCCACTGTTGTGCGTGTCATCCTTGTGTAGTGGCCATGCTAATCTTCTCTGTACCGTTCCAATTTTATCGGATGCCCTCAAGGGGACCGCCCACCGTTGATGATGTTATTCCTGCCAAAAGGAAGGGAGAAAGGCGCGTAGTGAAAGATATTTGGTTTTATTAGCGGATAGTTTCCTCAACAAAATTGGATAATTTACCTTGCCAATGAAAAATAACCAGGGTGACCATCGACCATCTTATTATTATTTTTTAATTTCTTGAGGTGCCATAATTAGGCGTCTAAGGATATCAAATATTCTGTTTTTTACAATGATTTTTTTTTGGTTGGTTAAAACGATGAACTTGGAGGGGCATTAATCAGTTTATAAAATATTTGTGACCTATATATGATATCAATTTATAATTATCATTAGGGAAAATGGGTGAAAAGTCGCTTTTATTTATTTAGTTTTTTGAGTATGAGGACAAGAGTTTGTTGTTGTTGTATGAGAGAAATTGGCCACTTGATATCTAGCGCTGGAAATTGGGTCAAGCCTGTCAGGTTGGCCCTTTTATGCCTAAGCCTGTCACAAGACGGGCTTGTAATTTAGAGTAAAAAATAGAGTCGGGCCTAAATGGGTTAGCCCTGTAGGGCTGCGGGTGTAAACGGGCCGTCCCGTTTATTTTTATTTTTTTAAAAATTGACATAAGATGATAGGGATGACAGTAGTCATGAAGAAAATTTAAATGATAATGTTATTAATATTGTTTAGTGTTTAGTTTATAGTTTATGTATTTATCTAATTATTTATTTGATTGTAGACATTAGTTTTTGGTCTTCGCTTATGTTTTTTTGGGTAAACATAGACAATATTTGATGTTTTAATTTAGTTTTGATAAGCAAATAAAACAATTTTTAACTTTTTGATCTTCGAATTTGTATTTAATTGTTTGTACTTTTGTTAAACGTGGATAATGTCCGCCATTTTAACTTAATATTAATAATATTTATGTTTTAACTTAAATATTATTGTTTCTATATATGAAAAAATAAAACAATTTCAAAAAAGAAGAAGAAGAAATTAAATGGGCCTAAGCCCACGGGCCTAACCTTCATCAAGGTGAGCCTACATTTTTGAGATTATTTTAGGAACCGGGGCCTATTTAGGCTCGGGCCCATCATGGGACGGCCCGTTTTCCCAGTATTACTAATATCTAGCGCTTTTAATAAATTTTAACTTATGTTTTCAATCTTTCCAAGCAAAGCTAACCATCTTAACAATGGAAACCAATGAACTAAGTCAATAAACCAGTCTGGTCACTCGGTTCATTTTTTAAAAGAAATTTTAAATTTTTTATAATCTCATATTAATAATACTAAAATCTTCACTTTTTTATTGGTTTGGCCCCAAACTAGTTTTAGTTTGACTATGATATGAGCCCTAACCCTTGATCCAATACACAACTGATTCAATGAATGATCCAAATCTCAAAACCTTGATCTTAACCACTCTCTTTTTTTAAAAATTTTATTTTACAAAATGACCTAAATTCAATTGCTACTTCTTAGGTATGAAAATATATATTAAATCTTTCCTTTTGGTAAAATTTTAACTTTTCACCAATTTTCTATTATTTTATTATTTCATTTTTCAGAAGTTATGTTATCTCTTTAAAATTATTTTCATTATGTTTCTATTCTAACTGATGATTCCATATCAATGATAAAAATAATATGCAACAGTTTTTTAAATTTTACATGTATTATTTTTTGCCAGAATATTACATGTATTATTATGATATATATATATCGTCTCATAATTTTTTTTGTTCGCCAATATATATTGTCTCATAATATTTATAGAAACTATATTCAATGAGCAAAAAACTTTTCATTTTGAAAAAAAATTAAAATTATTATATCTATTTCCGAAAATGTTTTGAAAATAAGTAAAAATGTCAACTCAGACTAGCTTTTAATGGTTTTCACTTTAAAGTCCCTTGAGCTACAGAGTACAGAGTTCTTGCGGCCATTGAGGGTAGAAATGAGCTCCAAAGTCAGAGTGCTGCAATGAACTAAGTCTTATGCATTCTAAGCCTGTGCATGCCGTTTTCCAGAACACTTCTTTCAATTTTCACCCCTGGATCCAGCATCTATCGCGTCCCATATCTGACAAAGATCCTGGAGATACAATTCTAGGGTTTATGGACTATATTTTCCTTATGAGAAGGGAATTCTGATTTCATCGCCCAAGCAATTCCATTTGATCTTGATTTTTCTCCATTTGTGTTGGGTACCGGGAAATTTTTAAACGAATCTAGGTAGATCATATGAAATCGCTGGTGACGAAGTTTCTTTTGCTTTGTTTGATTCTTGGCACTTGCTTGAGTCTCGTTCTCGGCGAGGAGCCCAAGAAGAATGCATTTCGGGAGCGAGAAGCTACTGATGATTCCCTCGGATATCCGGAAATGTAAGCCACGCCTTTCTTCTGTTATCTTATTTATTAATTACGTATTATTTGCAGTATAACGAATCTCCATTCCATTGTCTTTTTTACTCAATTGCGTGAAACATATACTTGGTTTTCGTTACGATTGCTTCATGGCCTTGCTAATTGATATTTTATATCTACTGTTAGAGATGAGGATGCTTTGTTAAATACACAATGCCCAAAGAGTCTGGAGCTAAGATGGCAAACAGAAGTTAGCTCCAGCATATATGCTACACCCTTGATTGCTGATATTAACAGGTAAAATTGTTGCGATCCCAACTTATCAAGTGTATTATTTGTGTAAGCTACGATGACTCATTTTTTTCAATTGAACTTATAATTGTATAACTCTTCTGTGGTGATCAATTTCCGATATGGGTAGAATTTCATTTCATGTAACTCTGGACTGCATGTTGGAATTACATTAGCAACTTAGTCTCTCCCGTTCCTTTAATAAAATATGTTATTTTGTTTAACAGTGATGGCAAGCTTGAGATCGTTGTTCCCTCTTTTGTTCACTACCTTGAAGTTCTTGAAGGTTCTGATGGGGACAAAATGCCTGGTATAAAATTGTGGGACAAATTCTTATCATGATCATAACATGCATTGCATCTTCTTCTATGTAATTTAATCTTGTTAAAATTGCTAGGCACATCGAGGATAAGGCATTGATTAATGTTTTCCCCTTATTTATTTGTGTGGGAACAGTCTCTTTATTAAAGGACTTTAGACTAAGACTATAATTGAGTCTATAGACTTAAATTTCACCAAGAATAAGAAAAAATAGATATTTAAGATTACTAAGTGCATCAAGGATAAGGCATTGATTAATGTACTCCCCTTAATTATTTGTGTGGGAACAATCTCTTTATTAAAGGACTTTAGACTAGGACTATGATCGGGTCTATAGAGTTGAGTTTCATCAAGAATAAGAAAAAATAGATATTTAAGACTTAAGATCAAGAGAGCACCATACTAACAAATGTTTTATCATTGAAGAAAAGTAAATGATGCTAATAGTATGTTTAGAAATTACGAGGCGTCTAAGTGTCTTGGTAAATGCTTTACAAATTGTGGATAGCAAAATTGACTGAGAGTATTTTGTTCATACTATTATTAAGTATGATGTTGATATCAGTATTATTTTAATCACTTATGGTAATGGAATTTGTTAGTCCTTTTCACATGATATTTATTCCAAATACATGGTAAACAGTATATGGCTAATATCATACCGCCCAACATGAATAAGACAGAAACTTAATCTAATTTAGTCTATGGTCAATGTCTAACAAGATTGCTACAATACCATTGTTTCTTCATAAAGGCTAGCAGTTCACTGCATAATAAGACCCAGGATAGCATGAAACCAAGTGTAGCTACTGTCTTTAGTTAGTTTCAAAAAGTTTGTGAAAGACCCGTGATCCTGGAATCTAAGAATGTAATGTCAGGCACGATTTTTTTAAAGAAAAAAGCCTGCAATTTATTCCTTGTTAATACCTTAACGTAAACATTTCAGCCTAATTGCGGCACTTTGCTGGTATCTAACAAGATCACCTAAGTAACCTTGGTACTGGATAAATGGATATGAAATAACCAAATTGTTTTGATCAAGGGTGTCTGCAACACTCTTAACTTGTCAATATGGCCTGACAATCTCTTGGATTTCTTAAGGAATGAATGATAAGAAATGTTACAGCATGAAAAATTGGTGTGTAGTGTATCTGAAGTAGAAAACAATGCTGAAGAGATTTAATGCTGATTGGTTTTTAGTATTCATTAATTTTTAAGGTGTCTTTAATAACTAACTGCTTTCTGACTGCTTTGTAAGGTTGGCCTGCTTTCCACCAGTCAACAGTGCATTCCAGTCCACTTCTATATGACATAGACAAGGATGGGGTGAGAGAGATAGCTTTGGCAACCTTCAACGGTGAAGTGTTGTTTTTCAGGTGACTATTTTGCAAAATTTTTTCCTATCAACAAATTATCCATTGCTTGAATTACTTGTTTTAAGGTTATAATAACATCACTTTTAGGGTCTCCGGCTATATGATGTCAGATAAACTAGTAGTACCTCGTAGGAAAGTGCGCAAAGATTGGTATGCAGGCCTAGATTCAGATCCTGTAGATCGTTCTCATCCTGATGTCCATGATGATCAGCTTGTCCAAGAATCAACTATAACAAAATCTTTGCCTCGTAAGTTTTTGCTACTTTTGGATCATTAGTGTGTGTGGGTTAGAGTTTGGCAATATTCTATCATCTGCACAATTAGGCTGTGGGTTTGATAGTTGAAGAACTTAATTCTATTTGTGAGTAATGTTTTATTTTGTAGATACAAATGAAAGAAGACAGGAACTCAACACCTCAGCTACCACATCAACAGAAAGTCATCTTGGCAGGGGTAATGTACCCAATCCAGAGTTTGACAAGAAAACAATTGAAAGCAGACATGAATACAATTCTTCAAATATCACATCAACAGAAAGTCAGCTTGGTGCTGGGAATGTATCCAATCCTGAGCCTGACAATGGAAAAAATGAAAGTCGAATAGAACAAAATGTGAAGATGCCTACCAATGCCGATAATTCATCTTTGAATGCTGGTTCTGTGGAAACTATTAATGCGGATAATAAAACCAGTACCGCTAGACGTCTTCTAGAAGATAGCAACTCAGGAGCAAAGGAAGGTGGTTCTGAATCAAATGAGGGCCTTCATGCTGCTACTGTGGAAAATGCTGAAGGTTTGGAAGCAGATGCTGATTCATCCTTTGAGTTATTCCGTGATAATGATGAGCTGGCTGATGAATATAGTTATGATTATGATGATTATATTGATGAATCAATGTGGGGCGGTGAAGAATTTATTGAAGAAAAACATGAGAGCTTGGAGGATTACGTGAATATTGACTCACACATATTAAGCACTCCTGTGAGATCCAACTCTTCATTTTTTACATGTTTAAACTTTAAAGTTCTGTGCAAGAATGTAAACATTTTCCCCCTTGTTTTCTTCACCAGGTTATCGCAGATATTGACAATGATGGTGTATCTGAAATGGTTATTGCTGTTTCATATTTCTTTGACCACGAGTGAGTCTGTCTTTAGACTTCTATTATCAGTCTTCTTTTTCCTGTCTTTTTCATGATAACAAACGTGTTTGTCTATATGTTTGAAAACCAAGAATATAACATCCATGTGTAGTTTTTATTTATTATTGACTAGAAATCAGAGAGAATTACACACAATAAGATGATATCATATGAGCCAAATGAGGTTACAATTTATAGGCTCAAGAAGGAGCATCATCTGGAAATAAAATTAAGAGGGAATCAGAAAATAATCAACTGTCAATAAAGAATATTTCCTAAACTGGAGAGCTAGAATAAGGGGATATGATTTGGAGCAAGGATTAAGGGATATGAACATAATATTCTGATTACCCATAATCTCTCATTAATATTTTGATTTTATTTGATTTCCAACATTCCCCCTCAAGCTGGAAAATATATATCAATCATTCCTAGCTTGCCTCGAAATCCTTCAAACTTAGCTCTGCCAGGGGGTTTTGCCATAATGTCTGCAATCTGGTCTGTAGATCGAACATGGGTTAAATTCATGATGGCCTTCGATCCTTTCGTTAATGAAGTGTCTGTCTATCTCAACATGTTTTGTTGGATCATGGTATATTGGATTTTTGACCATTGCACTGCTAGCTTTGTTGTCTTTGTTGTCACAGCACAATTGCATTGGACCGTCATGAAATTTCCAATTCTTTCAATAACTTGATGATCCAAAGACCTTCACAAACTCTTAAAAGCAACAACTCTCAACTCTGCTTCTGCACTACTTCTAGACTCTACAGTTTGTTTCTTACTTCTCCATATAACCAGATTACTCCACACATAAGTACAATATCCTATGACTGACTTTTTAGTTTCTTCATTCCATGCATGATCTGCATCAGTATATAGTTTAATGTTTCTAGCAATGTTCTTTTGAAGAAGATTCCTCTTCTAGGATTAAGGTTAAGATAACTCAATATTTGATATATAGCATTCATGTGATCTTCTTGTGGTTAATGCATGAAATGACCTACTATTCCAACTGCATCGCTGATATCTGGACGTGTGTGGGTTAAGTGAATCAGTTTTCCCACGAGTCTCCTATATCTCTCTGAGTCAACTGGAGTATCTTTAGATTTGATCTCTAGATGACATCCCTCTTCCATTGATGTTCCCTCTAGTTGAGCACCTAACATCCCTGTTTCATGTAACATGTCTAGGGTGTATTTTCGTTGATATACATTGATACTCTTCTTAGTTCTTGCCACTTCCATTCTCAGAAAATACCTCATTTATCCAAGATCTTTTACCTGAAATTCAGCTGATAAATCGTGTTTTAGCTGAGAAATGGATTCTTCATCATTCCCTGTGATGACTATATCATCAACATAAACGATAAGTATGGTGATATTGCCATTGACACGTTTGATGAATAATGTATCATTTGCTTGTTCCCGAGTGTACCCGAGACATTTTACTGCTTTGCTAAATTTTCCAAATCATGCCCTAGGAGATTGTTTTAACCCATACAATGACTTGTTGAGTTTGCATACCGCGTTATTAGGAGCTAAAACTCTATCTGGAATCTCCATATAAGTCTCCATTCAAGAATGCATTTTTCACGTCTAGTTGATGTAGCAACCAATCCAAGTTGGCTGCAATTGACAACTACACTTGAATGGTGTTGAACTTTACCACTGGAGCAAATGTTTCCTGAGAACTAATCTCATATGTCTAAGTGTACCCTTTGTGACTTGTTTTGCCTTGTATTTGTTGATACTACAATCAAGATTGAATTTCGGGGTGAAGATCCATTTGCATCCCACCGGTTTCTTTCTTTCTGGGAGAGTTGTAATTTCCCACGCTTTATTTTCCCCGAGTGCTCTCAATTCTTCTTCTGTGGCTTGTTTCTAATTTAGGTCATTCATAGCTTATTGAAATGTGTTGGGTGTCTTCATCTGTGCACTATTTACAACAAAGCTTTGCATTTTCGCAAATAGATTACCATATGAAACAAACCGCTAAATCGGATGTTGAGTATAAGATCTTACCTCTTTCCTCTATGCAATAGGACAACCTAACTCCTCAGGACTCAATCCTGGATTGGATTCACGGTTGTTCCTTTGAGCGGGATTTGATGTTCTACTAGTGTCTAGTTCCTCTTGTAATTATTTTGTAGATTTTGCTTTTTGTGTCATTTTAATATCCAACCCTAAATTAATTTCGACATTTGTTTCCAGGTCATTAGTTGTAGGTTCAAGGTGAGATGGTATGGGTTGATCTGAAGGAGCAAACGAGTCAAGGTTTGAAACAAAGTTTGGATTAGGGATGGATGTTTCTATTTGGACTTTGGTAGGATTGAACTCTTCCCATTTTAGCCATTCAATACTAGTGTACTCTTGAATGGGTAATTTGGGATAATATGCTTCGTCTTTTGATAAAACAGTTCCCTAGAGATAAAGAGTTTCTTGGAAGTTGGACAACAACGTTTATATCCTTTGAGTAGGGGAATAGCCAAGGAAGAGGCATTTATCAGCTTGAGCAACAAATTGTCATTCTTGTGAACAAAGACATACAACCGAACACCTTCATTGGTAGAGAGTTGATAGGGGGCAATTTGGGAAGTGCTCAGGGAGTTTTGGAGAGGTGTACTATAGTTGAGGACTTTAGAGGGCATTTGGTTGATAAGATAAGCAGCTGTTAAAATTGCTTCCCCCAAAAGATAGTTGGAACATGTTGCTCCATCAATAAGGTTTGAGTTACTTCCAACAGATGACAATTTTTCCACTCAGTTACTCCATTCTGTTGTGGAGTATAATGACAAGAAGTTTGGTGATGAATTCCTTGCTGATCAAGAAATCCATTAAAGGTTTCACTCACGTATTCCTTGGCGTTATTACTTCGAAGTACTTTAATGGAAGTGTTAAATTGAGTTCTCACAAATGTAAAGAAGCTTTGAAATACTTTAGCTATTTCGGATTTTTCTTTCATTAAATAAACCCAAGTAATTCGTGTATGATCATCAATAAAGGTGACAAACCATCTAGCATTAGTTAGGGTTTTTATTTGTGTAGGACCCATAACATCATTATGGATTATTGTGAATGGTGCGGAGGGTTTGTAAGGTTGTTTAAAGTAGGTGGATTGGGTTTGTTTGGCAAGTTTGCAAGTTTCACAATGGTAGGGAACATAATTCTTATTGAATAAACTGGGAAACACATGCTTCATATAATCAAAATTAGGGAGGCCTGAACAACAATGCCATAAAAATACATCGTTATTATGGGAATTGGAGCTAACCAACGCTCTTTTGGCCTTCCATGCATCTTGATTTGTCAAAGTTAATTCTTCTAGTTAGAATAATCCGTCCTACTCTCTAGAACTCCCAATTGTCCTCCCCAATTTTAAATCTTGGAAAATACAAAAATCATTATCAAAAATCACCTGGCATATTCGACTTTCTGTTAACTTGCTTACTGATATTAGATTGCAAGCAAGAGTTGGTACAAACAAAACATTATGTATTAGTAAATTATCGGATAAGGTGATCGTACCGATTCCCTCAACCTTAGTGAAAACTCCATTAGCCACTTTTATCTTGAGATGTTTGTGACATGGTTTAAGGTTAAGGAATAAAGATCTTTTACTGGTTATGTGATATGTAGCTCCTAAGTTAACAATCCACGTATCCGAATTAGCTGTTACTACATTAGGAGCTATAGTGGAATTAGCTTATTGTACCAAATTAGCACTGGGCACAGAATTTGATTTGTTTTGTATTGCAAGCATCCTGTGAAATGCTTGTAATTCTACTAAACTCAAGTGATTGTCATTGTAAGATGACTTTTGGAAGTTAGGTTTTCCATTTGAGGGTTTGCCATGCAGCTTCCAGTATTCTTCTATTTTGTGACCCTTTTTCTTGCAAAAGTTGCACCATTTATTCTTTCGTTTATTTTGCTGTCCGTTCACGATCAGTGTAGAGCTCTCTAAATGACTCAAACATTTTGGCTCGGGCTACTTTGAATCAGAAGTTTTCTACTCTCCTCAAATTGCACAAAGTTAACATCAAATGGATGTGGTAGATGCTTCATTCCCATGATTATACCCCTTAATTCCTCAAGAGAGTCATTCAAACCCAAGAGAAAATCATATATCCTTCCTTCCTTCACGAGCTTCTTGTGCAATTGAGCATCCTTGACAGTATCCCATGGATGTGCATTAAAGAGATCTTGTTGCCAGAGTTTTAATAAGGAGTTATAATAATCAGTTACCATCATGGTACCTTGTCTCAAATTTTGGAGTTGTCGCGTCAAGTGAATCAAGGTAGCAGTGTTATCAAAAGAATAGGTTCTTTTCGTTACATCCCAAATTTCCTTCACAGTATTTGTTAGAAGATAACCTTCACTTACTTCTAGAGTCATAGAATTGCATAACCAAGACATAACTTGATTATTTTCAGCAAACCAAGTGTCAAAGGTTGGATCATTAGAATTAGGTTGAGGTGCTGCTCCATTAGTATATTTCTCCTTTCTCTCGCCACGAATATACCTTAGCACACTTTGGGACTACTGAAGATAGTTTCTTTCATTGAACTTATGGTTGATAACCGTAATTTGATTTATTGAGAAATTTGGTGCCATGGTGCTTGTGGAAGAAGAAGAAGATGAATTTTAAAGAGATGAGTTTGTAGCTGACATGAAGGAACTAGGATTACCGCTTGTCTTGCTCAAACTTGGAGGAACAGTACCAAACAGAGGAGAAAACTGGGAAGAATCCATTTTTGGGTAAAAAAAGGTCACCAAAAACTGTCATTGCCGGTGGCGCGTGGGTTCACACGCCTGCGACTATGATGGCATGTGAGGACACGCACCTGGACTGTGATGGCGTGTGTGCTTCACACACCAGCAGATTGAGCTCAGACCTTCAGGGAAACACTGATCGATGGCTTTTGGTCACTTCTGGGTGGGTGGTGTCATCCCACTCCCCGTACATGAGCAGATCTAAACTCGCCCCTCTCTCTTGTGTTTCACTCTGACCTCACCATTTTCTCTGTTTCTCTCTGGTTCTCAGTGCTCTGATGCCATATTGACTAGAAATCAGAGAGAATTACACACAATAAGATGATATTCATATGAGCAAATGAGGTTACAATTTATAGGCTCAAGAAGGAGCACCTTCTGGAAATAAAATTAGGAGGGAATCAAAAAATAATCAACCATCAATGCAGAATATTTCCTAAACTAGAGAGCTAGAACCAGGGGATATGATTAGGAGTAAGGATGAAGGGAGATGAACATAATATTCTAATTTCTCATAATCTCTCATTAATATTCTGATTTTATTTGATTTCCAACAATTATTAATTTGATTGTTGGCAGACAAAGAAACTTATTGGAAAAGAAGACCGTGAGAGAGGGAAATAGATAGCCTCTAAAAGAAATAACTTTTCCTTCTTTGTTTCTACATCTGTATCCGGCAACAGAATCTGTCACCAAAATTGTTGTACAGAATGGTAAATGTCACGATGGTAGTACCATTGTAGGTTACCGAGTAATAAAAATACGTTCATTAGAAGTTTACAATCTTGCTGACAGCAAGAAATTCATCATAAACGGGTTTGACTCAATCTGTATGGTGTATGGACAAAATGAGGATGCTTTTTGTAACAATGGATGTGAGTAAATGCAGATTATATCCAATTTTGGGATGAAAAGAACGGATGACATTGTATCTTTCGCCTTTTTTTATTTGAAGAGGTCATTGTGTTACATTTTTGAACTTTTGCTAATTGAGAGAATAGGAATATCATGTGTGATCATTTGGGGCATTGATTATCACATTTGCTGCAGAATAATGTCTATAACTTTTCACATAATCCTTGTCTTGCCTATAGGAACTTGTTGAAATTGAAGTTTTGTCAGAATATCAAGACAGCATAAAATTTAACTTATGTTAAAATCATATTCTCATCCTTTTGCTTTGAGAAATTGGCGGAGTTTTCCCACCTTTTTCCACAGCAAATTAAACAAAATGTTTCTGACATTGATTTAAGTATGAGAGAGTTGGTTTTACTATGACGGCGTTATCTCATAAGTGTGGTTTATGAATTGACTGGGCTGTGAGTAATTGGTACTTTTTAAGCTGACAGGTATTATGACAACCAGGATCATATGAAAGAACTGGGTAATATTGATATTGGAAAATATGTTGCTGGTGCTATTGTTGTATTTAATCTGGACACCAAGCAAGTAAAGTGGACTGCAGAACTTGATCTGAGCACTGATACTGCAAACTTTAGAGCCTACATATACGCTTCTCCAACTGTTGTTGATTTGGATGGGGATGGAAATCTGGACATCCTTGTTGGAACTTCCTATGGCTTGTTCTATGTGTTGGATCATCATGGTAATATCTGAAGTCTTGCATAATATTTCTCTTGCAATGCTTGTTTTCTTGGGCCGCTTTCTCTTGGATTTTGGTTCACTCTTGATAGTTGATGTTGGTGATTATTTCTAGAAAATCTATTGCCTTCCTCACATGCCTTTTTTGGGAAAATTGCATAGAGGTCCCGAACAAGGGAATATATGTTAAAGAGATCCTGAAATAGAAAAATTAACTCCCAGTTAACAACCCCTGGGGTGCCATTGACAACTCTACGGGACTTTACAGTAATTTTTTTCTATTTCGGGATCTCTTTGATGTAAATTCTCTTACTCGGGACCTCAATGCAATTTTCCCCCTTTTTAAAATACATGGTTCACTCTTTGGTTGTTCTTCCTTCCTGACTTGAATTTTGCTTTAGTTCAAATTCATGATTGGCGTGGTAGGGATGGATAGGAGTGCGAGGATAATATAAACTATTATTTCTGTCAATGAAGGTAATAGAGTGGGGTGGATTAGGATGAGACTTTAAACCCTCCCCAGGCGCGTCCCAATTTCCAAACACCAATTTTTGAGGTTGTTGAATAATTGGTTCCCCTTTATGAATTTTAATTACTATTTTATCTTTTCCATGCATTCAACACAAAAAACAATAGGGTTAAGGAAACATGTTTTGAGCTATAGGTTTGCTGGTTTGTTTTTTGTTTTTTCAAACAAACTTTTTTTCAATATGCTTATTTCTTATAAAGTTGCATTTATACTTATCTACATACATTTATATCTTGTTTAACTGGATGCTAAAGGTTGATTTCTTTTGGATATAGGGAAGGTTAGAGAAAAGTTCCCTCTTGAAATGGCTGAGATACAAGGTGCCGTTGTTGCAGCTGACATTAATGATGATGGCAAGATTGAGCTAGTTACTGCTGACACGCATGGAAATGTTGCTGCATGGACTCCTAAAGGAGTTCTAATATGGGAAAAGCATCTCAAGAGTCTTATTCCACAGGTAAGTCCCTGGGTGCCAGTTTTCTTAAGTCATCAAATTTTGGTACTTCAACTAATTACTTGACTTACGTTCTACTACCTATATGTCAAACTTTCTATCAATCTGTACGAATTTGAATGTCTTCTACCCTAGGTATTCAAAGATCTATAACCAAATTTTGGCTAACATCATATATGGTGTGTGGAAACTCTGAATTTTAAGAAAGTAAGAGAAAAGAAAAGATGTAGGAGAAAGTGAAATTGGCACTTCAGTTTTATTTTTAATGTTTGGACATTTGTTCTCTGTTTGGCCTTTTAGGTTCCAGGTTTGTATGTGATTTCCCTTAGGGTTAATACCATTGTTTGTCTTTATAGTTTGTTTGAGTTTTGGTTTTGGTCCCTGTAGTTTCAAATTGTTGGTTTAGGTCCCCAATAGTTTCATAAAGATTTGGTACATTTTTACCAAGATTTCTTTTTGGTCCTTATGCTTAAATTCAGACCAAGTTGTTATGAAACCAAAACCAATGAGGAGCAAGAATAATATAAACCCTTTTCCTTTTTCAATCTAGTTTTGCTTGTGACAAGCTGAATTTAGATTATTTTTAGCTTAACAAGAGGTAGAATAATAAGTGTGATGTCATTGTTATATCAAGGGTGTTAAGAATTAGTCAGCGTGACGATGCTACCTTTTTTTCTTAAACCTAATTTATAGGCGTCTTTCTGGGCTAGCAATTCTTGTTGAGTAAACTTATTTACAACATCCTTGCCCGTTTCCAGGAATTCTTTTGGCTTTAGAATTGTGTTCTTTTTTGTGTTGGATTACTTACTTACAACATCCTAATAAATGGGATAGCCGCCTTTGCTAATAAAGGCCTGATGTAGTTTGTTTGACTTATAAAGTTATGTGCTTGTAGGGAGTGTGTTATGAATGACCGTGTAACATGGGAATGGCTATCATGGTTCCTTGAATTTGGTTATGATATAAACATTGGTATACTCCTCCGCTAATCCGCTATAGCTGATAGGTAGCTAAGTAAAAATACTGATATATGAAGATCCTATCCTATCTTCAGCTCATTTAATTTGTAGTCATCCGCATATATTTAAATAAATGATTAGTTCATCTTTGTTCAAAGTTTGGACTTGAAATAGTGGAAGTTCATGGGACATGAAAACATTGCCAGGGATAGTCAAGTTAAGGGTTTTTGAACATAATTCGATATTTGAGCTTTAAAAATTACAATGGGGAGTCTAACTCAAGAATAAATTGCACAGTTCCTCTAACTTTCACGTAGAAGAATGTTTTCTGTTTTGACCCTACAAGAAATTTTATTAAAGGGAATGCAGGTTCCTTCTTGTATAGAAAGGGCAGAAGATTAGCAGTGGGGGTTTTAATTATAGCTCTAGTTTCAAAAAGAAACTTGGTTTCATGTGTCCTTTGAATTGTTATCGCATGTAAGTTGTAATAACTGAAAATTTCTTTATGGATTAATCAATTTCGGATATTATTATATCCATCTTACTCTGCCTTCAGATTGTTTATAAGATCTGGACACTTTCACTATAAAGGTAATCATGTACAGAAGGAAAACCCTTTGTTGCTGTATGAAATAACCCTTCCACTGATGCATTTTGCTCAGTGGTGTGGAATCCTGAAAATGTGGCTACACATGTAACTGCCATTTCTTTGTAATTGTGTGCAGATTCCATTACTTCCATTCTTCTCTAAATAGGAACCATCTGACCAATTCTCAAAGTTAATGGCACATGATTGATTATGTCACCTGCTGTGTCCTGCAGGGTCCAACAATTGGTGATGTTGATGGAGATGGCCACACTGAACTTGTGGTGCCAACGCTATCTGGGAAGATTTATGTTCTTGATGGCAGGGATGGGTCGTCTGTTGGACACTATCCATACCGAACTCATGGAAGAGCTATGAATCAAGTTCTTTTAGTTGATTTAAATAAACGTGGGGAGAAAAAGAAGGGATTGACTATTGTTACCTCATCATTTGATGGTTATCTGTATCTCATTGATGGACCCACTGGATGTGCTGATGTTGTTGACATTGGCGAAACTTCGTAAGATATTGTTGAAT
This sequence comes from Acacia concinna, assembly GCA_037177275.1. Classification (NCBI taxonomy): domain Eukaryota; kingdom Viridiplantae; phylum Streptophyta; class Magnoliopsida; order Fabales; family Fabaceae; genus Acacia; species Acacia concinna. The sequence goes on along the minus strand of JBAGKO010000003.1, from coordinate 19,161,915 downwards.
CCTTATTTGATGAGTTTTCCTTGTCTATGACCTTTCAGGTGTTATATTTGGGTCAGTTTTGTTGCAGTTATAGCATGGTTTTGGCAGATAATGTTGATGGAGGGGATGATCTTGATCTTATCATCACGACTATGAATGGGAATGTCTTTTGCTTCTCATCTCCTTCACCTCATCATCCCCTGAAGGCATGATATAGTCAAAATTTAATTACAAAAACTTTTCTGGAGGCTTATATTTTAACTTAGTTACTTCGTACAATCGTACCCTTTCAGGCATGGAGGCTGCCTAACCAAGGAAGAAATAATGTGGCAAACAGGCACAATCGTCAAGGTATCTACGTGACCCACCCTTCTAGAGCTTTCCGTGACGAGGAAGGCAAGCAATTTTGGGTGGAAATTGAGATCGTAGATAAGTACAGATATCCATCTGGGCATCAAGGACCATACAATGTCACTGTAAGTTCATGAAGAAATTGATTTTGCATCATTTTTCCTCGTTCGAAGTGCCCAAATCTTATTTATCATTTTGCTTGCATGGTTGTGTAAATTCATCAGACATCCTTGCTAGTTCCTGGTAATTACCAGGGGGAGAGAACCATAAAGCAGAGCCAGATATATAATCACCCAGGGAAATATCGGATTAAGCTGCCAACTGTGGCGGTTAGGACAACAGGAACAGTTTTGGTTGAGATGGTTGACAAGAATGGACTCCATTTCTCTGATGAGTTCGCCCTTACATTCCATATGTACTATTATAAGCTGCTGAAGTGGTTGATTATTCTTCCAATGCTTGCCATGTTTGGCATACTTGTCATCCTCCGCCCACAAGACGCAATGCCGCTTCCATCTTTTTCAAGAAACATTGACTAGTGATGACTGTTTAGTATTGGCAAATGTGAATGATTCTGAGTCATAAATTGTAAAATTTATGTTGCATTGGCCTTTCATCATAAAGTTAAAGGGCTAAATTATTAGTTCATTTATTATGTTTAGCAGTTGAATGGCCGCTCTCCATGATATATTTTGTACGAGTTATCTACGAGGTCAGTTGTTATTGGCATGAGGTTGGGATGCAAAGGCTAAAATATACATGATCTGAGGGTTGAGGTTTATGAGCAAATAATTTTTTTCAATTTTTTTTTAAAAAATGACAATAAAAACTCCGCAAGCAATTTTCTTGTCATTAAATTTTTTTTTTTCATTATTTCTCTGGAAGAATATGACATGAGGTTCGTTTGCTATATGGTCAATGATGGATAACACTTTTGGGAGTGAACTAAGGGAATAATTAATGACAGGAGACACATGTTCGCAATCTCTAAATACCTAAAAAAGCAAACGTAATTGGGTTGTTTGCATATAATTTAAAGTTCAATGATTTTTAGCATAATTTAGCCGCATTTAAAAATGAACAAAATAAAGTAGCTAGTCTTCCGGAAAGATAGTAGAGCTAACATAAAGATATACTTTTAATTCTTCTTGTTAAATCCCCAAATGAAACATGGCTTTGTAAATTCTAAACTAATTTGGATCAGGATATAACCAGTGACAAAACTCTACCACCAAGTATTTAATATTATAAGAAACATCATTGTATTCTTATAGCTTAAACTCTAAGCCTCTTTGTTTTGTTTTTTATGTGTGTTTTTTTTTTTTTGGCGTTTCTCTGAACATATTGCTTTATGCTTATTTTGAATGGATGTTAAAGTTTCAAGCATAAATATAATTCCCTTACCATGGATGAACTTGCAAATCAACGTCGTTAGCAATACCAATTGTCTACTACGCATCGTGGCCTTCTTAGTGTCCCTCTAGGGTCCATGACTGGGCAAAGCTTGACTTTCTTTCCTTTTTTAACTTTTCAATGGAGATGGGATATGATCAAATATATAATTCCACTCATATGGCCAAATTTACTACATGATCATCACAATTTTCTTTCTTAACAACTTAACTAAAAGACTAGATAGTAGATACCGCCAAAAGTCTATTAATTAGAGCAGAAACTTCATCGTAAGATTATGCAAACACATTTACCACTATGAAGTTTAATATAAGACCTTGGCTGTGTAATAAGCACCAAGAAGGTGATTATTAACTTGCCTCTCGATTGTTTTTATATTTGAGACAGTAATCTGAAATTGGGTCATTTGAATGTAGTGGAGCGTCCTCCCAAAAGAGAAGTAACATTGAGAGCAAAAGCAAAGCAAAAGAACCAAACGAGCAACTGATTATGTTAATAAACTACATTTTTTATACCTAAAAATCAATTTGTAACTAAACAATGGGTATTTCTTGATGAATCTTGTCAGTGCTAAAATAATATTTCAAAGTTGTTATTGTTTTAATGGAAACACTACGTAATATTCAAGGATCACGTTGTAATCATAGGACTAAAAACGATTAGTATAATTTTAAGAAGAACTAATGATAGTTTGTTTTATTTCTAAGATTTGTGATTATCAGATTTATAAGTTATGAATCTTTGATTCTCATTTATTCAATCCAATGAGGTATATGTATTGTACACGTATTCTATATATAGGAAATGAACCATCTGGTAAATTAAGAAAACTCTAAAGTGATATCACTACTAAATTTGTTTTATCCTTTTTAACTGTCATTAGTCCATGTATAAATTTGAAAATTCAGTGTATGATTCATAAATCATAATTCATGGAATTCATTCATAAAATAAAGTGTTAGTAAGAGAAAAGAACTTACAAGCAGTGGATATTTCTCAAACTACGATACTATAATTTCTATTCTTAATATAAGATCCACTTTATATTATGTATCAGAGGTAATACTATCATATTTTAATTTAGTATTAATTATAACGACAGCTTGTGAATTAGTGGAGTCTCAAATTTAGAAGAGAAGTGAAGCTTGATCTAACTTACACATATCTCTATATATAGTTGCTGAACAATGTTTGGAGCTTAATATTCCTTCATGTGGGAACACACTCTTTAATGTACATATATTATTATTATTCTTTCAGGCATATATAATTGCATCAATCTCAGTCTCTCCCACCACTTTATCATTGAAAAAGAAAAAGAGAACCAAACAAAAGTGAAGTCCATCTTTTTCTTTTTTGGCTATCCTTTCAACCTTTGAAACCAATTTTACTGAATGATGATTTTCATGCAACACTACTTTGAACACAAAAACTCTTATGCAGCTTCAAATCTCTCTCACCCCTACCTTTATATCTATCTCTGATCTTTTTTATTTATATATTTTCCTTCCTCTTTTGCATTTTCAAGGTGTGTAGGAGCAGAGAACAAGGCTAGTCTCAGAAATATATAATTATAATAATAATAGCCACACACAAACACACACACACTAATCTATACAGGAATAATATATTTGAAAATCCCAAGGAAGGTATATATGTCTAGATATATCTGCCTCTGAAATGCTTATTTGCTTCCCTTGTCTTGCTTTAGTAACATGCCAAACTTCACATTCTCCATTGGGATTCCTTCACTCTGTACCTCTAAATTTTATTATCTTCTTCTCAAGGTTTTATCGGAGGTATCAACTGATGGTGGATATGAATATCATGCCAAAATTCACTTTTCCTCTCTTTATTTCTTTGTTTATTTTTCCTTAGTCGTTCCTTTTTAGAAAATCTTAGCATCAACTGAAAAATATTTTATATCAGATTTTATCTGAATGACTCAAACCAAATAATGCAATAGAGGAAGGAAAAGAAGAGTGAAATATCATGATACCAGTTTTTTTTTAAGAGTATATATATTATGACTCAAGGTGTTATAGCAGTTTTTGTTCAAAATCCAAAAAAAAAAAATTGTCTGTTCATCTGGCAAACTTGAGGTAAATTAAACTCTAAGTTTTCTATTTCATGACAGGCCTGGTTGATCATGTGCAAACTAATTCTCCAAGAAATCTGTGTAATCATAACTATTTAATTTAGGCACTGCCTTAAGAAAGAAAAATGAGATAATTAATGAGTTAGATTCCAAGTGGTGAGAGAAAGATGATGTTCTGGAAATTTACACATGCACACTGACACTTTTGTTGGGATATAAATAATGAAGAAAAGCAAGGTGGGTTTTCATAATGTCAAACTCATGTTGGTAGAATAATAATGAAATAATTCCATCATAAGAGGAGCAAATGGGCAAAATGTGAAAGAGAGACAGACATATATATGTTGGGGGTCCAATTTGGAGGCTTTGTTTAAACTTTAAAGTGCCCTATCATATCATATCATTCTCCTACTACACATTCAATTCATTCTCTTACATTTGTTTTTATTATTATTCATAAAAATCAAAAGCCCCTCATTTTATGTTATGTGATGTGTATGTTTTGTGGGGTAAAGGGTCTCCATTTGATTATCCTTTTGAATCAATTTTTCCTTTGTAATAATTATCACTTCCCTTTTCTTTCCCTTCCTTTTTCTTTTCGCTTACACAATGAAGCATGGACTTGTACAGCTCTCTCTCTCTCTCTCTCTCTCTCTCTCTCTCTCTCTCTCTCTCTCTCTGTCTGGGGGGAGGGGGAATACCTCAAAGAAGGAAAATAATTATTCCAATTATACGAATATGTAGAAACAATAATCACCGGCTAATACTTGAGGTACAAATATTAATAGTTTAATAAAATTATTAAGTTTTCATAGTTTAGAAAGAAAGGGTGTTATATGGTTATCATGGACAATAATGATCCATGCATATATACCTAGACAATATTATTGGATATAATGGCGTTTGCAGGATTTAGTGGGAATCCAGGGAAAATTATGTCCATGCATGTTCTCAAAATTACTAAATTTAGCCATTTAAGTAAGTTTTACAATAACTATCTTAAAGCTTTATAATAATTCATTCATTAGATTCCATATAAAATATATAAAACCCACATTTGTTGTTTAGTTGGACAAATAGCTTGTTAATTGCAAAAGAAACAAACTCACTTAAGAGTTCTTAATTATTTATATATATTACTAGTTTGTACATATTTTTTTATAGGGCGAATGAGCAAAAATACCTATTATCTTTTGTTAAAAAAGCATTTAGCATCATAAATAATTTTTAGGTCAAAAAACACTCATAAAGTACAAAAAACGTAGTGTAAATGCCACACTTGTTTTTTTTCACTAACGTTGTTAAACTCAACTTGATGTGACTGTATTTGTTGAGTGAGACTTAAATGTGGCAGGTGAGGATTATTAATGGGTGAGTGAGGAGAGTTAAAAACCAACACCCACCAGTCAATCGACCTCCATTATCAAGAACAAGACCTAGGCTATGACAAAAACAATCAAAGAAGTCAGTATGATGAGAATTGAATAGAATGATCAACAAAAAAATTTGTAAATGGTCGATGATAGAAGGCAGCCGATGAGAGACATGAAATTTAAAGAGTTTCGATAGATTTGTCATCTTGTTCAACGTCGGCAAGAAATAGAAGAAGGGTAGTTTTAACTAGGCCACAAAGCTGCGAGCACGATTACGGTAGGCTGCGAAAGTACTGCAAGCACAAAGTGGTTGCTCCTTGATGGATAGCACGAACAGAAGGGAATGCTGGGAATCTCTTCATTGCCTCTCGCTTTACTAGTTAAGATTCTGCACTTGCTCGATTGATTAAGCCATAACTCTAGCGATTCTATTGTCTCTTTGGATCGATACCCCACCCCAACTTTCTTTTTTCTCATTTGTCTCCGCGATTCAATATATATTTTTGTCCTCCTTTTTGTTTTGAGCCCTGACGTTATCTTCTCTCTTTTCTTTCATAGTATGTCTTGTTTTACACTTTAGTCTCTCCAACTCATCACCACCGTCATCCACACCATTTGACATATCATCGTTCACATCATTGTAATTGGTCAAGTGTTTTAAATAAAAAGTCAACATTAGGGAAAAAAACAAGTGTGCCACTTATGCTATATTTTTTTGTACTCCATGGGTATTTTTAGACCTAAAAATTGTTTATGGTGTAAAAACTGTTTATGGTGTTAAAGACTTTTTTGATAAAAGATAATAGGCATTTTTGCTCCTTGGCTTTTTTTTATAATTTACTATATGTTGATAACCATAACTATTTTTTTTCTTTTTGACCTCCACTTTAACTATTTTCTTAAAAACAATTTTCAAATACCGTAGGAGATATAAACATCCAAAAAGTCTTATATATACTATTGAAGTTTTGTTCCATTATATTGACAAATAATTAGGCGTGTGATTTATTTAATGAATAAAAGGCCAAGTTATAGTGTTATACAGCCATATATAATTAACATGTCATTATCAGAAATGACCCTTGGGAGGAATATGTCTGAACCTGACTAATACATTGAGCTTTCAGTCATTTTCAAAACCAAAACAAAACAAACACATCATTAAGTATCTCAATCAATCCTAACACATTATCCTTAGCCCATATATATATAATTAATATGCAGATTTGTTGGATTAGAGTCCAGTTATGTCAGAAATATTAATTAACAGTTTGATTAAATTATGAAAAATGCGTATATGGTTATTTTATATATATATCTTGTACAGTACACTAATCATTGTTAACATGTTTTTATTTGTTGAGCAGATATATATATATATATATATTAATTAGTGTATGATCATCAAAGTACCAACCATATATGTGTGTGTGTGTGTGACCGTGCGGTAATTTTAACATTAATAGTTTTTGGTGTTATTAAGGTTGTGTACTACTGTGTTGTGTGTTTAATAAAGGAATATAGGAGTAGTAATCGAGAATTGCAGACGATGGAGTTTTGATTTAGAAGATGACAAAATCATAAAGGCCAGGGGGCAGGAATTGAAAGCTCACCCTCACTGCATTAAAACCCAAAAATTAAAAAAAAAAGAAAACTTTTAAAGGGAGACTAAATAAATAAATTAGGGACAGAAGCATTAAGTCTGTCTATGACCACAGAATCTTGTGTTAAAAGAAAAAAAAATTAAGAATGGCCCTCCAAATCTCAAAGTGTTATCTTTGTCTGACTCTCTCACTCTCTGTCTCCATCTCTCTCTATAATCTTTGTTAGCATGCTGTGGAACAGTACTAATCAGTAATCACTGTCACTTTCCATGTCATCACCTCCAAATAAAAAATGTTTGTCTTATACACTTAATATAGCTCAATTAACCTCCAAATTATGTTATTTAGGGTAGGCCATCGCGTTCCCCCTTCATTTGCATTATTATTTATTCACGTTACAGTTTGTCCTATATCCTACTTTAATTCTCCCTATTGTTCCCCTTTTTTAATATTATACTCCCTCTATCTTAAAATATAAGAGACATTTAATTAAATCTCTTGATTTCAAGTGGCGGTTAAAAACAATAAGTATATCAGAATTGTTACTCATTTTTATTAAAATACTCTTATTAACGAAGAGATGTAGAATAAGAGAGAGAATATCATTATTAAAATCCATAATTCTCTCTCCCTCTACCCCTCTCTTTTCTTATTGGGAATGATAACTTTTTTAATTAACACAAACATTAATACATTGGTATTGAATAAGAACAAAATTAAAAAAGGAATTAAAGTACAAGACATTCTTCAAATGTCTCTTATATTTTAGAACGAAGTAAGAGTGGTGGTTGTTTCTTATATTTTATGACGAAAAGGGTGTTATTCAGTAAATAAATTAAAAAAACTCAAATGTTGATTGATTCAATTGATGAAAAATAAGCCATGCTATATACATTTTTTTGATGGAAAAGTTAGCATAAATTATATCATTTTTGTTTTTAAAATGTGAATACGATCATACGAAATGTTTATACATTTTATTAAAATTATTTTTTTGTAAAGCATGCATAAACTTATATATCTTAATTTTTTTGAATACATATATATATAAATATATTGCAAGTAATAAAAATAATAATTTCAACAAAAATAAGGTGAAATTTTATATAAATTGAATAATTGGCCAATTATATAATTTGAGAGAGAGAGAGAGAGGAACATTAACCTCAAAATGTCATACATTGAATTTTGTTCTTAAAATGAATGAATGACTAATAATTCATCAAAAGAGGGCAACGTGAATTAATTGGTTGCAATTATTCAACACTAATTTTAACCGTTGCTGGCAGACAGTATGAGTAATAAAAAACGAGCTAATTACTTTAACATCATGGGTGGATGGGTCAAGCTAAGGTACTCACGTACTTTAAATTGTCTTTTATTTTGTTGACCATACGTGATGAAAGATCATCATATATTACTAGTATAAAGTTGGTTTAGTCGTATAAGGCCCCATTGCGCTTGATCTCTTTCGAAGCCTTGAATTTGAATTTTAGATGATACATTTAAATTGAGAGGGACAATTATAAACTTCAAACTACATGCATGCCAGATGATAATATTAAACAAAAAGATGGGACATTGTATTTTATCATAAGCATAGAAGAGTTGGCAAACATCATTTTTGTAATGGAATTATATGTCAGTCATAAAGATTCTCCTCTTAAAGAATTTTTATGGTAAAACCAAGAACTTTCTATCAGTAACATCCCTTACTGAATCCATAACTCAACGTTATATAGTTAGATCATAAGTCTCAACTCACCACTTATTGTGTCAATAATTTTTTTTCTAGATTTTGCATCATCCCTCGTTAGTTGTGCTCAACATTGCCTAGCCGAACGAGATGGATCCAAAGATTGACATGTAAAAAAATATAGGATTATTTTTTTAATTTAGAGTTTTAACTTTGAAAAATCATAAAAAATTGAAAACGGATCCATTTTTCGCCCAAAATATATCAAAATGTCACTCATTTTATATAGAATCTAGTCATAAAAAAATCACAAAAAATATATTTAGTAGCTACCCCAAATTGGGGGCTATGGAGGGAAAGGGCCATGGAGGGAAGCTAAATCCGAACGAGATGGGCATGGAGAGCTCCTCCCATCTATCTAGAAGGTTTATAATTTATTTTAAAAGATGTTTTTTAAATGAAAAAGCAATTTCTTTTAAAAAAATGTTAGTTAAGATATTGTCTTTATTTTAAATTCTCTATCTATTAAAATTATTTAAAAAAATTAAAAAACAGAAAAAAATAAATCTGGACAATTCATAATGAGAGGAGTTCTCACTAACCAAGGACGGGTAGCGAAGCTAGTTCTATTATGTAGTAGGACATCCTGTCTCTACTTCTTCTTTTTTAATTGTTTTAGCTGTTAACGTTAGGATTATTTCTATGTCTATATATCAAATTTCGTAGGTGTTTGTTTAAGTTCTATAAATATAAACCTTATTTGTTTTAATAACATTTTGTCTATTTATATATAAAGAATTGTGTTTTATTTAATCCTCTCGCTCACATCTTGCTCACAATACTGGTAGTAGCTAGTGAAGTTTGAATATCTGTATTCTGTACTACTAAAGATGGGGCCAAAAAGGAACACAAGAACAAGACCATATATGTGTGTGTAGATGTACAGACACAACACTACACAACAAATGAAAAAGTGAGAGCTTGAAAACAATGGGTCCTATGTATATACAGTGCAATTCAATTCAAGGTGGAGTGCCCTCATAAAGAGATCCATCAAAGTAAAGCCATTCTCACTGGGACCACGTATACATGAAACTACATACAGATATATATAAATATATATATATATATATATATATGAGCTCTGATCCATCAGAATTTTGGCCCCAATATATTTATATGTTTTATTTAGGTTGTTCGATCTGTCACCTCATGAGCCATGCATGCTCCAATATCGTATCAGTCTCCGATCAACCAACCACACTTTGCCCTACAAAGACAAATCACATTACCCAAACCAAAGTGATCATGACAGATAATATACATACATATGTACAGATAAATAAATATATATATAGAGAGAGAGAGAAACAACACTTGGCTACATTCATATAATATATATATATATATAAAGAAAAGTGTAGCTTGTGGGGAAAAGATAAAGGGTAGAAACTAGAAAGAGAGGACAGGTGAGCACTTTACGCCATATTCCATGCAACAATATACTCTCACATATCACTATACGTAGCGTACCACAATTTCAGACTTTGTATAACTATATATAATACAATCCCTTACATTATTATTGTTGTTGTTATTATTATTATTAATCTCCCACATTCTTCTATTTCTTCTATTATACTGTAGGGTCTGTTTGGAAAGCTCAACAAGTAGCAGTTAAGTAACTTATTTATTGGAGGCTGTTTGGGTAGGAGAAAAAAGTTACTGAGTTTTTAGGGAATAAGTAACTTTTTTTAACAGTAGCTTCAAGTTGCTTATTTGAAAAAGTCACTTTTTATACTCTTAATAAATCGTTTCTCTTACTCCCAATTCAGACACAAGTCACTTCTAATAAGTCAATTTTCCTATTCTAATCCAACCACAAGTCACTTTTAATAAGTAACTTTTTTTAAGTCATTTTTTATAAGTTACTTATCATCATAAGTTACTCCTACCCAAATAAGTCCAACGTCCGATCCTAATTATAAGACCTAATTAACTTTTTTTTAGAGAAGTTAAGAAAGCAAAATAAGTTACTTAATCATATCATATGTTTATTATATTATATATTAGTTCTTAAGTTAAATAACATATTTTAAAGAAAATTAATAAATTTTAATACTTTAAAATAATATAATTAATTTTTTTAAAATTTTCTGAAAAAATTAATTGGGTCTTATAATTAAGACTAAATGGAACAATATATATTTCTGTATTTTGGAGTTCCTCTACCGTCTACACGCTGTTTCATCATATCATCCCACGCGCCTTATGATTTTGATGATCATGTCACGTACAAATAATTATGCAATTACAATATGCTTCTTCTCCTACGTACTATATACACTTACATGTTTAATTAGAGGGTTTATGTTTATATGTAGATGAGAATTAAAGGAAGGGGAAAAATCTAAATTAATAATATTTTTAAGTGTGTGTGTGTGTGAAAATTTATTTTTCTCCCTTCTTTGATCTTAGAGTAATTAAACTTAGCTTCTCTATGTGGTTCACAAGGAATTTATGTTAACTTCATGTTTGTGCTTGGGACCTTCTTCATACATGCTAAGTTGTGCTCCCAATAGAGTAGTTATTAGTTAATATTTATCCTATATTTGGATGGATAGAAAATTAGGGAGAAAAATTCTAAAAAATAGTAAATTTATTTACTCCATCTGGCCTTAATTATAAGGTTTAGTTGATTTTTTTAAGAATCATAAAAAAGTAAATTACATTACTTTAAGATATTAAAATTCATCGTTTTTCTTCAAATTATGTTGTTTAACTTATAAACTAATATGCAATATAATAAAATATAACATATGATATAATTAAGTAATGTAATTATTTTTATTAGGATTCTCTAAAAAAAATAATTGGGTCTTACAATTAGGATAAAAGGAAGTATCATTTATGAAAGTTTTCAAACCTAATGTTTATTTTTCCTCCATTTCTCCCTACTTTTCTCCCCATCTAAATACAACATTAGGGCTTGTTTGGTGGGGGGAGGGAAAGTAAACACAATAAAAAATTTTCTTAGTGGGATTTTAAAAAAAGAGAGAGAAGTAGGGTTAAAAGTTTTTAATTAATTCAATTTACTCTTTTATTTTACCAATTCTCTTTATTAAAATCTTGTAACCCCACATCTTCAAGTTATAAAATTTTTTATTCCCCTCCCCTTCTCTCTAAATCCCTCATACCAAACAAGCCATAAGAGAATACTTGAAAAGGAACACACATATATATTGGTAGAGTTCAAAGTACATAGATGGCAAGATGTAGAAATAAAATGGACATTTCCTTTTAGATCAGTTGATAACTATGATATATATAGAACATAGTTAAATAAAAAATCTGAAATAATGAGAGTGAAAGATATATAATTAATATAGAATGAAATTTTGTCATTCATAATGAAGAGAAAAAAAAGGCTAATACAATCTTTGATCCCTCAAGTCTATCTTTATTTTAATTTTGATCCTTCAAATTTCAAGGACGAGGCTTTGGTCTCTTAAGAAGCAAATAATCCAAGTTTTTTATTAAGTTATAAGGACTTTTAAATACAATGAAACTTCATATATCAAAACCTCTTGTTTGAAATTTGAGGAACTAAAACTAAAATAAGAACAAATTTGAAGGACCAAAAATTGTATTAACCCAAGAAAAAATAAAGATAATAGTATAATACTGCCCCCAGTTCTAAATATAAGAAACAATTGATTTTTGTGAAAAATTTTAAGAAAGCTAATTATATTACTTTAAAATATTTAAATTTATCATTTTTAATCAAATTATTTAAGTTTGTTTATGATTAAATAATTTATTTACCTTCCTTAATCTTTTAAAAAAGTTAAGTAAATCTTATACTCCCTTCGTCTCAAAATATAAAATATATTTAACCAAATCTCGTGGTTCGAAGTGGCAGTTAAGAACAGCAAGTATGTTATAATTGTTACTCCTTTTTACTAAAATACCCTTATTAATGAGGAGATATAGAATAAGAGAGATAATACTCTTATTAAAGTCCATCACTCTCTCCCACTTACCTCTCTCTTCTCTCTTAAGGAATGATAACTTTTCTGGTTAACACAAGTATTAATACATTGGTATTGAATAACGGTAAAATTGTAAAAAAAAAGAATTAAAGTATAGGATATTTTTTAAATGTCTCTTATATTTTAGGACAGAATAAAAATGACGGTTGTCTCTTATAGTAATTAACAGTAATTAAGATTGGAAGTAATATTTGAGTAAACTCAGTGTTTGACTTCTAGGTTATAGCCAAGTAGTGCACATCATGTGTGTGAAGTCATTGAATGAAATTAAAGCAAAGCAGGAAGGCATTTGTGGAGGACGTGGGAGTAAGAGCCCGTGACATGAAGTTAAGGATCTCATATTTGAGCAACTTATCATTATTTTATACATTTTCTTAATTATATAGTATATTATCATCAGCTTTCTATATTATCTGTAAATAACATGAAAGAGATATCAGATTTAAAAAATTGAAAAGATAATCAATAAACTATTGATTGAAGTGATAAGCGGTCTAATAAGAGAATACAAATTTGAATTACAAAAAAACACACATATTAGAAAGGATAAAAACCCTTTAAATGAAGAAATCATAATAAAAGTTGAAAAAACCGTGGTTGGGATCATGTAATGTATCTCATTATTATTCGTTTGTGGATCTATTTTAAAAATCATATTGAATAATCTTTAAATATGTGTAATTAATTAGACATTAATTGTTAACTTTAACACAAGTGAAAAATTTGCATTCACTTCTAGTAGGATAATTAGAATAAAGCAGAAAAATTGGTAAATGAATATATATGGAGGTGAGGTGTAACCCGTGAGAAAGGAACCGATGAACAAATAAATGGTACACGTGGCGAGAGGCACGCAACATGCATACACTGATTTTGCAATTACATGCGGTGGGATGCACGTATGCATTTGATGGGGATCCCATGAACATCCCTGGTGGGCCCTCTATTCCCTTCGCTTTATGGTACATTGGTAATACATTTTTTGGATCATGACAAGTTGGTTGTTCACTTGTTGGAGTTGAGGATGTATGGCACATTTCACTTTTAAGAATTTAAAGAAAATTTTCATTCATTATTAACTCCATTATTCATCTTAGATTTTATAATTATACATTGTAAAAGCATTTATTCTCATCTAAAACCTTCCATTTTAAATGTTTTAAGAAATTTTAACTTAAAATGATGTAAATTATGTCCTTATTTTTAACATATAATGACTGATTAATCAACGTTTAAGAAGCACATTCAGTTAATGTCTTTTTTTTAATGAAATGAGAGTTGATGTTTTAAGACTAAGAAATAGTATTTATATTTTATGTTAATATATTTTTTCATGTATATTTATACATTTATGTTAAAATTTGTATCATAAATGGATAGTACTCCCATTCACTTTAGATGAAATTATGAATTTTCACTTCATTCAATCCACACCTCTCTCCATTTTAGGTAAAATCGTCTTGAATAACATAAATTCATGTGGCTATATATAGAGGAGAGCAAAAATAGTAAGAGAATATGGAAAAGACATGGAATAAACAGAGAGCACTTGGAATGTTATAAAAGATTAGCATGCTAATTAATGAGAAAGTGTTTATTAAGCATATAATATGGGAATGCCATAAATTGATGGAACAAGAGTTTTGGGATATGGAAAGGAGTTTTGGGGATAAAAGAAGATTTCCCTTTTGGAGTGGAAGAAGGAAGAAGGAAGAAGGAAGAAGAGGAGCTTGTGACCTTTACTTTCACTTAATTGCTTAAGAGTTAAGAGAGATGGCTTTTCCTTTTCTTCATTTTTTTGCCCTTTTGAAGGGACTTTGTTCATTAAAATGTCAATTCTTTTTGTGCTCTCATGTGAACCCTTTCATACCTTGATCTCAAAAGCCATTAAAATCTCTTTGCTCTTTACTATCTTCTGCATCCCATTCTACTTTGGATATGTGTAATTGTTTTCACATTAAAAACAAACCCTCATGATAAATTGTGGAGAATGGTTTGAAATTTTATCTCGTCTAGTTGTTATTTTTTAAAGAGTACTTATATCGACTATGATATTTGAACTCACAATTTTATAATACATAAGTCAATTCTTTATTAATTGGATTAACTATTGTCGTATGTGTATTATCTTTGAAGAATCCAATATGTAGAAAGGGACTGACAAAACATTTAAGAGAATTTCAATGGTTTAATGAGACATTAATATCTCCCTTCCTTATTTGGTTGTTTCTAAAATTTTTAATAATTTAAAAATATTCATTTGATCTTATTTATAAGTCACTTTCTAGCATACATATTTTACATAAATTAAGAAAACAAATTTAAATTCAACAATTTTCTCTAAAATTCAACTGATTTTCAACTTGATCTCTATTTAATACACATTATACCCCATGATAATAAAATCAACACAATATATGATAGATAAAGGTTAAAATTGTGCATTCACAGAAAAATTATTGAGATAATTTTAACAAAAATATCTTCCCTCCACCTATAAATATGACCATAAGAGTATAAAATTAGGGTGAAAACAAGAAAATTCCAAGCATTAATAATTATCTGTCTGGGTTAAAAATCCTTAAAGTCTTCTCCTTGAATCTGCCAACCAACCGGACTGCTTGAATGAGTTTTTGCATGGTCTCTCCTTCCTTATTTATTCAATTGTTTGGACTAAATTAAAATATTTAACAATCCATTAAATACCAAGCAGCATCGAATGAACATATACACATTGGAGATTGGAATACAGAACAGATATCCATGATCCTATTCATTCATATATATAATTAAGTATTGTTGTTATTAAGTGCATGCATTGGTATTATTATTATGAGTAAATAAGAAAAAACAAATTCTAATTAATTTAGGTGGTCAAAAGAATTGAATAAAAAAGAGTTTGAAAGGGAGGGGGTGGGGCTTTGTGGAGATCGTTGAGATCTGTTTGGTTGGGAGAGAAATAGGAAGAGATAGTGAGTGGGAGATTTTGGAGCTGTTTGGGAGAAAAGAAAGCCGAAAAACAAAAAGGAGAACTGAGCAAGCAACGACAACAAAAACAACAAAAGAAAAAGCAGAAACGGAAAGCAAAAGAGATAAATGAGAGAGCCAAAAGGGGGAAAAAAAAAAGAAATTCAAAACAAAATGGAAAGTGATATATGTGAGAAAAGGGAGATGTGTGTGGAGATGCAAGATTGCAAGGCGTGAGTTTTTTTTTTTAAAAAACTTTTTGTCTCGACAGGAATCTTTGAAAAACGAAAGAATCCCATGAGACTTATGAAAAGAAAAATAAAAATAGATCAGAATAAAGACGAAACTTTGGTTAACTAGTCACAAGATAAATTTAATGTTCCTTTATCCAAATATATATATATATATATATATATTTTCCAGTATATATGGAAGGATGGGTTGCCCTTGTAATTCATAAATCTCGCAATTTAATCTTTTTATTAGAGGCAATCCTGTTTAAGTAGTAAATATGTGTACCTTTCGGACTAAAAATTTAAACATTGAATTATGTTGTTGTAAGAAACTACTCCCTTACACTAAACTTAACTATCAACGTAGTTTGATGAGTTAGCTAATAATTTAGTGCCTATTTATATTAACAATATAAACTGTTTTTTCAACATAATTTAGGGTGTATGAGGTAAGCAAATAAGAAAAATTTTATCTTGACTTGCCTAAACAAATTATTTTATGGCTAACTCAAACAAGTACTTATTAATTTGTTATACAAGGTATATTAACTGTTGTAATATTATTGGTAAAAATATATATATAAAGATTTAGCTAGTGGAATCTCGAAATTTTTAAAGTGGCAACATTAGCATTTATTATTGTTTATTTGCATTATTTTTTTCTAAATGATGTTGTCGCCCCACAAACCTAGCATCCTAGTTTGGCCACTGATCATGTGATCTTCTCGAAAGAGAATCAATTAGCATGCATGTGTTTGTTGTTAGTGTTAACAATACAGTTCCAAAATATATGTGTATATTATATACCAACACGTCAAGCTGACATGATAGAGTTGCGCAATTTGAGTAGTTATTTAGAGAGTTGATTTTAGGGAAAATTCTAAAAAACAGACAGTGGAAATAGGAAACCTCCAATTTACGATAACAAGATTTAAAAATATCAAACTAGTCTTTTTGTATTTTTTTCTATAATTATAAAAATGTCATTAAATTTTTAATAACATAAGTATCATAATTTATAATACGAGTATCTAAATTAATAACACCATAATCATTTAAATACTACGTATTTATGCTGTGGGTTGTTTGTGCTGATGTTGTTAAGTGATATATTCTTATTGTGAATTAGGATATTCATGTTGTTAAAAATTCAATGGCATTTTCATAATTAAGCAAAAAATTACAAAAAAACGATTTCAGATTTTTGAATCTTATTATTCTGAATTGAGATTTTTATATTTCTACTATCTTTTTTTGAGATTTTCCCTTAATTGTTTTCTTTTTTTTTTCATACATACAGGACGCCAGGATTTTCCCTTAATTCTAATTCCAAATATAGATACACCTTTTATATTTGTTAAAATTTTATTAATTTACCTCGGTCATTAAACAATAATAAGGGAGGGGGAGAGATTAAATAGAGAAGACAATGATATTTTACAAAATGAGAAACTCTTGTATGAATCTAATTTAACATGTTATTTATGATTTAATCAATTAAAATATAACAATTTATTAGATAATTTAACACATTTCAAATATTAATTAATATATTAGTAAAATTAAAAGATTTCACAAGATTAACTTTTTGAGAAAATCACAAAAAAAGACAAGGAAAATAGGTAAATCCTAATTCAGAACAACGAAATCAAGAAATTTCAAATAAGTCTTTTTGTACTTTTTTTGGGTAATTACGAAAATGCTACTAAATTTTTAACAATACGAGTAGCATAATTCATAACACGAGTAGCTAAATTAACAACACCGTAAGCATTTAGGTATTATGTATTTACGCTGTGAGTTGTTTATACTGATGTTATTAATTGAGATATTCTTGTTGTAAATTACGATACTCGTGTTATTACAAATTCAGTGGCATTTTTGTAATTACGCAAAAATAAAAAAAAATGATTTGGAATTTCTTGATTTCGCTGCTCTGAATTAATTTTTTTTTATTTCTCTTGTCTTTTTTTTTTTTGGGATTTTTCCCTTTTTACCTCTGAAATCTTAATTAAAGGAAATATAAAAATATAGAACACATGAGTAGCCATCTAAAATTCATATTAGTTGAGTTGTAGTATTTGAACTGATCAAACGATAAATGACGTGACAATTTAATTGACACAATAATTTCTTTTTAGAAAATACCTATATTAACTAATTTATTTTATCTAATCAAATTAGATAAATAAGATAAGAACATGAGTGTGAATACATTAAACACACAAGGATATTTGTTTTTTTTGGACAAGGATGGTTTATTGGATATAAATGAGCGTTCTAGATGTAATCTTTAAGCAAGAGGACTTCTGGTTGGGTCAGCGAAATATTCAGTAAATAGGGACAACTCAAAAGGATGAAAAGGTCATTTCGAGGGTGAGTGTCCCTAGAAACCAACACACACACACCACACACTCACAGAAAGCACAACAAAACGAAAAGAAATGTCGCAGAGGCTCAAAAAGAGAATTTAATGAGACTGCTTATGCCCTGTTTGGGGAATGCCTAATTCTCTGTTACGCCTCTACCGAGTTTCTCCTTTTCCTTTTTCCCATTCCTTTTTATATTTTCCCGTTATTTCTATCACATCTCTCTCTTCCTCGCTCCCTCTCTCGCTGTCCGTTGGAACCAAACAGAAACACTTCTCTCCCTCCATCCCTCTCTCTCTCTCTCTCTCTGATCCTGTTTCTTCCTTTCCCTGTCATAGACCCTGAGAGAGACAAGAGCGCGCACGCTCTCATTTCTCGCCTTCCCTTCACTCGGTTTCTTCGATCGTAACATGAGCAGAGTGGAGAGGTTCAACCACCATTTTCGGTTATGAATCCCGCCGCCGCCGATTCCACTCTAGCAGCACCAGCGCCACCACCATTGTTACAGCAGCAGCAGCAGCTACTGCAGCCCCATCGATCTTTCACCTCCTGTGATCGCCACCCACAAGAGCAGTTCACTGGCTTTTGCCCCTTATGCCTCTGCGAGCGCCTCGCCGTACTCGATCCCAACTCCTCCTCTTCCACTTCCTCTAGCAGGAAACCGCCGACTTCCTCCGCCGCCGCCGCCGCCCTCAAAGCCATCTTCAGGCCCTCCTCCGGCGGCGGGGGGAACGCAGGCGGTCGTGGGAACCGGCCACCCACTTCTTCTTCGTCCTTCTTTCCAGAGCTTCGCCGTACAAAGTCGTTCTCTGCTTCGAAAAATGAGGGTTTCTCGGGTGTATTTGAGCCCCAGAGGAGGTCCTGTGACGTAAGAGCTCGAAGCACTCTCTGGACCCTCTTCAGTCAGGATGACGGACGCAACCCTCCGAAGAATGAAGCTCCCCGAGCTGAGGTTGAGGTTGAAACTAGGAATTTAGCCTCTTCGAGCTATCAGGGGCCCGCATTCGTGCCAAAGGTAGAAGAAGAGGACGAGGACGAGGAAGAAAACGTCAACGATGATGAAGAAGGCGAGATTAGGGTCGTGGAGGAGCCCAATGTGGGTAATGTAACTGTGAATCGGGTTCAAGAAATTGTGGAAGAAGAGGTGGAGCCGGAATTAGTTGTTGAGGAAGACATAAAGACCATGAAGGACCACATAGATCTCGATTCCCAAACTAAGAAGACTTCTGGGAGAGATTTCAAAGAAATTGCGGGAAGTTTCTGGTCGGCGGCTTCGGTTTTCAGCAAGAAATTACAGAAATGGAGGCAAAATCAGAAGATGAAAAAACGCAGACATGGTGGTGGGTCCGCTAGACTTCCTGTGGAGAAGCCCATTGGGAGGCAATTCAGAGACACACAGTCAGAGATCGCAGATTATGGATTTGGGCGAAGATCATGCGACACCGATCCAAGGTTCTCTCTTGACGCTGGTCGAATGTCGCTTGACGCTGGTAGAATGTCACTTGACGCTGGTCGAATGTCGTTCGATGATCCTCGTTACTCTCTGGACGAACCCAGGGCTTCCTGGGACGGCTATTTAATCGGAAGAACGTTTCCGAGGATGCCCACTATGCTCTCTGTGGTGGAGGATGATCCAGTGCCCGTTATCCGGACGGATACTCACATCCTAACTGAAGAACCCACGAACGCTAGTAGTGAAAATGATACGGCTCCTGGTGGGTCCGCACAGACCAAAGAGTACTATTCAGATTCTAGGAGAAGGAAGAGCCTTGATAGGTCCAATTCGATTAGGAAAGCTGCCGCAGCAGTAGTGGCGGAGATGGATGAATTAAAGCCAGTATCAAACGCCAAGGTGACTCCTGCGTCTGCCGATTACTTGCATGGCCAAAAGGTGGTTTTTGCTGATAGAGAATTGAGAGACTCAAACTCGAATTCTCTGAGAGATGATTGCTCTGAGACCTTTGACATGAGTTTTCGAGACACTGCCTCTGTTATTGGGAGTGGTGACCGGAAAGGGTCTAAGAAGTCCGGTCGGTGGAGCAAGGCCTGGAACATTTGGAGTTTTTTTAGAGGAGGAAATAAGGATGAAGATGAAGATAGGTATAGTAGAGCTAACGGGGTTGAACGTTCATACTCAGAATCTTGGCCAGACTTAAGAGGGAATCGCAATATAGATGCCAGAGGTAGTTTCAATGCAAAGGTGTTTCGAAGTAATAGCAGTGTGAGCTGGAGAAATGCACAGAACATTGGTGGATCATTTGGTGGCCCTGTGAGGAAGAATGGTGTTCAGGCTAATAATGGACAGGGAAAGAAGACTAAAGATGAGTTTGTATTGGAAAGGAATCGGAGTGCTAGGTATTCTCCTAACCATTTCGACAGTGGTCTCTTAAGGTTCTACTTGACGCCGCTGAGAGGCAGCCGGAGAAATGGATTCGTGAAAACCAGGTCGAACCAGGCACATTCTATTGCAAGGAGTGTACTTCGATTGTACTAAAATTGAAGGTCCCATAAGGTGTTCTTTGGTTTGATGTTAGTTAATTTTTGCTCCATTTTGTTGTGTAAACAACATATGCTTGTGTATTGGTTGGTTGGATAAAAAAGCACCCTGCATTTTTCTTTCACAGACGCATCATGCTTCTTCAGTTACTCTTGAATAACAAGAATTTTTCAAAGTTTCTTTTGCTTAAAAATTACATCTTTCAGTGGCTATTCTTCCATATCAGTTCCTCTTGTTCCCAGAAAAGTCATGGGACATGCATAGCTATTGATAATATCAAATATGAGAACAATTTGGTTTCTTTTTCTGTCTCTATACTGCAAAAGGTTAGCTAATTGGTGTAATGTTATAAGGCTGCTTATAATTGTGAAGGATTTTTTTCTTTTTTCAGTTGAATTCTTTTTTATGCATGTTATACATCACTGCAGAAAGTGGTGACAAGGTGGGCTCATGCCACCTTGTTTTGCTTCTCGTCATAGATTGTTATTGAGTATAATACTGTACCTCTGGTCAAGTCCCTTTTACTTTTCCACCCATTAATCACACTTTATTACATGTGACTTACCCCAGAGCCATGGTCCCAACAAATCACTTTAGCTTTGCCATATCAGCAATATCTGTGTACATTCCAGGCTGGATTGAATTGAAGGAATGTGTGTAGATCTTTGATATATCCACAACTTTAAATCTCTTTAAACTCATTGTTAGGATCATGTTATACTAGGTTACGTTCATTTAGGCATTTCAACAGTAATGCTGCAGCAAAATATGTGTGCGTCTCTCTCTGTGAATTAATGACTTGGTCTCTTTTGTTTCCCCGAATCTGTTGTGTACAGTGTGACCTAAATTTTGAACTGTTTGTGTGGTTTTAGTGATGTGGGATGTGGGCGAGGCTGGACCTGAAAGATACGGGAAAAAGTGCGTGGACATAAGAATAGGTGGATACAGAGTAAGGAGAAGAAGACAAAGTGCTTGAAGATACATAGAAATAAGAGTGCAGAAGGTTGGCCCTCCATGTTTGTAAAAGAAGAACAATTTTTGCAGATTTGCGTAGGAGCTACTGATTTTTAACTTCAAAACGGGGGAATATTACTGCAACTGGCATGTTAAGTCAACAGCATCTGTTAACTTGATGTGTTCTTTTTTTCCCTTCTCTCCCTTGATGTAAAAATTTATTTGGTATAGAAATTTTAGCAGTTGCTTAATGCTTATCCTTCTTGTAGTGGCTGATATATTTTTTGCCATCCCTTCTCTCCTTAATTATCTTCTTGCTCATAGTATTTGGTATTGAAAAGTTATTCGTGGTTTTGCCAGAACATCAGATCTTGATATGGTATTAGAGATTTATGAGTAGGTATTAGAGACTATAAATAAATGCTATTCCCTCCGTTTTAATTTGTTAATATTAAGGAAGTTAGTAAGTTGTTTTTAAGTATGTGTATTACAACTACTCTTAATAGAAGTGTAATTAATAGTGATACTTGGGAAAAAAATTTGTACTCTTTCTGGTCATTAATATAGGATGTTTTTCTAATTTGATTATATTAAAGGATGATATTTACATCAAATTCTTTAAATATATTTCTTCAGGTTTTTTAATTATATGTGATAATATATTTTATGTATTGTATTCAAGGTATAAAAAACTGGATTGAGTAGTGAATTGCTCACGGCATGGGTTCAGAGTTCAACTGGGGTTCAATCGGCCACATTAAAATATTATAATTTAATTGACAATAGTAAAATAACACTATATGTAGACATAAAAATTAAATAAACATATAAGTATCATTTATAATAATAAAATAGGTGATCATATATTGATATATTTTTAAATTTCATAATAAATAATGGGTAGTATTTTTTTTATGTTTTTTTTACGAAAACCGATTCGACCTGCCAAACCTCTCCCAGACCGGTTTGACCCTTTTCCCTAGTTTTCAGCTATTCTGGATCATACCAGGGTCCGATTCTTGGTTAAACCAATCGGACCGGTCGGTCCAATTTTTTGAACGTTGATTGTATTTGAATTTATAATTAAATGATAATAATTAAAAGACATAACACATGGTTACATGTTGTTAGAGAACCTGATGAATTGGATGTAAAGAATTTGACCTAAGTATTCTTTTATATTAAATTAGTTAAATTAATTAATAAGACAAGAATTTTATAAAACACCGTGGATATCTTCATTAATTCATTTATTTCCCCTCCCTTTTAATTATTGTTATGAGAATATTAATAGAGATAAATAAAAAAAGATTAATAAATATGAAAAATATATCTTATATTTGTAATCAAGATAAACTGCTAAATTTATCTTATTTTAAGGATGGGAGGGAATAAATTTAAGAGATAAAATGAATTGAGATTTTATATTTAAAAGTAAATGAAAATACTTGTTTAGCCCACAGTATTTGGGATGGGTAGTATTGGATTGGATTGGATTGAAGGAGGTCATTGTCACGGCTTGTCTTCGGTCTGTAAAAGCTTGTGAGAAGAGGCTGTTTAGTATTAATGAGCTTTGAAGGCTGCATTTAAGGAACAAGTAGGAACGAACGGGCAGTGGGCATGTTCACGTGTTTCATCGTATTTGAAGAATTGACCTGGGAATTAGGATGTTGTTCTGAGATGCACGCAATTTCTGGCATCACACACAAACTGCTCTGTGGGTTGGGAAGGCCAAAGTCCTAAACATTTAAGTTGGTCGGTCTCCAATTAAAAACACGATAAACGGAAGTTCTTGTCGGTTTTCAGTTACGATATGATTGAGAGCAGCCTAGTTTACATTTATATTCATACAAATGAACAAAGCAGTTAATTAAATGGAAACTGAAGTAGTGGACTTTCTCTAGTTGAAGCAGAGAAGTAGATAAGGGCTTAGTATATTATATACTCTTGCGTGTTTTACTCTCTTGGGTTTACAACCTTCCATTGCCCAACATCACTTAACCTCCCTTTGTTCATATTCGGGTCAACCTCAAGAAAAATGAAACTAACGATTTTGAGGATTTTTTTTAAAGTCCTTAAAAACAAATAATAATAAAAATAATAACAATACCATCCTCAAGACTAGGAGGACGTATTATTAGAGTATGCATTATTATATATTATTAAATGCATGACTTGTGTATTAATTCCACACAGTTTTTCAATTTTTTTTCCAAATCTCATTGATGCATGCATGAGCCTCTAAATATGCCATTTTTAGTGTTCTTTTTTCACTCTTAAATGGTATTGTGCATGTATTACCAAATGGGTCGTTTTTTTATATAAGAAAAGAAAAGAAAAGAAATCTAGGATAACAGCTAAAATCTAATGATCATCATGGTTCAACAAGGAAGATGATTATGTCTAAATCCAATTCCAAAGTGATATAGGGATTGTGCTTTGTTTTATTGGAAACAATATTTAAGGATGAATTATCATCAAGGTAGCCACAGAAGTCAAAAAGCTAAGGCAAAAATAATAATTAGAAAAAAATCTCAACATCCACAGCTCAATGGTGAAGATAACATAAACAAAACAAACGTGGAATAAAACTGAGAGTTTGTTATTACAATGGCATGTGCTGGCCTTAACTTTATCAGGCCTCATTGGGTAGTGGAGAAGAACTAATTTGTTCATACTTCAAAGTACTTATTTACGCTGATCTATACTCCACGAATCCATGTCTTCGAAAATTCTTTCGTAAATCTCCATTTTTTTTAATGGAAGAATGAGGATTTGATAGTATATTTGTTTTCACAAAAAAAAAAAAGAGGGAGAGAGAGTATGAGAATGTTGAAAACTCTCAAATCATTAAATCATTATTATTCATTTCTGCAAAACTCTAAAACATGTATTCCATTAATTAAATAGACTACCCTTGTACTCTCATTTATTCCTTAATATGAAAGTTTTTAGCTCCAAGCCATGAGATTGGGATGTGACAAATCCTATTCATTTAGCTTTAATTTGCTATGCAGGTTCGGGAAAAAAGTTCACGCATATGATCTCTATTCTTAACTGGATTTGCATGCTTGAATCCTCCTTTGGAAAATTAAAAGATACTTAATTTGGGTCAGTGAACAGAAGAAGCAAACTTATTTTGGTGAAGTTGTCCAAAATGCTTGTTCATAGAAACTCCCTCTAACAAGCTTCCTAATCATAGCAATAATTAGAATTTGAGGAATGACACAAGTCATTTTTCCATGTGATAATGAATAACGACACACTATTCATTAAAAAGTTTAAACAGAGATGATAAAATTTATCAAAAATATTTTTTTAAAAATAAGTGATTTTGTTCTCAGCAAAATATATCAGCCTATAGAGTCTTGGAGAATGGTAGTGCAAAACCGGGATTTAGTAACAAGCTTATGATGCATGAGTCTCACCGGTCACCACCTATGATGATAAATGGCGATGTAGTCTCTATCCTAGCAATATACTCCCTCCGGTCCTAATTATAATGTCCTTTTAGAAAATTCTAGGAAAATTCTAAAAAAGTAAATTATATTACTTTTAGATATTAAAATTTATCGTTTTTCTTCAAATTATATTGTTTAACTTATGAACTAATATATAATGTAATACAATATAATATATGATATGATTAAGTAATGTAATTAGCTTTTTTTAAGACTTTTTTAA
>JBAGKO010000003.1:19089645-19104232 GCA_037177275.1 Acacia concinna | reverse complement strand
TTAAATAATTTGAAGGCAAAAAATAATTAAATAACTTAGTTGGAAGCTAAATGTAAACTAATTTAACATATAAGTATAAAATTAGATGTAAGGGTAAAATAGTAAATTTATTATTGTCACCCCTCCCCTCCCAAACCAAACAAAAGCTCTATTCCCCTCCCCTCCCCTCCCCTCCAACAAACTAAATAAGGCTACATGCCTTCCCTCCCTTCTCTTCCGTCCCTTCCCCTCCCTCCCCTCCCCTCAAACCAAACACACCCTGAAAATAGTAGATGATCCGGCCGTTTGAAGATTCTTAGCCTCTCCTCTTATTTCTATTGAGCAAGACCAATCCTGTTGTGATGAAGGCCCATTGAAAATAATTAAGACAAGTCTTGCATTACTATATGTACCGATCAAATAGTTCATCCCCTAGTTTGGGCTTGGTTAGAGTAGTGTGACTTTTGTTTAAATAGTTGTCTTATTTTATTTTTGCCTGCTAAATAGTTATCTTATGAATAAGTCAACTTGACAAAACTTATTTAAATGATATAATGAAAAATTAGTTTTAAAAATCAAATGTGTATATATATATATATAAAAGAAGCTTCTCAACGTGAATCAACATAACCTTAAAAAATTCGTTATTTGAGTTTAACCAAAACTCGTTACTTTTTGGTAACCCAATTTTATCATTGTCCTTTTTTATAATTACCAAATTATTCGTTTATTGAAATTGAAATTCTGGGTATGGACAAAATATATGTCACTGCGTTGTGAGGTGATTAAAAGGCACCACCTTCCGTACCATCAAGCAACAAACTGCCAGCGATGTGGACTCTCCTCTGTCCAATTTGACTGTTAACCTAATTCTCATCATATTCCTTTCACATATGAGTTAATTGTTCTGTTATATTTTGTTATAATTCTTATGATTATTCTTAATTTTTCTTTTTTCCGGCATTTCTATTTAATTAGAGAAATCTAGATAGCACCGAACGGACATGAATGTGACAGGGTTGTTACTTACCCAACGTCGGTTTAATTAGTCTTAGCTTTCAAAATAATCATCATATACATTCCCACTATATTTTTTATTAATGACCTGAAAGCCATTTCTCAACCATCTTTTAATAATACCATTGCTATCTTACTTAACCATTCCCTCATTTTTTTCGTTTTTCAAAATATAGTCTCAATCTTTGATGTAAACGGGATGACAAAATAAATATTCAAAAACCACAGAAAAACTTGTTTCTTTCATGATTTAGGGTAAAAGATATATAGACTCCGCACTAATTAAATTAATCATAAACATTTTAAATTTTACTGTTATCATGAATATGAGGTGTCCATGCTTCTTGGAGCCAATCAAATTACATATAATTAAATTGTCTGTAAATTTGAGAATATATATGGTTAATTAATTGATATATAGTCCATAATGATGAGCCCCCTTAATTAATATAATTCAGATATGTTAATATTTCTTAATCTCCACATTAGGTTGAAAGTGTATGTCTAATTTATTGAATTTGGCACATGATGAACCTCAAGTAGTTACCCTCTGAACTTGTCATATAATCCTCGACGTTGGTAATGCATTCAGTGAATTTTGGTATAATATATGGGGATAAAGATCTTAATACATCTCCATCTTAATCCGTTTCTTGTCTTGAACATAGTGAAAGATTTGATGCAATGACCACTAATTAAAAAATTAGAATGTATAGTTAATCAAGATTTTTTGTTCACCAAGATTGGACTGAACATATATATAGGAGCAATATTGAATTCTTATTTTATTTTAATTTGTATTCCAAATAATTAAGAGGCAAAACTGCATTAATTTAAAGTATGTAATGTTTACATACTTTATTTTGTTCTCCAGTACATATTAAATACTTATTGGTGCGAATAAACCGACGAGAGAAATAATCAAACAAGAAATTATTATGAGTGTGTGTTCTAATAATTTCAAGGTAGCCAACAGCAATTTAAAGTTAACTTTAATTTTAACTTCACCTAATTGATTGTACTTTGCTGGATAACATATAGACTATGCGAGTTATAGTGGATTCAGAAAGCTGCTTATAAACTTCATATGACACACAACCAATCACCTTATCACTTGAGAGGCATTCTTAAGTAGGTAAGATGTATTAAAAATAGCTACTTATTTTCTCCCGTCCAGATTATAAGTCACTTCAGAATTAAAAAGTGGCATTTAATTCATTAAATATATGTGAATTTTTTTTCAACCTAACCATATATATAATGAGGTTTTGAAGGATAGTGGAAAATATAAAGAATCACAATCTAAACATTAATTATATGGGTAAAATTAATAAATAAGCATTTAACAATTTAAGAAGTGACTTGTATTATAAACTGGAGGGAGTAATTCAAGTAAAATTCCATTTAATAATTTAATGTGTGCACGCGCATATGTAGTAAACATACTCTATCTGATGGCAAAAAAAAAAAGAAAAGAAAAAAAAAAACATCCTCTATATCTTTTATATTTATATATGTACTGTATTTGAAGAAAAAAACATTCTTTTTCTTTTTCGGCTTTTACATGGATTCAAACTTTCAATCTCATGTTTATTAAGTGGCCAAAATCTCTTGCATATGAGGACTACCACGGGACTGTCGGTGCAAACTTACTCTTTCTTGTATAAACTAAATTTTGACACACCCACCAGCCTATATATATATATATATATATATATAACTAAAAAGACCGAAGTAAATATATGAGTCCAACAACTCACATTCAAAATATATAATTAGATGAGTTCATGCATGTATGTAAAATAAATCAAGTTTAGTTTAATGATTAAGGCAAAACAAAAAACAGAGAGAGTTATAAATAAATAAAAGTGGGTGATGATGAGCTAGGTAAAGAGTATGATAGAAAATACAGCTTTACGTGACATGGAAGACATCATGGGATAACTAGAAGATTTGTCTGTTTAGTGTGTATGCAGCTGTACTAAGTCTCTTAGTTTCCAAGGATAGATACCTGCTCTCTCCACTCAACCCCACCTAACTTAGTAAAAACGACGTGGTAGCAATTCCTAGCTAAGCTGCTTGCCTCTTTCTATAAAGCTGTGCGATGGCTAGTCGTCCATGAATGTAACTCAAGCAAGCATAACACTCATCTTCAAATGCAAGATTAAGAAACAGAGAGTGAGAGAGATCTAGGTGAAGTTGAAGAAGAAAGGAGGAGACTGATCATATTCTGATCTGTGTGTGAAAAAGTTGATATCAACTATGGATTCTTGGGGTCGATTTCTACTTCTCTTTCTGTGCATTCTTCCTGCTTTGGTTGAGTGCAGAGTTAGGCATTACAAACTCAATGTGAGTATAAATCAACTTATATATACCACCTATTGTGCTTAATATATATAAGAGCGCGTTATGAGCTTAGTACTTTAAAGCATACTATTTTTTGCCATTTTAGAGGTCTTCAGAACTTGGAAGCTTATAGTAACATATATAGTCATGTGTAATGATTGATTGAACGTAAGAATACTAAAGCTTTATTCCACCATCGATCTTTTTCATGAGTAACGACTTTCTGAAAGCATGCAATTGTAACAAAGAAGGTGGATGATAGTTAAAAGTGTGTTTGTTTTATTATGTTAAAAGACCTTATTTGTTTGCAAGAAGCAACCAGAGATATGTTACGTTGTTCCGTTTAATTAGCTTGATGAAGATTAATAATGTGTAGTATAGTCATTTCATCATCTTGGACGATTTGGACTATCAACGGAACGAAAATATTATATCCACTCAAGATATGGATTTCAAATTTGGATGTTAGAAATTTAATTTCGTTTTGCTCATATTTTCATATCAATTGTGTGTCAAATTATATATCACATTATATCATAGAAAATGACCTTGTACGATATAGTATTGTGTGTTATCATAGTTTTTAGTTTAAAAAGAACGACAGGTAATAGATAAATTCCATGGCTGTAATAATATATAATAATCACAGATTAATTCATCTACACATCAAGTAATCTGATCAGTTGATTTCTGAAATTTACAAATTTTAAAACTGTAAAATTAAAGCACATACTTCTTGCACACTTATATTTTTCAAAGCGGAGTCAATCTCTAAATTTTACAATAACTTTATACATATAACATAAAAGTTCATCAAAAATATTATACCATCAAAGCAGAAACACATAACTGACTTTTTAAAATAGTAATTAATAATTACATGGAAGGTAAACCCTGTTAAAATCACCACCTAATTATGGTTTATTAGTCACTTGTTTGTTCCACCCACAAGCACTATGCTTCTATATTCCTGCATTAATATTCAAACTTAAATATCGTTGCAGGTGGTTAAGAAGAATTACACAAGGTTATGTTCAAGCAAATCTATTGTCACCATCAACGGTAAGTTCCCAGGACCTACGCTTTACGCAAGAGAAGATGACACGCTCCTTATCAGAGTCAATAATCATGTCAATGTCAACGTTACCATCCACTGGTACGTATAATAAGAGATAATGATTCAAGAAGAGATAATAAACTTAATTAAAATACATTAAGAGATAATAATAACCAAGCTTGTTTTTGCACTTCTCATAGGCACGGTGTCCGGCAACTGCAAACCGGTTGGGCCGACGGTCCCGCGTATATCACACAATGTCCTATCCAGCCAGGGCAAAGTTATCTGTACAACTTCACACTCACAGGGCAAAGAGGGACACTTTGGTTCCATGCGCATGTTAACTGGCTAAGGTCAACTGTCCATGGTGCCATTGTTATATTGCCAAAACGTGGTGTTCCTTACCCTTTTCCAAAACCAGATGATGAACTAGTTGTGATACTAGGTAAACATATATATATATATATATATATCCCATTACTTTGCCTAAGTTTTTTATTTCCAAGACCAATCTCTGAGTCCATCCCTTTATATTTTGTAGGAGAATGGTGGAAATCTGATACTGAAGCTGTCATCAATGAAGCTTTGAAATCAGGATTGGCACCAAATGTCTCAGATGCTCACACCATTAACGGCCTTCCAGGGACTGTGGCTAATTGTTCCTCACAAGGTACTCTTCACTATTAATCAATTTTATGATTGCATGATTGTGAGAATATTTAATTATAATTCACCACACTCTTGTTGTATTTATCTGTCAAGTTTATAAAAAAAAAAAAAGTTAGGACTATCTATAAGCTCACTTTTAAAATAATAAATGAGAGTGTTACAATTTTACCCCTATTAAAAGTTGATAAAGAAAAAAGAGAAGAACAATATCTATTCATAAATGAGCATAAAATTTAAAAAAAAAATTATCAATTTAGTAGTTAATTAACTTTTCTTAACGGATGAAAATTAGGTAATTTAGACTTATAGATAGGAACGAAATTATTAATTTATACGGGGTGAGTCTAGGGTATTGCTTTGAGGCCTGGAAGTCATAGGGTCAAATTCTAAAAATGACCCCTCTACCCTCTCCAAACCTCACCTTGTGGGAGTCCAGTGCACTGTGCCGCTCGTTACACACAAATTTACAGAAAGTTTCGGTTGTGCTGAGTAAACATGAATTATTGTTTGTGTTCTTGTGTGCAGAGGTGTACAATCTACCAGTGGAGAAGGGGAAGACGTACTTGTTAAGACTCATCAACGCTGGACTCAATGAAGAGCTTTTCTTTAAGATTGCAGGCCATACTCTAACTGTGGTAGAAGTTGATGCTACCTACGTAAAGCCCTTTAAGATTGACACAGTGATTATAGCTCCAGGACAAACCACTAATGTCCTGTTAAACGCAGATCAAACATCTGGAAAATACTTAGTTGCAGTTTCTCCTTTCATGGATGCACCAGTGGCCGTAGATAATCTAACTGCAACTGCAACTGTTCATTACACAGGCATTAATGCTGCAACCCCAACTGTTCTCACAAACCCTCCTCCTAAAAATGCAACAAAAGTTGCTGATAAATTCACTGACTCTCTCAGAAGCTTGAATTCCCAAAAATACCCAGCAAATGTCCCTTTGAAGATTGACCATTCACTTTTCTTCACTATTGGTTTAGGAATTAACCCATGCCCATCTTGTAAAGCAGCAAATGGGAGCAGAGTTGTTGCTGCTGTGAACAATGTGACTTTTGTTATGCCCACCACAGCCTTACTTCAAGCACATTACTTCAACATCCCAGGGGTTTTCACCACAGATTTCCCTGCTAACCCACCTCATGCTTTTAATTACACAGGTTCTGGTCCTGCAAATTTGCAGACCAATAGTGGAACAAGGCTTTACAGGCTTCCTTTTAATTCTACAGTGCAGATTGTTTTGCAGGACACTGGGATTATTGCAGCAGAAAGCCACCCTGTTCATCTTCACGGGTTTAATTTCTTTGTTGTGGGAAGAGGAGTAGGGAATTATGACCCTAAAAATGACCCTAACAAATTCAATCTTGTTGACCCTGTTGAGAGGAACACTATTGGACTGCCCTCTGGAGGCTGGACTGCGATTAGATTCAGAGCAGATAATCCAGGTATAAGTTCTATTACCTGCTTATTTAACTCTACATTAAGTATTAAAAGTTGAAAAAATCGGTGAAAAGCCCCTATTTAAAAATTTTATTAGTTACAAAGACTTAATATGTTTTTACACACAGAAAGTGCAATACTAAAATTCAAGTCATTTTAGCCAATGAAATCTTTAAAATAGGGAATTTTCATCAATTTTCCCTTGAAAGATTAGTCAGGTGATCTTAAAAACGTTTTGCATTACAAGTAAACTTGAAGAATTTCTTGACAGTATTGATTTTAAGGTTTTTTTCCTAACTCTGTGTTAAATTCACAGGAGTATGGTTCATGCACTGTCATTTTGAGGTGCACACAACATGGGGATTGAAGATGGCATTTTTAGTGGATAATGGAAAAGGTCCCAAACAATCAGTGATACCACCTCCTAAAGATCTTCCCAAATGCTGAAAACCCACCAACCCCATAAATTAAACATACATGGAAAAAAAATACGAGTCTCTGAAATCAGGCAACAGACGAGTTGGAGGCACAGAGATAACTGAAGAAAAGAGAAAACCCTTTCGATTGTTTTTTGAACAAATGAGAGAATTTGTTCAACCCTAAGTTCAATAAATTAATCGAGCCTGCAATTTGTTGTTCTTATAGAAACATTTTTTTTCTTCTTTTTTTGAGAGATTCAGAATTTGAGTCAACAAGTGTATGATTTTCTTGTATAATGAAATTCAAAGGTTGTTTGCCTTATTACTTGTGTTCACTCTTGACATTTTTCACTTTCATTTTTCTTGCATTAAGAATCTTTCTATTAAATTAGGTGGAGGTTCCATAAATTGACAATAAAATCAACACTGGAAATGTTTCTAGAATGCATCCCTTGATAACAAATGGCAACTTATTCAGCTTATAAACCATAGGTATAGCAACTTTCTTCAAAAAAAACAAATTGGGTGTACGTGTTTCACAAATTAGTGAAGCCAGATATTGATGAAAGAGGAAAAACCGTGTTAACTATAAAAACAGAAAGTATAAATTGGAATTTCCATAACAAGATTGAGGTTAAAGGAGTTGCTCAATGGTAGTAATTTTGATAATTCAAAATCCCAGTGCTTCTTTTACAAAGTGGTGAAGCAATGCCATAAAGCTTACAATTAGCTTAAGTGGAGTTGGGCCCCGAACCCTGAAGGCCCGGCCTAAAAGCCCAATTGAAAGATAAAATCAGGTGCTGAGCAGAATGGAATACTGGTGAAGAATTGAATATGGAGGCTGATGGTATGAGGAATTTGAGTTTCTGACATGACAACCTTAATCAAACGAGGGGGAATATTATTAGAGGCAACTTAACTAGACATAGCGTTTCTTTGTACCCAGATTGTTGGCAGAGATATGAAACTTGAAGAATTAAACGGTAAATGTTTAACATCAAAATAGGGCCTGTTGGGCCTCCGATTTGGGCTCCAAATTGTGCGATTGCTGATTCTGGTAGGACTTTTTTTTTTTATATAAAAAAACAAGGTGCATGTTTGGAATTGCTTTTGCCAAATCCGACCCGTCTCTCAAATAGTACGTTTTCATATAAGCACATATTTTGTGCTTAATGTCTAATTGCATCGTGTGCGATTAGGAGTAAAAGTTTTATTCTTTAATTTTTTGTTATAATTTACTTCCTTCAATCTTAATTATAAAAGTTAGTTAAATTTTTTTTAAGAATCCTAATAAAGCTGTTTATATTTTAAATTTATTATTTTTCTTTAAACTATTTTATTTGACTTATGAACTAATATATAATGTGATAAAAACCAACATATAATATAATTAAGTAACTTATTTTGTTTTCTTGACTTTTTTTTAAAAAGTCAACTGGGTCTTATAATTAGGCTCGAAAGTAGTATAAATATCACAATATATTTACATGTAATATATACTCCCTGCAATCCTAATTATGTAAGAACTAGTTGACTTTTTTAGAAAATTTTAAAAAATCATTTAATCATGTTATTATTAACTATATGTTTTTAGCTTCTTCTTTTTTATGTTATGAAAATTTATTTTTTATTTTTATATTATAATTTTTAAATATCACAATATATATGTTTGTGTGTGTAATCTATATTATAAGATTAATGTCATTTTCAATTATTTCCCATAAAAAAATTAATTTTAAAATTTTCAACTAAACAAGTTTTAATTTTACATAAATAACTTATGAATAACTTCTGCTATCGCTATTCCAAACACAAATCAGATTACTCAATCTTACTTTTACTTAGTCTTATTTTTATAAAAATATTATTGCAAATAAATCACTTTTACAATCTTTATTTCAAACATGCCCTTAAGATTACAGATTTGTTGGGATCAAAGTCTCGGAATAAAAATGTGTACACATTCTATAAAAACTCTCTTGAACATCTAAGATAGAAATCACCCAATGTTCAATGCAGTTGATGGTATAAGGAAGATCATGATGCGTGGTTAGGATGTTACTAGCGAGCAAGTATATAGATTATAGACAGATTGACATTTGTTTAGTCTATAGATAATCACTACTATATATTTTTATATATATAACGCTCTACATATCGCGGTTATTGAAACCTCCGCCAAATATAGAGGGACACCAATTTGAATCGACGTCTTGTCTAAATATATATAACAGTTCTTAAAAGCAACGTCATCAATATGAGAACTATATATGATGATTTTTGAACATCTGCCATATATAAAGACACAAAATTTGAAACACCAGACATCCATGATATATATCATAGTTGTATAAAGAAATACCATATATACAAATCAAATATATAGTGGTTGTTAAAAAACCTCAAGATATAATTAAAATATATATGGTAGTTTTTAGTGAAACAATTGCAATACATATTGTATTTAACGGTTTTTTTAAAAAACAACCATAATAGAAATGTCTTTAAAACCCATCTCTCCATACCCTATTTTCACGCTTTCAAATTCCGCAAATTTCACTGCACTCTCGTCCATCTCCTACGCACTGGCCACTTTTGACATACCCATGTTGATTTCCCTGTCTTTCACTCTCTCCTTCTTATGTATGTCTACTATGGCGTGGTTTACCTTGCTGCAAACGCACTAGCTAGTAGATCTACTATACTTAGATGACGAACTTTGGGTCCGTTGTACAACAGTGTTAGTTCTTTGAAACTTTAAAAGTTTTACGATGAATCATATAAAAGTAAGAACTTTATTCCCTTAAGTGTAATTTATTATGAAAAATTGATCATATACTACTAAAATTTTGATTAATCTATTGTGGGTTTTGTGTTATACATACGTTAGCCGAAGATATAAGTTGATGCGTTATATATATATATATATATGATGTTATAGCTTCTCGATCTAATGACATATGTTTTGTATGAATGTATTTGTTAGTCAATAAAAGAGAAAACTTTAATTAATTTAATTTGTTCCCTAATTTTTCGTTAGTCAAACATATGCATTATGTATGTACATACGTACGTATGTATGTTTATTTTGTTTTCAAATGATCGATCGTCATCATTTTATTTTGCAATTCATTTATTGAGCTCCCCAAATAAATCTTCTATCCTTTTAGGATCAATGTAGTGTTTCATATGGTTTAATAATTTATGACCAAAAATTAAATAAAATCATAAACAAGTGGACATTAATTCTTTAGAGGGGCATAAGATATTTCTGGGGGTCAATATAAATGGACTGTAAGATAAAATGATAAGGATCGATCCTATAAAAAATAAAAATTGATATACTTGGCGGTTGTTCAGATAAAAACGTCATACATAAATATATATAGCGGTTGTTATTAACAAACCGTCATATATAAATGACTTATACATAACGTTTCTCATTGAAAAACCACCATATGTAGCGAAATATATATGACAGTTTTTAAACTGCCATATATATATATGGCAGTTATATATTTATATATATGACAGTTTAAAAACTGTCATATATGGAAAAAAAAACAACCATCAAATATAAAAAATTTTAGTGCATTTATTTTGCTCAAAACATGGATCTTCAGTATATGCTTTTGGAAGATCCTATTAAAAATGTTGGATTAACGTCAACTTTTAGATTAATGTTAAGACTATTTTAATGAAATTTGAGCTGTCATCCACTTAGTCAACCCTCTTAAATAGAATACTCATATGGTTCATTAACAAGATGCTAAGAAACAAATTCAAATCATAAAGAGTTCACTTGTTAGAAGAGACGAAAATTAGAAATATTTTTTAGTTCTATTCATAAATCATTTTCAATATATTTTACATAGATAAAAAAATGCCACAAATATCAAAAACTTTACTCTAAAAGTTAACAACTTTCAATTTTTACCCTATTTAATATATAATATGCGAAAACATGGTAAAAAAAAGATATTAAATTAAAGGTACAATGATACTAGTACTGGGAATCGGGCCAACCCAACGGGTTTGCGGGGCCAGCCCAAACCCATTTAGGCCCGCCAGCCCGTCTAAGAAATCTTTTTATTTTTTTTTATTTAACATTGATATTTTTTTTTACTTTCTTTTTCTTTCACCCACTCATATCACACTCCATTTCTTTTATACATTTGTATTATGCAACCATTTTTCATTTTCATCTTCATTTTTTTCACCACTTATATCACAAAAATATGTACATTTCTCTCTTTTAAATTTAATAATAGTAGATTAAATAAATATAATATGAAAATAATAATGTTACATAAAAAGTATGAGAAAGTTGTTAAACACAATATTAAAGATAAGGAAATAAAAGTATTTGACTCAAATAATTGATTTTAAATTGTAAGAATAATTAAAAAAATTTACAAATAAATAAATAAATGGGTTAAACGGCGGGCTAGCTCGTTTAGCCCGTTTTGAAACAGGCTAGCACCCGCCCAACCCGGCAGGTTGACGGGTTGAACCCGCGGATTCAACCCATTTTACCAGCTCTAAATAATACCCTTATAAAAAAATGTGATGATGTGACTTATAAATATTAACAGAATAAAATTTTCTATCTACCCTAAAAATAGGATTAAATATGTAATATTTATTATTATTGCCTAGTAGTTCCTTTTTATAGGATAGAATTAACCAAATTGTATTATTCTAAAAATTATTTGAAATTAGTTAGATGTAGTAAATATATAAAAAAATGTGTATACTGCTTTGTTTTCAAAAAATGCTCTTGTTATATGGAAGGGATAGAATACTTCCATTGATCTATCATATAAGGCATTCAGCTACTTCATCTAAACCAAGAAATTGTAGTTAATTTATTAAATATGCCTTAAATTTAATCCTTTTTTTTTTCAACTTTACCTATATTAAATTATGTTCTAAATGAGAGAGGACATTATGAAATCACATTTAGGGCTTGTATGGTATAAGGGAATGGGAGAGCAATTGGAGGATTTTGCTCACTTTCCCTTATTTATACAAGTAAAACTTTAGGAAGGAAAATTTTCCCACCTCCCCCCTTTTAAACCCCTCCAAAATTGCGGGAATTTGGAGGAAAATAGTAGTATTTTGGTTTTTATTGATTAACATGTCCATAATCTTTACTCTTTTTTAATATGTATATATTGTCTCTCTTTTATATTTATGTTATACATTATTAGTATCATACTATATTGTATTTTTTTACCACTTTGTATATATTTTTAATAAGAAAAACAAATTAATACATACACTTTGAAAATTGCAAGTAAAGTACTTTTATTACATGACAAATATTAATTCCCCTTTTTATGCTACACTTCAAAAACTTTTATATTGACTAATGTATATTTTAATTTCTGTTGATTACATTCTTATATTGTTGATCACCTTTTTTACATTATCAAAATCCCTCTCCTCCCCTACATTTATGTCCATTCAAATAAGATAAAATAAAATCATTCTCAAACTCTCCCTTTCCATCCCTTCCATTGAAATGCCTCCCTTCCCCTCCTCTCCATTGAGCCAAACATACACTTAAGCATTAATTACATAGGCAAAATTGACAAATAAGTATTAATTACTTTTCAAAAGATTTATATCGTGGACAAATGCATTCTTGTAAATGTGATTCATATTGTAGACCAACAAATAACACAAAAATACCCTTATTTATGTTTTATCATTCTGTTTCAATTTGTAAGTCAATAAACGCATTAAATAGTTATACTTTTTCACATTTGTCCTTATTTATGAATGATGCACATCTTCCATCACTTTACTTTTATCTCTCTACATTTACATCTTTCTCTCCCCTCTCTTTATAAGCCAAAAGGGGTAAAATTGTTAAAATTTTATTTATTACTCCCTCCGTCCCAAATTATAAGAAACAACCGCCAGTTTTATCCGTTTCAAAATAAAAGAAACATTTGAAGAATGTCTTATGTTTTAGTTTTTTTTCATTTCTAGTTTTGTCCTTATTTAATACTATTGTATTAATGGTTGTGTTAACAATAAAAATTATCATTCCCGACGAGATAAGAGAGGGGATGGGGGGAGAGTGATTGTCATTTAATAAGGGTATTCTTTCTCTTATTCTATATCTTCTCATTAATAATGGTATTTTAGTAAAAATGAATAACAATTTTGACATACTTATTATTCGTAACCATCACTTCAAACCAAGAGATTCGGTTAAACGCCTCTTATGATATAGAACAAAGGGAGTAATGTAAAAGTGACTTACCACTCTAGTTTCTATTATAAGTCATTTTTTACCAAAAAATTTAGTCCTCAATATAAGTCCAGAGTATTAAATGACATTATTCCAATTTTTCCTTAAACTAAAGGAGAATATAGAAGAAAAGGTTGAAAAAACAACATTTATAAATAAGAATAAAGTTATAAATTTGACCTTTCTTTACAACAAAAAAGTTATAGATTTGACCTTTAATTATTGACTTAACTAATTCTTTTTGGTACGTGAGAATTAGTTAAAAATGACTTATAATAAGGATTAGAGTAGTATATTTTGAAACAAAATTTTTGGATACAAGTGACTTATAAACTGAAACGGAGTAGTGGTAGGAAATAAGAGAGAATATAGAAATTTTTATATTGTAAGAGTGATAAAGATGATTGTATAATAGAAGAATATATGTGATGGAGAGAGAGAGTATGAGAAATATGAAAAAGTAATAGAAAAAAATTAAGACATTCTCTTAATGTTAATTATAAGTAGGAACATGATATATGTAACGGTTGATTGTTATAAAAAGAAAAGGAGCTGTATTGAATGCTTTAGTGAAAAATAAGAATTAAATATAATAGTAGTATGTGTTGTTTTCATGAAACAAGAGGTTTAAAAAAAATTTTAGGGACAACTGACAACCCTTAAATCTATCTTATGGGGGGAAAAAACGACGGAATGCCGAACAATGTTTTTTGTTTTTTTTTTTCACCTGAGAAATGCCGAACAACTACCTCTTATAAAAAGTACTAACAAAGGAGGAATAAGTAACATTTTCAAACTAGTTCAAAACAAATGATAAGATAGATTTGGTTTTGCGTTTTTTTGTTGTGTTTGTCGGGGGGAGGACTTGAGCCCATGCAATTGCAAAGTGAAGCTCATTAATCTTCCCGGTGATTAAAGAATTCATTAGTCATTATATTCATATGAACTATACGAAAAACTGAACCGGATCAGACAATTCGACTGAGAACCAGCCCCTGGTCCGGTCCGGTCCCTTAAAGAACCGTTGACCGGTTTGACTTGGCCAACGGCCAGTTGAACCAGTCAAACAGGCCAGTCTGACCAGGAAAACCGGCCGATCCGGTTTTATAGAAAAAAAGAAAAAAAATAAAAAAAGAATACTTCTTATTTATTTATGAAACTAAGCGAAAATTCATAGGAATAAAACATTTTTTTAAAAGTATCTCTACCTTTTTCAAAAGCATCAAGGGCGCTGCCCCTTAACCCCGCTCGCTAACTGGCTAGCGGGACCACCGTAGCTAACTCTGCATAGCGTATTACATTATTTAAATATAATAATTCACACAAAATAGTGATTTATCAGCCTGTCGCTTGGGTATTTAATAATAACATCTAAATTATAATATTTT
>JBAGKO010000003.1:19072595-19089545 GCA_037177275.1 Acacia concinna | reverse complement strand
CTAAATTATAATATTTTAATATGCCCAATTCAATGGTTGGTTTAACCCCCAATCTAATTTAGTTGAACCTTTTAAACTCTAAACCCATATCATTCTTTAACCGATTCGATTTTTTTTACCTGGTTCATGTGAATAACAAAGGTGTTGGGGAAAAGAAAAAAAAAAAAGATGAAAGGCCTCTCCTGAGTCCTGTCTTTGTTTCGTTAAATTACCAATTTGTCCCTCGAAAAGTCCACACTTTCTCCTTCGCTACCCAATCACCATTTGAAACATGTCACTCTCACTCATCCTTCCTCTCTCTCCCTTTATTCTCAGCGCCCACAAGCACTCTCCATCCACCAATCACAACTCTACGCCTTTGACCCCTCTCTCTCCTCTCTTCCCTGTTCCATACACAGATCTCTCTCTCTCTCTAGCTCTCTCTACAAGCACCTGACACACCCTTTCCTGTGTTTCTCTCACCCTACATCTGTACTCTCTCCTCCTCTGTTTCTGCTTCTCCGTACTGATATCTCATATTTCAGCTCCTCTTTTAAAGTTTATTCCTTTCTTTCTACAGATTCTCTCTTCCCCCAGCTCTCTGCTTCTCTCTTTGGTTCACTACACCGTCTTTTATCACTTGTATTTCATTCCCCCCGATCATTCTACACCGAAATTTAACCTGGGTTTTGTTTCTCTTTGTTGCTTGATGTGCTGATTTCTTTGTAATTTAGATCTGAGCAGGTTTCTTTAGGGTTATGCTTTCTCCCTCATAACCAGTCCACTCTGGGATTTTTCCTTGGGCTTCGGAAAGAAAAACCCTTTCCAATATTCTTCTTGAAGGTTGCCGGTGTACGTGAAAAGGGCTGAAGATTCTGTTCACGTGCTGTTTGATATAATGCTTCTTTAGCCATTACAAGCTCCACTTCTTGGCATTCCCTCTCTGTGTCATCTCTCTTTCTTTTAAAGAGGGAGGGGACTTGCTGTATTATTGACTTGTTGTTCCACACTTGCCATGTACGACTATTAACTCTAGAACCACAGAAATGAACAGGGGAAATGCAGTTTTCTCTCCAGCCTCTTACCTTGAAAGCTCCAATTGGTTGTTCCAAGAAAGCAAAGGAACAAAATGGACCCCAGAAGAGAATAAGCGGTTTGAGGATGCTTTGGCCTTTTACGACAAAGATACTCCAGATCGTTGGTTGAAAGTTGCAGATAAAGTTCCAGGGAAGACAGTGGGAGATGTGATTAGGCAGTACAAACAACTTGAAGAAGATGTTAGCGTCATTGAAGCAGGGTTGATCCCAGTCAGTGGGTATGATGATAACAGTTCTTTCACTTTGGAATGGGCCAATAATAACCAAGGCTTTGATGATTTCAAGCCATTTTATACTGTCGGTGAGAAAAGGGGCTCTTCCACTCGACCATCTGAGCAGGAAAGGAAAAAAGGAGTGCCATGGACTGAAGAGGAGCACAGGTAATAATAAATTCACATCACGAACTTCCAATAGTTTGCTTCTTAATAATATATTGGTGCTTCAAAGCTGATCCTTAGTCAAATCATTGTTCACTTCCCTGATATTGGAACTTAAGTTGAAACAAGCAGCTGAGATATCATAAACCGTTTGTTTTGAGTATTGAACTTCAGCAGCTTGTCTCAAAATGGTCAACTCAACCAGTAAAAAGAGATTATTACCTCACATGGACTCAGCTGTCAGCACAATAATAATAAAACTCTAAATGCACTAGGAGGTTATTACACCTTTTAGATCGTTCTGACTATAACAAGAGTTTTGAGTATACAACAATTCGGGAAGACTGTGTGATTGTCACAGGACTTTACATAATTATCTATCATCCAGTGTGTGTTCTTTGCCAACTTTAGTGTAAGTTTTATGCTGACTTGATTAAACTTTGCAGGCAATTTCTGATGGGACTGAAGAAGTATGGTAAAGGGGACTGGAGGAACATATCTCGTAATTTTGTGGCCACAAGGACACCAACTCAGGTTGCTAGTCATGCTCAAAAGTATTTCATCCGGCAGCTTACAGGAGGCAAGGACAAGAGGAGATCAAGCATCCATGACATCACAATTGTCAACCTTGAAACTAAGTCGTCGTCATCTTCATCAGACACTCACAGGCCCTCTTCTTCTTCTCCTGATCGATCAGTGAAGTTTGTGAATGATCTGCCTAATAAGAATCCAAACTTCTCTACCATGGTTAAACAGGAGTATGCCTCAAAATTGCCACATGCGTCCATGCCAGTGATTTTCAATTCACCAAATGGAAACATGTTCATGCCACCCTATTACGGGATTTCATCAGTTGGATCTGGACCTCAGGAGCAGTGTTTACTCTGAGGTTCTCTCTGAGGACTATGTCAACTTGGGATCTTATTATTCCATTTTTCAGATGCAACCGATGCAGCTTGGCATCGGTGAAGGTTTATATAGGGTCCTGAAGGTACTCAATTACTAAACCTTATTTCATGATGTTGTATTGCTCTTTGTGGGGCTCATGTGTGAATATATCGAGGAAGAACTTGAGTTGACTAGTCCCTATATATTAACCTGACTCTCGATGAAGAGACTAGTTCATATGTATTCCGATGTTTAGAATTATGGGCCTCATGATCGAACTTGGAAACCTGACTTATGAGGCTTGATCATGAGCTTGTGTAATATATGATTTTCTCATCATGACTTGTTTGGTAATTTAATTATGTTTATTGGTTAGGTGACAAATTCCTATCAGTTTACATAATGTTTTTTTTTCCTAGCTAAGTCTAGGCTGAATATAGATTTATCTGCAGAATGCCCAGAGTAGAGTTATCTGTAGTTATATTTTCATGAGTTGCTTTGGAATTAATTATGCAGTTCCGAAGTTCTCTTGATCAATGAAACACAAGCGCGATCTGAAAAAAAAAGAAGAAGTAATGGTTAGATCATGGGGAAGCTTTTTTAACACTTGATGGTTCTCCATGGAGCCACCTAGGGTTTAGCTAAAGTGGTTAACTAGTTAACTATTAAGGCGGGAAGTAGTGTAGAAAGATCATTGGTGCAATTGCTCATGTATTATAAAATAAGATAAAAGGTAATGCCATGAGGCATTTGAAACCTTAGTTGTTTGCCAAATTAGGAGTTTTTGGAATAATCTAATCACGTTATCAAACACACTGTCTTTCAAAAAAAAAATTAATATTATGCCACATCATAGACAGTTTGGTGTAGCAGTAAGTAACCAACTAAAATAAAACAATTTATTCCTTAATTAATTAGGCATCAGATCAGAAGCATTTGGATAGAGAATAAAAATATAGCAGAAACCAGAGAGAAGCGGGGGTGATTATAGAGAGGATAAGAACGTGTTTTTGTGTTTTTGGTGTCTCAGAGGAGAGAATGTTAACAGCAGAATCGATGAGGCTAGCTAATTATGGTATTATGAATTGCAAGTTGCTATAAACTTAATAACACATACTCATAATTTGGTGGTTAAATGATTAATTTAATTGAAACGTTATCAAATGTAAGCGACTAGTGGAGACAATGTGAGATTATATATATATATATATTCTATCCAACAAGTTTATTATTAGAACAGAATAGTTGTATTTCTTGGTGGACATTGAAATCTCGTAGCTCAAGCCTCAAAGTCCACGATTCTGCAGTAAATTACTGCTCTAAGTGCAACCATTATGAGACCCACCAATTGCTTTTAACTGTGTGTAATTATCACCAACAAACTATTAGTTGGATGATAAGCAGTTTCATAAAATAAAAGATTAAATCTCAAAAAGTGCACTTGTTTGGAGAATTTTACGTTCCCGAACAAACAAAAACTAATTTCAAGTCTAAGGTAACTTGGGAACTCTGAATTTACACTGAAAAAAATATTGCCTCTAATAGGTAATCATCTCTCAATAAAGACTTAGTGAGTAATTGGAATGATGATTTTGAATGAAGACCTAGTGAGTGTTTGGAATGACTATTGTGAAACTTTAAAAGCCATTTTACAATTGTAATTCACGGTATATGAGATATGTATGTGAGAAAAATATCAACTTGTTATGAATACTGATTTAAAATAAACACATAAATGTTTGAAGTGACAATAAGCACAAAATTTTTAAAGAGACTCTGAAATTATTTATATCCTAAGCCCGTACCTACATTATCTCATCTCACCATGTTTATATGCTTCTTCAAATGTAACTTAATTAATTTGCTTTCTTTTTTTCTTTTTGTTTATATATTGAAGTGAGTGGCATGATTAAAGAATGAATGAAGGAGGGTCCTTTTTAGGGTAGTGGAAGTAGTTGATTAGGACACTATAGGCCAAGTCATCATCATGTGATTGGTCTGTAATTGCTGAGTCACAATGCAGTATTCCTTCAAAGCAAAGTGATACAGACACGCTAATTATATTCATTGTCTTTATTATTTCTTGATGCCTAGTCACTAAAACATATAAGAAAACAAATGGACTTGAGTTGACTCAGTCGCATGATATTTATATATATAGCATTTTATTTATGTATTAAAAAAAAAAGTAAAGGCCACTAATTGGAGCATCTCATGCTCCACTCTCTCTATCTATATATATTCTTACCACTTTAATTTGTTCTCTCCATAAGCATAAAATAATTTTATTCCTTCTCTTTTGATCTTATATTTTTGGGACCTTCCTTTTGCTTTTTGGTCTGATAGATATGGATGTAACATTGTGAACATTATTAAATCAAGTTATGTATGCACATATATAATTATTATTTTTTTTTTGGCCAAAACATATATAATTATAATCGTAGTGCTTTGGACTCGTTTCATAGTTGAAAGCGGT
Source organism: Acacia concinna (assembly GCA_037177275.1). Taxonomy (NCBI): domain Eukaryota; kingdom Viridiplantae; phylum Streptophyta; class Magnoliopsida; order Fabales; family Fabaceae; genus Acacia; species Acacia concinna. The sequence continues at coordinate 19,084,725 of JBAGKO010000003.1, read as the reverse complement.
CTTCACATATTCCTACATTAATATTCATTGTCTGCATACGCAAAGCACATAGTTAAAGCAAGAAACTCTCACAAAACATAAAATAATCTTTTTTTTTCCTCACTCCAATCTTAAATATAAGATTCAATTAATTTTTTTAAAAAAGGCTAATAGAGTTAAATAAGTTATTTAATCATGTAATATATTGTGTATCATTAGACCATATATCATCACTTAGACAAACTAGTTTGGAGAAAAATATAAAAATATAAAAAATTTAATTAACTTCATTAATTTTTCCAAAAAAAGATAACGGTGTCTTATATTTAAGATATGAGGTAGTATTAAGTTTTCTTTCCAACACACAGAACCTGTATTTCGTCAAGATAATCATTTTATTAAGATTAATGTATCATCAATATCAATTTTTTAGAAGCCAACTAAAAAATTTAACTAAGTAATTTTTTGAGGGATTAATTTGTTATTGTTTAGAAGAATTACATATAGCGTCATACTTTCTCCCAATCCCATTATTTAGTTTGGAATCTTCGTTGAATTAAAGGGAAGCAGTGTAATGAATTAATTAAATAAATGAGACAAATTAAATTTTCTGAGAATAGTATACTTTAGGCATCACAGTTAGAAAGAGATATATATACCTCCATCAAAAGATATAAGTGTGACAGCAAGTGCTTTATGGGAAAAAAAAAAAAAAGAATCATTAGGAATAAATTGACTAAAGTAGGTTCTTAGAAAGAAATTAAATAAAAGGACATCAATCCAACTTAAAGTGTTGGTTTTGGGATTCCTAATTTCATGTTGCACCACGTATTAAAATCCCAATCAATGAAGTAATATCTCTTTCCATTGTTCTATGTTGAGAGGAATCTTTGTAAATTAAGCTTCAAAATTCTTGGTTATTAAATGACGCCGTTCAACTCCGATTAGCCAAAATAAATAAATAAATAATTGTTAGGCCTAAACTAAAACAATTGGCTCCTCAGTTGTTTCTCTCTTTGGCATTGGTAGTGCTAATTGGTGGCACTAAATGTGTAGTTGCTTTTGCAAGCTTGAAGAAAAGCCAAGGAGCCATCATTATTACAGGTTTAGGTTTTAGAATTATTAAAATATTTTCAAAATATGAAAGAGAGAGTAACACATTGACATTATTTTTTCCCGTCTCTTACATATTTTAAAAGTATACTTTTACAAACTTTTCACATTATTGAAATTTAAAGTTTTGGCCTCACCGGCCTGGCGGCCATCAAAACCCATAGAGAATGGCAACAATGATATAAAAGTTTGTTCATGAACAATAAGAAAATCCCCACTTTCCTTTCAGGCAAATGCTAAATAAATAAATAAACAAAAACAACTTTTGTTTTGTTTGTTTTCGGTGGTAGTTGCATATTTACACACACACACACACACAAAAACAAGCACATAGAAGAGGCATTTTGCATTTTTTATATACTAAGGCAAAAATACACTATTAATCCTTTAACTTGACATCAAATTTCATTCTAGTCCCTTAAATTATTAAAGAGTTTTTTTAGTCTTCTAACTCTAAACACGGTTACTTTATAAATTGTCTTTTAGTCTGCTAACCCTAAACATTGTTACTTTTCATTGAAATTTCAACTTGACAAGCCATTCTCAAATGCCAACATATTAAGTTTATTTTTTTTTTTTTTTGCTTTCGCAAGGTATCCCCCATCCCGGTAGGCCAAGGACTAATCCTCCGCTCATTGTGGATTCCTCTATGGGAAGGACAGCTGGCCAGGAGATTTAACGCTGCTCCATACCCTGATTGGCTTAGGAAATTATCATTTGCGACTAATAGTGTTAAAGTTAGAAGACTAAAAAAGACTTTATAAGAATAAAGGACCAAACTAAAAGCTTATATAAAATTAGAGGACCAAATTATGTATACTTTTACTGTTGTGTGCAAATACAAACACACATCAACATGAGCACATGCCTTAGTGTATTTCCCTCCTCTTGCCAAAATATGCAAGGTTTGTTCACCTGCACCATGAGTGTTCTTCTAGGGAAGGGCAAAGAGGACCACAAGCAATAAAGATAACATAATTAATCTTTATGATATGTATGGCCTGGGGGTGTTTACAACTAAATCTTAATAATCTCTTGACCCATATATCATTTTCGGATCAAATTCAAATTTAAGTGAAAATAACTTTTCAACGCATTTTTTTTTATGTAGAGAAAATCAAATTCTTATCATATAATTTTGTTATATTGTTGTAACTACAAATACAAATGCAAGCCCATGGGGAGAGTTGGAAAGTTGAAAGTGAGGTAGTCAGCTGAGGACCACTGGCAATTTGATATAAATTTGCAATAAAAATATATGCATAAAAAGAAGAAAAAAATAAAAGAAAGTATTAAGAAATACTACATATTAGAATAATAGAAGTGGGTGATATAGTGTTTTAAGAAAATATGAGGACAACATTAAAAACTGATTGCATGAGCTGTGTGACATGTTCACTGTGTAAGCCAATATCATTGTCCACTTCTCTTTGTTGCTGCCTCCCCTCCTCTACTTGTGCTCCTTCTTTCTTCTTTAATTATATATTTCTCCCTTCCTCTCTTCATTTTCTTAACATAAATTTATTTATTTATTTCATACTTCTTCCCATTCTAAATGTAAATAGTTTGATAACTAATTTATAAATAATAAAAATTTAGTTAAATTTTTTGCCAAAAAAATGTGTATTAATTTACTTAAAATTATCTATATTGGAAACTATTCTCTCCACATAAAAACTCTCTAAACACGTGTAATCAATAGGTAGAGTTCTGGAAAAAAAAATATAAATTTAGGACACAGAATAAACTGAGACATTACATTTATGACCAAAGCAAACATTTCTATAAGCTCTTACGTTTGAAACTAGAGGGGTATAAATTAAGATAGTTGATTTTTAAAAAAATTACTTTGATTTTATTTATAAATACTCTCTCATGAATACTCTTCTGTCTATTAATTAACTATAAGCATTTTGTTTCAAAGGATTACACACACACACACAGTGATTTGTTTGTTTTTTCGTAAGAAGGATACTGTGCTTTGTTGATTTTGGATTTTTTTTTTTTTAATATGGACTGAATACCATACTCCACATGGGAGATTTACAACAAAACTACTAGTCTATCCCCTTTCATCAACAACCACTTCTTCTTTAGATGGTGGTGGTTGATTAAAGAAGCAAAAATGTCCTTGCAAGAGATGCGCCATTCTTGCTGACCTGTTCGCATCCGCATTACTAACCCTAGATAAATCCTTAAAAACAACTTTCCACTCCTTTGAAACTAGTAACCTAGCTTCTCAAACTATATCTCTAAAAGGGTGATTGAGTTCACAACCCCTACCAATCAAATTAATAACATTAATACAATCATAATATACTAAAATCCTCTTGTTTCCTCGAGCCCAACAAAGGTGTAAACCATGTATGATCCCTATGAGCTCTACAATAGTTGGAGGTACAGAGGATAGTTTGCAGTTGAATCCACCCTTCCAACGCGCTTGATGGTCTTTGGTAACTCTTCCACATACGCTTCTTCCATCCGGTAGGACCGACCCGTCTACCCCAAGTTGAAGAAAATCTTCAGGAAGTTCTTGAGCAATGTCATCATTTTGTTTACCCTCAATATAAAAGGTACACCTATTCTTCAATTCTTGGTCAAAACAAGCTCGAAAGAAACTGTCATTAAAGTCAATTGAGACATCCAAGTGTTCCCCACCAAATAGGCAATGACACCTTGCTACCCAAATATCCCAACAAATGTACCATAACAAAATAGGCCATGAAACTTTCTTCATGTATGAAATCCCCTCTTCATTCTTCAAGTTCCATCTAACCCAGTCTTTTCCATATAATGACATGAACATCTCCCACTTTGCTAAAGCCACCAATTCTTTCCATCGATTCATAGCCTTTGAACAATCTCTAAGTAAGTGCATAGCATCCTCTTCTTCAATACATCCCATAGGACATGAAGCTTTAATGCCTAAACCCCGCTTCAATCTAAGTTGAGTTGTGTGCACCCGATCATGGGAGAAGCCACATAAAATATTTGACCTTCTCTGGGACTTGCCATCTTTAGATGAGCTTCCATATCTTCTCCTTATTTTGATGAGTACCTGCAAAAAGAAACTGATATGCAGATTTAACAGAAAAGGAACCATCACTAGATGGTTTCCAATAGAATTTATCCTCTCCTCTCCCCCACAAAGGGGTGTAAACAAGTAATTCTGTCAACTACATTTGAGACAACCAAAGAAGCATTTTCCTCCTATCCCATTCACTTGCTTGATCAACAAAATTATTTATAGTTTCATTTCCTTCTATCAAGCCTTCCCTATAGAGTTATTAATGACTCGGGCCAGTCATTAAACCAAAGAGATGTAGATTTTCCTTTTCCTATCTTTTTTCCCAGACCATTCCTAAATTTATGGGAAAATTGAGTTAAGGTCCTGAATAAGAGAATTTACGTCAAAGAGATCTATTAAAATCGCGTATTTGCAGTAAAGTCCTATAGAGTTATTAATGACTCTCATGGCATGGTAACCCATGGGGTTGTTAATTACTTTACTGCAATTACGTGATTTCACGGAATCGCTTTAACATAAATTCCCTTATTCGGGGCCTCAACGCAATTTTTCCTAAATTTATCCAATAATTTACAAATACTTTGCCGAATACATGATGAGTTCTGTTTCTAAATAACATTAGGGAGGTCATGATCCCCACATCTGTATTTAGATTGGAGAACCTTATCCCATAATGCCTCTTTGTTGTTTATCAGGTTCCAACATAATTTGAACATGAATGCTTCATTCTGTATTTCCAACTTTCGGATCCCCAATCCTCCCTCCTACTACGGCATTGTTGTTCTAGCTCCTGCAATAACCCTTTTGGGAGAAGCAAGGTCTGCATGTGATACGAAGGAATTGCCGCTAGCACTGCACGTGTCAGATTTTGGATGTTTATACATCTCCTTATTTGGTATGGGTGTTAATCACAACTCATGGGCCTTTATTGCTATTTCTAAGCATGTGGATATACAAAAGATCAGCCCATCTCCTTTGATTTGGGCTGTTTTGGCAATATGTTAGATAAAATAAAAACATAAAATATTTAAAGGATTTGAGGTCCAAGTTTACCCTGAATGTTTTCACATATAAGTTGTGGGTGTCTAAAAGATTAATTTGTTAGATCAGGTTTAATTACCCAGAAAAGAAAAAGAAACAAAGTCGCCCTAACAACTAAAAAATTAACATTAACGTAACATTTTTAATAGTTAGAACAACATTACTCATTTTTTAATGCTCTTTGGACAAAGTTGGTCCAGCAAAAAGTTTAAATACCTATAACGATCTTATGCAAAAACTTCCAAAGTAAAATTGAATTTCAACATTCTTACATACACACATATATCCCATATAAATTTGGTTTGATTATGGATTTGTGGAATGGAGTTTTTTGGTTTTAGCAAATGTTATGAAACGTTAAAGACATGCAATGATATGATAAGATGTGAAGTGAGGATGAATTCATTAAAAAATTGAAAATTTCCGAGTCATCCAAAAAAAAAAGTGACACCACATACATTTTAGTGTTAATTAAATTAATGAGTTAATGAATTTGAAGGCATTATAATTAATGAGTAGTGACATGAACAAGTACATGTCCTTTTGTGCCGTGCTTCTACTAGGCAACTATGGCCAACAATATCACATTCACACAACACACCATAATATTATTTGACCTTTTTCCCACCAAATTATCAGTATACCAACATACACTCCCACCACATTTTATTTGTGTACCTCAATTATCTAACCCCACACGAAGCTTCCTCTCATGTTTAATTCTTCAATAATCATAAAATTAATTGGTTTAATACTTTATCTAGATGTACAAAGTGTTGGATAGGTTATGAATAATATATATATATATATATATAAATGAGAAAAATAATTAATTAACAAGATCATCAAAGTGATATATCGCTTGATTTTCTCTCATAAACGATTCACATATTGTGAGCTTTTGTCAACATAAGTGAAATAATATTGACATCCAACTATCTTCTTGTTATATAAAATCTAGACCAAGAAATTAATCAAGTTAATTATGTGTGTGAATTATATAAATCTAAAATTACGAGCACTATATTTCAACTAAACGCCTAAACCTAAACTGTGTGGACTAATTTATATAATATAAAAATATACACTAGTATTGATAGTTCATAAACATAACATCTCTATCTTCATGCAAAGCATGATAATTAAATTGTATGCTAAAACTCACCTATGAACATTGTGAAATGTTAAAATTAAACCCACAATTTATGTATTAGAAATATATTTACAGATCGAGTGAGTCCCATACATTCACAGTTCGAAATAAGCCGCACTCTATACGTATACTAATATTTGATATTGATGCTAGCTATCATGCATTGGATATAGTAGAAAGATATGTAAATACTAAATACTCCATTCATCCTACAGTACTTAATGTAAGATATAATTCACTAATTTGAGTAGATTAAGAATATTGTTAAGTTAGTTTATATGATATGTTTTTGTTTAAAAAAATACTCTAATAATCTTTCTTAATTCTCTCATTTCATATCCTACTTGATTATTATTTAGGGGATACAATAAAAGGGTTAATGTAAGAAAAGATTTGATAAGCATATGAAATAAGTCTTAGGACTAATATTAATTTATTAATTAGGTTATACATTTAAGACCAAAGTGAATAATAAGAGTACGTTAATGTTACTGGTTGCGTTGCCCCTAGTTACAAGACCCTTTGCAAAGCTATAGGAATAATTAAAAATGGTTTCATATATATATATATATATATATATATCTCATTAATATATATGATTAAAGTCTCATAGCCTGCTTCTTTCGTAAGGACACTTGAAGTTATGAAAATCATGACACTGGATTGAGGGAGAAATTAAAAAAAGACGAATATATTTTTTTATTTTCTTTATCTTCTCTATTTTACTCTTATAATTAATTAAGGAGGAGAGAGCACTGCTTCAATATGCAAGGGGCCGACGGTTGAGAGGAACATTTTTCTCATCCATATGCTCACAAATTCAAATGATATATGGCTTATTTGGTATGAAGGATTTGGAGAGGAAGGGAGGGGATAAGAAAAATTTGTTGGGTTCAATTTTAAAAAAATTAGAGAAGTGAGGTTTGAAGCTTTAATTTTTTTTTTATGTTATTCTTTTCTTTATTAAAATTCTATAACTCCACTTTTTTATTTTCTTTAAATTCAACTCATAAAATTTTTATTTTCCTATCACTCTTCATACCAAACACCCTCATAAGAGTAGGTGAGAGAGATATATGGAGAGAGGACTATTGATTAAGTTTGTATGTGAGTTATTAGTAGGAAATGATTGGAAAGGACAATAAAACAAAATAAGATCGAAGATGATGCAAATGGAGGGCACAGGAAATGGGTATGCACCAACTTGTTCCATCACCATACATTTGTGTCTGCTTGTCTCTCGCCCAAGACATGGTTATCGTTCAAGGAACCATCCATCGAGTTTGAAATTAACCACAACTTTTGCTGTGCTCATTTATTGCATATAGCTATATGTGTGTGGACAATAAATCGCCCGCCCACATTAAAGATAGATATAGACTTAATTATCTTTCTAGCTACACCTCTTTCAATCATATTATATTGTGGGAGTGAACGTGGTCTAATTTATACCGATCGATTTATATGACAACTTGTGTACCTATAAAGAGGTACGTAAGTAGGGTAAGCTTTATTCAGCTAATCTTGCATTCAATGGAAGATTCAGTGTATTGTGTACAATCAATCTATCATCACCCTATTGGTAATTTAATACAATGTAGTCCCTTCAAGCTAAGTGTTGTCAGACTTTTATATTTAATCACCCGCCTACATAAGATCGGGGTTTAATTTCAAAATCAAGGCTAGTTACAATACACATGATCATAAAGGTGTTTTAAGAAAACTAACACATAGGAGTATTTCTTTAGTCATATATATATATATATATATATAAAAGGTAGAGAGAGAGAATTTTTATATGAATATACAATTTTACTCTCATTTATTATTGTATTGGTTTTGTTCTCATAAAGTATTAATATATATTAAATAAAGGTAGAATTATAAAATTATCGAATCTTTTAGAAGAATTAATGAAATTTAATATTTTTCTTAATATGTGTAGAAAATGTTGAAAGTATTTTATATATAGGACTATATGAGTATTTTTTTATCAATAACTAACTTGACTAATTTAAGAAAGTATTTATAAATTAATTATTTAGTTCTTACGTTAAGCATCAATTCCGAAAGCACTGGCTACGTTTATTTTTTGTCATTACATGCAAAACTCTTCAATCATGTTGTGGGCATCAATGTACGTGTCCATAAGAGTATATGATGCTGTATATGACTTGTGTACCTACCAAATACTATAGAGGTAGGACATGCTTTATTCAGTTAACCTTGATTCAATATGGAAGATTCAGTGCATAGTGTGCAAGAATCACCATTGTGTTAATTATCTTTTGACGACTAGGTTAAGCTACTCAGCTACTAAGCTCTTTTCTATTTAATCAAATAGGTTAGGGTTTCATGATAGACACTAAGTAAGTAGCGTTAATCTGAGTAGGATTCCACGCCTTTAAAAGCCTGATTTTTTGGAATACGATTTGTCTACTATTCTTCTCTTCATTATTAATTGTTAGAATTGATTGAAAGAAGATAAGAAGCAAAGAAAGAAGATCAAACTTGTATACTGTGACCTATTGTTTAGGATTATGTGAACTTCCTTGGTAAAATATACTACATATCTAATAAAAGTAAACAGTGGAAACAAATGCAACATCTCTTTCAGATTTTACACCTTATAATCATAAAAGTATATATCCTTGAACATTTAATCTGAAACCATTAGTATGTTTAAGTGTGTGTACTTCTTCTGTACTTAATATAGCATATATTTTGGGAATTGGTCTTAATCCTAAATATAATATATATATTTTATAATTGTCAATATTTTTATAATTTATTCATATAGATACTTTTTAAACGATAATAAGGAGAAAAGGGAATGAAGAAATTAAGGAATATAACTATAATGCTTTAATTTAAAAAATATACATTATAATAACTTATTTAACCAACTTTCTTAATCTAATTAAATTAAATAAATAAGTCTTATATTAAAGATTAGAAGAGTATTTTTTTTTCTAGAGAAAATAGGTGAAAAGTCTCAATTTAAAAATTTTATTGGCTAAAAGTACCATAATTCGAGTACTATATTTTCCTGTAGATGAAATCCGATACTTTTTGTGGATGAAAATCATATCATCAGGTCCTTTTAGCAAATATATAAAATTTGTTAAATAAAGATTTTCTCCAATTTACCCTTTCTTTATAGTATAGGTGTATGTATACAAAATCTATATATAAATCAATTTTTTGTTTTTCGGGTAAAAATCAAGTGTAATTTAGTCATGACCAAATTTATGAATACTTAAATACTGAATGATTTGTTTTTTTTAAATATTCGATTTAAATAATAACTGATATGTACTAAAAAAAGTTTAGTAAGGGACATTAGTGATAGTGACTTTAAATTGTGTATGGACTAGTATATACAAGTATATAACTAATTAATAGGAGGGATTTGCTATCTGTATTATGCATCCCGAGCGAAGTAATTAGTTTTTGTTATCCGTCTTAAATCTTGTTTAAACGTGAGGTTGGTGAGTTTAAATCTAGGATATAATTGGTATATGAGTTATGAAAACAAAAATTATATTACAATTGTATTGGATAAAATGAAGGAGTAGGGGCAAGATCTCAAAAAGACGACTGGTGAATTCATATTAGATCGTCAATAGATATAAATCATTATGTACTTTATTTTTTGGTAGTCCGAATTTGTCGAAATGAATTAGACGATGATATGTGTGTACGCATGCAATTAGACACGCTTTACAAATTTGGTAGGAGAACCAAAATAAGAGTCAAATCAGATTTCCATTTTCTACTATCTTTTAAATAGTACATTCATGAACCCTCCACAAATATAATCATTGGAGTTCCAACATTATTAGATTATCAATTATCAATTAATTATACTATTTTTAACGGGAGCAAGATTATTAGTCGGTTTACTGGTTAATCACAGTTTGAAAAGCTCAATAATAGACAGGTAAATCTCTCGGGATTTTTTTTTTGGGAGACGCGATAGAGACAAATATCTCCAAAGATATTTTAGTGAGAAGTATTTAATTACTTTGATGAATTAGATAACGAAGATACTAGCAAGGAGGCTAAATTAAAAGAGGCAGAAAATTGTAAATTTATATTTAAATTGTTTTTATACAGTTAAAATTTTGAAGTGATTATTAATAATCAATAAATAGGAACATTTACTGAAGGTATTATTTAAGGTGGACAAATTCAATTTTTTTTTTAAAAAAAAATATAATGGGTGTGGTCAGACATTCTTGTCTTTTAGCAGAACCAGAAATGAACTGAAGTGTTGAAAATGAAAAAACAAATAATGGTTTGTTTGCTGGTGGAAAATGTCGAGAGACTGCATGATAATAATGCTTAATTTTTAAAAATAAAGTGCTTGATTTAAAAATAATATCAGATTCGGAATGACCCATAGGGCAGGTCTTTAATTTTATATTTATAATCTTTGACTATAATAGACAACTGTCCATCTTAATTATATGTTTTATATGCATTTTGTCAATGTTATAGACCAACTTCTTTCAAATGCATGAACCTTACAGTTTCTTGACTTTCTTCTAGGAATAATAATTAATGGGAAAATTACGTTGAGGTTACGAGTAAGAGAATATATGTTAGAAAGATCCCCAGATAGAAATAAATTATTGTTAGGTCCCAAAGTTATTAATGTCACCTCCAGAGTTCATGGAGACTCGACAGTAATATTTTTGAAAAAATTGCAGTGAGGTCCCAAATAAGGGACTTTAAATTAAAGAGGTCCCATGAAATCGCGTATTTGTAGTAAAGTCCTGTAGAGTTGTTAATGCAGCTCATGAGGTTGTTAATAACAACCTCATTGTAGCTCATGGGGTTGTTAATGAGAACTTTACTATAATTATGTAATTTTATGGGACATCTTTGACATAAAGTCCCTTATTTGGGACCTCACTGCAATTTTCCTAATATTTTTCTTCTCTTGAGACCTCTTTGATGTATATTCTCTTATTTAGAACTTTAATGTAATTTTCCCATAATTAATCAATTACAAATATATAGTACATTTCTTTCTTTTTTTTATATATACAAAAATTTATAGTATATTTCAATTCATTCATGAATTCTTTAATATATATGTGTAAGTAGTAGGAAATTCGAAAAACATATACCGCTTCCATTTCCATTTATAAGACTACATTGACTTTTTTAGAGAATCCTAAGAAAATCTTAAGAAAGCTAATTAAATTACTTTAAGACATTAAAACTTATCATTTTTCTTCAAATTATGTTGTTTGACTTATGAACTAATATATTGTAATAAAACACAATATATGATATAATTAAATATGTAATTAGCTTTCTTAAGATTTTTCTAAGATTATCCAAAAAAGTCAAATGACCTTTATAATTAGGACAAGAAGGAGTATTTATAATTAAATTGCTTTTAGTTTTCCCTCTTTTTTGTCCTAATGAAATTCTTTATTATTTATCATTTAAAAGAAGCACAGTGATTCGGTGAAGTGTCAACCATGCAAATCAGGTAATTAAAAACCCATAAAAATAAAAACATGACAATAAAACTATAAACATAAAAAAAAGGGAAAATCCCATTTAAATACCACTTAAATTTCTAAAACCCCAAAAGGTTTGTTAAAATTTCAAAAACCCAAGGGAGGAATTTGGATTTTCAAAATTCGGATGTGAACAGTAACATGATTTTCTCTATAAGAGTAATGTGATTACCCATTAGAGTAATGGTTTTTGCTACAATTTTCTTATCTCTATTTTTCTCTCCCCACGTGACAATACTATTCATCTGACACTGACACTGATGCTGATACTGACAC
>JBAGKO010000003.1:19048617-19069525 GCA_037177275.1 Acacia concinna | reverse complement strand
AAAATATTGTATATGATATGATTAAGTAATGTAATTAGCTTTTTTAGAATTTTTCTATGATTCTCCAAAAAAGTCAACGGGATCTTATAAATAGGAATGGAGGGAATATTATTAATGAGTTGAGTTGTTATAAATATTGTTATTTGAAGGATGATAAAATAATTATAGGTATAATAAATGTTTATTGTACTCAGAGATGAAAATCTAGCTGCATAGAATTTTATAAATGAATTGTATTTCTGTTTATAATAAAAAAAATGTATTATGCTTTCTATAAAAAAAAATGTATTATGCATATTAATAAAATGCCAGAATAATGAATATAAAGATAAATTTTAATTGAAAATTATTAAAAATTAACTTGTGGGCTATGGATTTTCAACATATATAACTTTTGAAGATTTTAGGAAAATATACAATTTTAACAATAAACTTTTTTAAAACGAGCATTTAGTGCCATAATTTTTTTGGGGTGCTAAAATGTACATAAATGTTATTGAAAGGGGCAATTTTAACACAACTGAGCACATGTACGTGTCCAACTTTTTTAGGGTAGGGTGCAATTTTAACAATAATATTTTATACTAGGGGCCTTAAAAAAATTGGATACATGGACACTTCGTGAGACTCAAGTAACACCATTAATATTAAGATGACGATTGTGTTAAAATTAAATTGTCCCTTTATAAAGTTTATGTGCATTTTAATGTCCAAAAGAAAGTTTATAGTGTCAGATATCCCTTTTAAAAAAGTTTATTGTTAAAATTAGATATTTTACCAAGATTTTAACTATGATTTGGATATGAGTATTTCTCCCTCTTCCTCTCTTTCTTTTCTCTCTTTTTTTTCCCCCTTTCTTAATGAGCTAATTTAGAGGGTGTTTAGATACTAAAAAAACAAGACTTTTAAGGGTAAAAGGACTTTTTCACAAAATGTTGCCAAACACTATAAATTTTTTTAAAATGGCTTTTGAGTAAAAAAGGGCTTTTGAGCCTTTAAAAGTGGCTTTTTTCAAAAGCTATTGAATATAGCTTTTCTAACTCTCTCTCTTCACTTTTACCTTTTCACCTCCATATCTCATAATTAAATAAAATTTTAATGTTAAAATAATTTATATCATAATATTTTTTATCCATGTCTCATAATATTTTGGTACTCTAAATTATTTTTTATCATCTTATAATATGGACTAATGTTACAATTTTAATTTTTTTAATCCAATTTATACACATTTTGTTATTTATTATAAAATTTTAGTGTTAAAATAATTTATATCTCCTCACAACCCTTACATGTAATTATTATAAAAGTCAATGCCCTTTTTGTCATTTTACTATAAAAAAAGTTATTCTGATAACATTTATTCAAACACTCTCATTTTTTCAAAACCAACTTTTTCACAAAAACCCTTCTCAAAAGGTATTCTAAAAAAACCTTTTTACACCAAAAGGATTTTTCAAAAGCTGCATCCAAACGAAGACACTCGTATAACAAACTCCATAAACCCACAAGAGGTTTACCCTAACTAAGGGCACGAGTAGAACTTGTAAATGTGTCATTAGGTCAAGAAGTATTAATTTGCAACTACATATGAGTATTTTCCTCAATTGTCTTTTTTTTTTAATAAATGTCAATAAAAAATCAAAAATAAAAGACCAAAGTCATTAACTCACATTTTAAAATTTTGAGACGACGTTGTAGTATTATTACTTTCTCTGTTCGGCTTCAAAATGTCATTTTACCAATTCATATTAACATGAGTGGTAATAATTTTTGTCACTCATAATTAATTAGAGTTTAAATAGCTTAGCCCTTACATACATACATACATATATATATATATATATATATATAGTAACACAGTTGGGAAGAGTTTACGTACCTTTCACACTTACACCTAAAGGACATTAATCTTTGTACTGTTAGTGATATACTACCAATCATTGGATTCCAATATTTTTTAGAAAAAAATGTGAGAAGTTATGAACACACACACACGTGAGTGTATAGTTAGTTTTATAACTGGATTTATTGTTTGTAAATAATAAGAGCTACTAGTCATATACTACCAATCATCATTGTCTGACTTCTTGCACCAAAACTCGTCCATTACATGTTATTCATTTATTACGAGACTTTTGTGTGATTATGTTTTTGGACGAATATTATAAATTGTTGGCGGTAACTTTTAAATTATCACGTAATTTGGTGGGCCTTCCAGCTTTTTCTAACTATGTGTAAGTTCAAGCAGTAATAGCAACATCTGTAAATAAAAATTGATCTGAATCGTGTCTAAGGACACTGTCCTTAAGAGTTATTCCACAACTACCAGTAAAAGAAGTTGTGGCACTCCCCAAAATTAAATGAACCCTTCCTATATAAAAATAAGGTAAGCAAAAACTACGAAATGTGATAGAACTCAGCAAGTACAAAATATGCTAGAGGAAGAAAAAGAAGTTGGATAATTTTAGAGTCAAGTGTGGTATATACTTGGAACCTCTTATTTCAAGCCCCTTATATATACAATGAAAAATGATACATTAGAATGCCTTCATAAAGTCATTTTTACCGTTGGGCATAAAATCAAAATTGCCATTATGTTGCAGTTTCCAATGTTGGACCATGTATTAATGAATTTGACCGTTTGCTGGACATTGATTTTTCATTTAGTATGTTATATACGTTGGCTATATTAAGCTTTAAAATATTCACTTTCAATAATATAAAGAATCAAGTTTTAAAGGTTTAAAAGCTTACAGTTAAAAACAATGATATTGAAAAGAATCAAAAGTTTAATATAAATCTCACATCCAGCTAATAAAATCCCAACGCCATCTTTATAATAAAATTCAGCATAAAAATATTAAAATATATTCACAAAATGTATTTTTTAGAGGAATCTAAAAAAATACACTCAGTCTACTTCTAACTTGCACTTAGGGAAAATTGTCGGGTTTCTGTGTGGCTCAATATTGTGCGAGTTCACTCCTCCTCTTAGTTTATTTAATAGTCCATGATCACTTGTTGTCTGGACCATCACAATTCCAAACAATATGAGACTTATTCCTTATAACACACCCACTTATTATTTCTAACATAAACCAATACAGAAACTTGACAAAAAAGGAAATCAAACAACAAACCAGTTCCTGTTTTGGTATTGGAGCTAGTGGTGCCCATTGTTTCAAAAGCAGATCACTTCAAAACGATGAAGACGAAAGAGACCTCTGTTTACCAATTCTTCACGCAACTCTCCCCCAATAACGCCAAATCGTTCGCTTCATACCTTTGATTCATATCATCAGCTACTCCACAACAACACTATATACATCAATGTCACTTTTCATTCATCCATTTCTTCTTTTCTTATTTATTTTTTGGAGTCGGTTGATAACTAAAGCTACCGGCCTCTTCTTAAAATAATTCAATCCATGAATTTTTTATGTTAAAAAAGAAAACCTGGCCAATCTATCTAAATTTTTGTAAGTGACAACTATTGTTGAGTCCCATGTCAAGAAATCTCACAAATAAAGCGTGATGATTTATAAATTTATAGGATTCTCTTATAAATAGGCTAGTTTTTTGAGATGAGCCTTTTTCTAATTTTGTGACAAATTTGTTACTTTACTTTTACAGGCTTCGTTAAAATGATAATTTTTTGATGCACCACACATTTAATTTATTCAACCTTTAATTAACATTTTGTAGTGAAACACACACTCTCTCTCTCTGTGTGGTGATCGGTTTGTGTGTTAAATGTATGAATATTTCTTTCTTTACTACTTCGTCTGAATCTTAGTTAATGCTGTTCAAATGGCGTCTGTAATTCAGTAGGAAAACATCAAATATAGCTCAATTATCACGTGTTCAGTTAATAAATTAATTGGTCCCTGGTCGGAACCTCTCCCGTGACTAAATAGGCACGTGTGTGCTAATTAAATAACTATTTTATGTATGGGTGTGCATATTTATTGTTGCCATCTAGGATGACGACGTCGACAGGCACCAAAGTTACTATTAGTGATCTTTTTAGAAACCTTAGCTTGACGATATTATTTACCAATCAGTACGTTCCCACATTTTCGTTGCTTTCCTCGTGACAAATCAATCAATTATTCAACTTTCTGTCAACATGGTATCTCACAATTAGGTGAAATAAGATCACATTTTTAAAAGAAAAAGGTTGGGTTGTATTATTAATCAGAGCTTTAGGA
The DNA here is from genome assembly GCA_037177275.1 of Acacia concinna. Classification (NCBI taxonomy): domain Eukaryota; kingdom Viridiplantae; phylum Streptophyta; class Magnoliopsida; order Fabales; family Fabaceae; genus Acacia; species Acacia concinna. The sequence continues at coordinate 19,065,311 of JBAGKO010000003.1, read as the reverse complement.
TGTTAATTAATAAGATGCTCTATCTCGCCAGTTAACTCACTGATCAACAAGGTTTCTGATTTATCTACTTTACCTGATTGGGCTTAGAGGAAAAGGGCAATCTTTATAGATACTTATATCAAGAGATTCTTTTCTAATTAACGTTACATGAGTTGGATCTCAATGGCTTATAAAAAGTATTTTTAGATTGTCTGCCAACAATACTCATGTCAACAGCAGGATTTAAGCTTAATTTTATTGGAAGTGTGAATCTTGTATATATAAAAAAACCATTATAAGAGAGGTTACTCTAATTGAAATGAAGAATATGCATGTGGACCGGTTCTTTGAAGAGTACAAAAAGGAGAGATGAATAAAGGAGTTCACAATGTTGTTAAAATGTGAACATTACTTTTTTTTAGCCTTAATTCAACGCTATCTATTTTTATTTTATAAGATGCAAGTTCAATGGACCAACGAATTTTCAATAAGATACAATGAAGACACTTGAATATGAATTACACTTTTAATATTTGAGCAAAGACAATAATAACATTTACACAGTAATAATTTGCCTTTTTCCTTGTGGACACTCAAAGACAAAGACCGGTAAGGAATTTGATCTTCTTGTTGTGTGGTGTGATTTGTTGTGTGAACAAAGTATAAGTAATGATATAGAGTATTTATGGATCATGAAGTAATACCTTAATTGAAGTAGCGACTCTAGAAGCAACGCTTCCAAAGTTAAAATTTATAAGTATATACTACCTCTAAATTTAAATATAAGATCTAATCAATTTTTTTGGAGAATCTTAATAAAGTTAATTAAAGTACTTTAAAACATTTAAATTTATTGTTTTTCTTCTAATTATTTTGTTTAACTCATAAACTGATATCCAGTACAATTATATGTTTATATAATATGATTAAATAACTTATTTACCTTCATTAGCTTCTCAAAAAAATCAATTAGGTCTTATATTTAAAACCGGAGGAAGTATTAAATTATTAACCCAATATATTAATTAATGAACAAACATAATTTAAATAATCAATGGTTATTTAAAATAATTTTTCAACAAAAAGTACACTTTTATTTTATGTATGACTTTCTTAAAAACAAACACAATATTGTACTAAGAGCTTTTGGTTATAATCCTTCCCGTTTGTTTTTCAAATTAAAGAGACATAGTCTTTATGATTTTTAGCATTATAACTCTTTTCACAATCCTTTATTTAAATTCTTTATGACTTGTTTGGTACAAGGGATTTTAAAGGGAGGGGAGAGAAAATTTTTATAAGTTGAATTTAAAAAATTAAATAAATGGAGTTAAAAGTTTTAAATTAATTTTTCATACTTTTTTATATTACTTTTTCTCTTTATTAAAATTTTATAACCCTACTTCTTCAATTTCTTTAAATTGAACTCCTAAAATTTTTATTTTCCCTCCCCTCCCCTCATTACAAACAGCCCCTTAAAGTATGGCCTCACCAAAACCACACCAAACCAAGTCTCTTGATTTTAAAAATATTCCAACATATCCAATTTAACATGATAATATTAAATATTGGAAAATTATATTTCTAAATACAAAACATTCTTTATTTTGTCCTTTTTTTCCCACTAGATCGCTTGCTTTCTCATTAACTTTCTCCTCCTTATGTTTCCGAGCTAATCCTAACCCTCATCACAAGATTGATGTAACTCAAATATACCCCACCCCCATTACTTATAATCATCATTATCACTTTATCATTGGCCCTATATTTAAATAGAGAGAAAATTAGTAGATAAAACTTCTAAAAATGATAAATTTCTTTAAACTTAGTTTTAATTTTCTCCCAACTTTTCTCCTCAAGTGATGAATGATGTGGGCAATATAGTAAAAAGTCAGAGGGTGCTAATAAAATAATTTAAAACGTATAACTCATGCGTGATATGAGTTTATCTAGAACTTAGGCATAAATGAGAGGGGGGAGAGTGCTTCAAATATCTGAGGCAAGAGTAAATGCATAAAAATCCAAACCTGGAATAATTAAAATAACGAATAAGAAGAGAGATGTGTGGATGAATGATATATGTATGGCTAGTAAGTCAGAAATCTTATCCTGGCTTCGGTCTTTTTTTTTTTTTGGAAAAAAAAAATTCCCTTGCGCGTGTGAACGCACGATGTTTCTAGTTGCTAGGCCTCTTTAAATTAATTGCGTTGCCTTTCAGTTAACCCTTCCCAAAACGACGCTTCTTCGCCAGAATTCACTGCATCTTTTAATCTCCCACCTCCATACGATGTACGTACATTAATTTAGTGTTCGGTCAAACACAAACACTGTTCACACTAGCTACCGTACAAAACGCCTTGTCGTTTTAGTCATCACTTACCCTCGCTTGCTTTTGTCGCTTACAGCCACTGGCGTCCCGACCCGACAAATTCTACAATATAATACGTACTACTTCCCCTCATCCTGCTTAACCCTCCTATTAATTTATTATTAGTCTCAAGCAATTGCGAAATTTTATTCATTATTTCTTTATTACCTCCCATATATGGCTTTTGATTTATAATATTTAATTTATACATATTCATCAAAATCAGAGTGAATTATTAGTCAAGCTTACAGATAATTATGCATGAACTTGTCTTTTTCGTTCTTTTTTTCTGTCTTATTTAGGGTCTGTTTGGAAGGAGGGGAGGAAATTTTTTTATGAATTAGTTTTTAAAAAATTGGAGAAGTATATAAGAAGTAAAACAAAAGAGTAAAAAGATAACTTAAAAGCCAACATCACTTCTATAATTTTTTTGAATCCAAGCCATAAAAATTTTCATTACCCTCCTCTCCCTTCCAAATCGTTCGCACCAAACAGTGCATAAAGTGTTGGAGTCGTAGTTAATGTCATATTCCTTCTGCACATCAATTCTCATTTTATGGGACGTCATCAACCCTATTGATGATATTTTTGACTATCACAGTCATAAGCTTGAGTCAAGTTGAATGAAATTGGGCTCAAATTGAATGAATCTAATTTCATGTACGGAACATACTACTCAATCAATTCTTATTTATAAGACTTTTTTGAAGAATTTTAAGAAAATCTTAAAAAAATTAATTATATTACTTAATATATCATATGTTGTGTTTTATTACAATATATAGTAGTTCATAATTCAAACAACATAATTTGAAGAAAAACGACAAACTTTAATGTCTTAAGGTAATGTAATTAACTTTTTAAAGATTTTATTACAATTTTATAAAAGAGTTTTATAAATAAGAACGAAGGGAGTACTCACTATTTCATGAGATATTAAATAGGGGGGGCACGGATAAGGACCAATAATGCTGGGAATCCAAAACTAGTTCCTCCAAATATCTTAATCCCTATCAATTTTTAAGGACTATTTCGGAATTGAGTGATTTAATTGATTCTATTCCTTTCAGTGAAATTAGTTGTTATGGCCTCAGTTGTTGATCAGTGGGTAAGTTAAAACTGTCGCTTTTGAACAGCATGTAGTTGTGATTTCGTTTTTTAAATCTCAAATTAAAGGAATTTAGATTTAGATATCTTTACTTAAAAAATTTAATCCCAACAGCTAATCTATAGAAATTTCATAGTGAATAGGTCATTTCAGGCTCCTTAATTAAAATTTGTGGATTTAATTAACCAATAAAGTTGGAAGGAGCTAGTCATTTTACAATTTGGTGACCGCGCACATTCACATTTAATGTCTACCCTTGTCTCAAATAAAATCTCCTCTAATAAGGGATACTCCTCTACCTTATAATATAGGACATATTTATTTAATTTGGTTACATTATAGAAGTTGGTTAAGTTAACTACTATGACATGTATTTTAATTTTCAAAATACATTAGTCACATTCTTTAATTCTCTCTTTTTTTTAATTATTGATAAGAGGGTATCAATAGACATAAATTATAAGAAGGAGAAATATGAAAATTTTATTTATATTTATGACCTATATATCATCTCTATTATATCAGGGACGAAATAGTACTGCCCCTGATATAAAACTTCTAAGTGAAAACAAAAGTAGTTAGAAAAAAACAAAATACGTTCTCATACATGTGTTAAGACTATTAGCGTTTAGAATAGAACATAGAGCCTAGTCTAAAATAGGACTTGTATGCGTCCAAATATAGAAAATTAAATCACCGTTGAGCAGTGAAAGAAGTAATTTATTTTTTTAAGTGACTTATTAGAAATAATTTTAAGAAATAACTTATTAAAAGTGACTTATATTTTAATTATAGGTAGAAGAAGTAATTTATTGAGTAGGAGAAGTGATTTATTTTCATCTTATTTCAATAAGCCATTTGTTTCAATAAGTTGCTTAAATTCATAAGTACGTAGTTGTCAAACAACAATTTCAATTGAGGACTAAAGACTTAATTAATTTCAGTTACACTCTAAAATATTATGAAATTTCATTGTAGGATCAAATGCTAAAATGAAAAAAAGTTTTTCAGGTAAAAAAAAAATAATGTCCCTTACTTTATGAACAAATGGAATTTTTCTATGAATAAACATGCAACTCTTCATAATAAGTGAAATTCTCTTATAAACAAGTGTGTAATTTTGACAACTGAAAAAGTAATGTGTTGTTTGAGGATTATACTTATTCATAAAAAATTGCACATTTATTTATATGAGGATTTCATTTGTTTATGAGATTAAAGCTATTATTGTCTTTTTACCTATAAAATTTATTTTCATTTTATTTATTAGTCTTATAATAAAATTTCATAATATTTTAATATTCAATTAAAATTAATTTAGATCTTTAGTCCTTTATTGAAATTCTCACTAATTTTTTCAGTCTAAGCCATTGTCAAACGGTGCCGAAGGAACTCTGTACATGCACCCAATTCCAATTGTACCTTGCTCCACTCCATCAGTCTCATATATAATGAATCAAGGCCAATAAGTATCTCAATCAGTGGTGTGACAAGATTATTGGATATTATTAATTTAAGAAAATAATTATTAAAAATTGCATAGTAGAGAGGGGACACCGGACACGTAACAGCGAGGAACATCTTTTCTCTATAAATGCATGAATCCAACCAACCCCTTCCCCTCTCTCCTATATATATAGCCCCTTTCTTCATTCTCATCATTATATCCAACCTCCAGTACTCTTAACCTCCGCCATCAACTTCCAACTGTATCTTCACTTCTATAAACAAAAACAAACAAACAAAAATGCCTTCTTCCTCCACCACCTTCCTCTCTAAATGCACTGTTTACCCTAGCCTGCCCTCCTCCTTGGAGCCCCTCAAGCTCTCCGTCTCCGACCTCCCTATGCTCTCTTGTCACTACATTCAAAAGGGCATCCTCCTCCCTCCTCCCCCGTTTTCCTTCCCTGACCTCCTTCTCTCTCTTAAGCGCTCTCTTGCCGTCACTCTCTCCGTTTTCCCTCCCCTCGCCGGCCGTCTCTTCACTGATTCCGACGGTTATGTTCATATTCAATGTAATGACGCCGGCGTTGACTTCATCCATGCCTCCGCCAAACACCTTGCCACTCACTCCATCCTCAACTCTCCCACACTCACTGATGTGCCCAGTTGCTTCAAGCTGTTCTTCGCCTACAGTAAGACTATCTCCTACACCGGCCACTCTCTCCCTCTCGTTGCTGTCCAAGTAACTGAGCTCGCTGATGCTGTTTTCATCGGATGCACTGTTAATCACGCCGTTGTCGACGGCACTTCCTTATGGCATTTCTTCAACACCTTCGCTGCGATCTGCAGAGGAGCGAAGATTTCCAAATTCCCCGATTTCAGTCGGGACACTGTTTTCAACTCCTCCGCCGTACTTAAAGTCCCAGAAGGCGGCCCCAAGGTCACCTTCGACGACGAACAGCCGTTGAGGGAGAGAGTGTTCCATTTCAGCAGGGAATCAATTCGAAAGCTTAAGCTCAGAGCTAATCACTATGGCGGGAACGGTTTCGTGGACTCTACTGAGCTCGTTGAGAAGCTAGTTAACGGCAAGATAACGCCCGTCACGGCGAACGGGAGAACCCACAAGACGGAGGAGATTTCGTCGTTTCAATCGTTATCCGCGCAGCTGTGGCGTTCGGTGACACGTGCAAGGAACTTAGGTGCCCGCAAAACGTCGACGTTTCGCATGGCGGTGAACTGCCGACGCCGTCTGGAGCCGAAGATGGACTCTTGTTACTTTGGGAACGCGATACAGAGCATCCCGACCGTTGCTGAGGTCGGAGAGATTCTGTCTAGGGATCTGCGCTGGTGTGCGGATCAGCTGCACAAAAACGTCGTCGCACACGACGACGCTACGGTGCGACGTGGCGTAGAGGATTGGGAGAAGGCGCCGAGGTTGTTTCCACTGGGGAACTTCGACGGCGCTTCGATGACCATGGGAAGCTCTCCGCGTTTTCCCATGTACGACAATGACTTTGGGTGGGGCCGACCATTGGCAATTCGTAGCGGGAAGGCTAATAAGTTTGACGGTAAGATCTCTGCGTTTCCCGGGAGAGAAGGAAATGGGAGCGTTGATCTGGAAGTCGTTTTGGCTCCTGAAACGATGACGGGGCTTGAAAACGACCCAGAGTTCATGCAGTACGTAACGGTAACGGTGTGAACGGCTAGTCGGCTACAACTGATAGGAGCTCGGGAATACGACAACAAAGACTGGCCGCGTAGAACGGTACGACAACATTGGGATGGTTGGACCATTTTGTTATATGCTTATGGTCAATGGGCACTTTGCACGTGACGAATAGTAAAAGGGCAAAAGTGGGTCACTTCGGAAAAGGGAATTGGGGACCAATTTCTCATCAACAAGAAGATAAACCTTTGAATGTAGTCCTCATATGTATTACTTTGAAATCGATTGTCTTGTTTACTTTAAAATATAACAAGTTTTGATATTAAATTGAAGGAGTAAGTTTAAATATAATTTCTCTATTTTAGTAGATGGAATAATATGTCCTTGAAAATGAAGCGCACACTGCATGGCTTAGATGGGCTCCAATTGCTCATAAACTTTTTTTTTTTTTTGGTGAATTCACAAGGTAACCTACTTATCTCAAACCCTTTTGGATTTACAAGCCCTTTTCGAGGTTTAAAACACATTAAAGAGTTTTTTTTCCCCTTAACAATGCGTAATTCTCTGTTTTTGAACTTTTAGTTTCTTCCTTATAGAAATGAGGTTATTACTATTTTAACTAACAACTTGTTGGCTATTCATAAACTTGTTTAAGTGATACGGAAAAGCGTTAGACTGTGTTAGATTGGATTGTTAAAAATTCATTAGATGGGCTGTGTTCTCTAAATTGGGTGTTCACACCTCCTTTGTAGTTGCAACAACACACTGAGAGAAGGACATCGAGGATAGTCATTTAGATCCGGGCTGATTCTTTGTTTCATGACTATTTACCATTCACTTTGGTCTTTTAAATTTTTAGTATGCTTAGTTTTGGCGTTTGTATGCTGAACTTTTTCTAAGGTTTTATGATTAATGAATGAGGTTTCTGTTGGCAAAAAAATAAAACCCTAAATATCACATAATATTATTTACATGAAAAAGAAAGGAGTGTCCAATTGCTAGAGAATAATCAGGGTCCAGCTAGTCCAAAGCTCTTGTATTGATCCAATACTCATATTTTATAAACGAGATCATATATTAAATACCGGTAGTTTGTTTTTAATTTCAGTCAGCATACAAGGTTAAGGTGAAAGGCAAATATTAAGCCATGAACAAAAACTCAAACCAGGCCAACTGGTTGAACAGGCTGTTGTCCGGTCCGAAACAATGAAAAACTAAGGGAAAAGTTGAACCGGTATGAGATTGTTGAAAGTTGAACTGGTTGGACCGGCCTAAGTTAAAAAAAAAAAAAGTAAAAAGATTAATACTCATATTTCTTTAACTTTTAATTTATTTATGAAATTTAAAAGATATATTAACATTTTATCATATATTTTATTATTATAAATTATACTTACATGTTTCTTTAATTTTCATATCTATATAGTGTTACTCATATTTTATTATTGTCAATTAAATTATAATATTTTAATATAGCTGGTCCAACTCCTAATCAGATTTCGATTAAACTCTTAAACTTGAACCAGTGTCTCAACCTGTTCGTTAACAGGTCCAGTTTTTTGTCCTTGATATTAAGAAATTGACAAGTTAGGATATTAAAAGCTAAAAGAAGAAATTCCCTCAAAATTGCTAGAGAATCCAGCAAAATTATGACATAATGAAGGTGGCGAACAAAACCTATACAACAATTTCATAAATGAACTCCCTCAATGTGAAACTAAATAACCTTATATACGGCTTATACTATCTTAGTCTCCATTAGAGATAGTAATATTTAAGCCTCTTCCAAGCTCCTTATCAAACCACTGAAAATTAGAGACCAATTAGAATTAACACAGAATACAACTTCTCTTTCAACTTTTTGTTACAATTAAACCCAATTGAGACCTTTAACATCACACACTAACCATGTACGCAAGTACAAATAAGGCACAATTTCAATTAATCAACAAATTCACACTGAACTTTTTGTTCTGTTTTTTTCTGAAGAGTCTATGACCCGCCCATTTTAAACAATTACCTAATATTTTATAGCCAGACTCCTTCAAAATCACACCTCCAGTTTATTTCACAGAAGGTTCAAGATTTACCAATCAAAGCCTTCTCTTTCATCATCTTCAGCGTGCCAGTCTGTGCTTCCAAACATGAATTTATCTCCTAGCTAACTGTTCTTGGCACCTTGAGTAATAGGCCTGTACATCAGAATCTCAGAAGTCAGAATTCTGGCAGACTATGTTGCGTATAAAGATGAATGTTTGGTTCTCATGGTCTAATCTGAGTTTATTGGACATTCCAATATAATCACAGTTTACATAAAAGTAATTATTAGTCAGCCTGATAAAATAATCGCTAAATATACTGCAGAAGTCACCATGTTTTAATTTTTAGTCAATTAATCACAGATCTCAAACTGAAGGCTTCTTTAACGCGTGAGCATTACTTGTACCTGACTTCTGGGCTTGGGAAAATACGTCTGGCCAACCATTGTAAAGGTCTCAGCAATTGAGCTCGTTTCTTGCGCCAGTACCAAATGGCGGCATTGTAATTTTCATCGCGAATCTTTCTTGTGGCTGCCCTCCAATCGAACTTTTCCATTTCCTGTCGTGCGGTTCTGCCCATGGTTTCCCTCAACTCTTTGTCATGCAACAGGGGCTTCAATTTGCTTAAACAGTCTTCAAGATCGCCTGGAGTGTAGAGAAAACCGATCCTTCCTTCTTGATCAGGAGGAATTATGTCAGGAACTCCACCTGCTCGCGCTCCCACCACAGGGATACCGGAAGACATTGCCTCCAAGACAACAAGCCCAAGTGTCTCAGATTCCGAAGGCATCACAAAAACATCACCACTGGCATATGCTTGAGAGAGTTCTTCCCCTCCTAACATTCCTGTGAACACTACCGGCATCCCTTTAAACATTTTTTCCAGCTCCTCTCTGCCGATTAGAAGCAAATTTGTGAGAAGTTGCAAACACAATAGTATCTAGATGCATTGCTTTACAAAGAGACAGAGGAGCCATATTTTCCATATAAAAAGGTGACATGTGAAACTGATGAGTTTCAATAACTCCTAATACCAAATCACCAAAAATCCATGTCATAAAGATTCGATAGAGTTTTACATTAATTGTGGAGGGCTTAACACAACCCTCCTGCTTTATCCAAGCTAGGGACCAGCTATAAACATAGGCAGAGTTATTGAAACTCAGCAGAAAATATATGTTTTGCAAAGAATGAGCAACTGACCAAATTACCTGTATGGCCCATCCCCAATAAAAGCAATGCGTGCTTCAGGAAGTCTGTCCATAAGGCTGCCATAGAATGTGTTCCAAATGTCAAAGGAAGTATATGGATATTAAAATTACCCTTCAAAACGTAACGGGTATGGCATGAAGAAAGAAGAGTATATCAATAACTAATAAATAAGATTGCACTGCTCTCTCATTTTATATAGTGGATTCTAAGACATTCCAGAAAAAGGACTTTCTGCAACTCCATCGAAGGCAAATTTCAAAACTAATGAAGTGATACAGTGGTGACTTAACCGAGATCGATAAAAAAATCTACCTTTTGAGAAAGTCCAGACTCTTTTCAACTCCAAGTCGCCCAACATGTACTATCAATGGCTTTTCAGGTTCCCCATTACTGTTTGACATAGAAGTTTAGATTAAGAAAAAAATCCGCACTATATCAAAATTGTGACAGTGAAAGGAATAAGAGCTAAAAGGTTTCACCTTAATCTTAGTCGCATCTCATGTGAACGGAATTTGGGATGGAAACTTTCAGAGTCAACACCCTTGCTCCACAGACGAATCCTATTAGCTGAGAATAGACAAGTAAAACAGGTGAGCTAAAATATGCATAATAAGGGATATTTATGCTCACCTAGTGCAACCAATTAAACATAGCCTGAAGACTACTAACTGATTAACTATCTATAATATACCTGTTGTTACATGAAATTTTTCAAGATCTTTTCCAATGGCAGCTGATGGCACCAGCGTCAGGTCAGCTGCTCCATGAAGAAATTCTATAGAAAATTGCAAAAGGTATTATTTTATGTTCATAATGCTCAGGTCCAAATTAGATTACTGAAGCAACATACATACTTAGGATCATCCACATGGGTTTGACCAGCCAACTAAATGTGTATCTGGGAATATATCTGAGAATGGGGTAAATGGCAATCAGCACAAGGATGTCTCAAGTGTGAACAAGGTTGAGAGATCAGAATATGAATGAAACTTACACTGGCACGTGAGTGTGGTAAGACATAACAATAGGAACAGACAGAAGTTTAGCAATTGCAAGAGCACCAAAAACCTGAAATTCAGCCAATGTCAGATGGGTGCCAAATATATCTTTAACACTGTATAACGCCTTATAATAAAAAATGAAAATAAACACAAGGGAAAAGAATTGCAGGCCAACCATTATGCCAGGCGATGAGGCATGTATGATGTCAGGCTTGAACCGAGCAACCTCCGAAATTATTCTGGGACTAAGTGCCAAGGAGAGTGGAACTTTCTGATACCAAGGACAAGGGAAGCTGCATTTTGAAGTTTTAGAAAACACAAATGCCAATTTAGGTGAACTAAAAATCTTAAAGTGTACAGCTTATACCAGCAGAAGATGAGATAAGGTAGATTAATAGTTGACAAATATAAGCATTATGCAATTCACAAGCAAGCAAACAGATAGTACAAAGAGAGAACTGAGCAGAACGACTGCAAAAGTTATCTTTAACAACCTCCGAGATCCAATAATTTTGGCACCATGAAATTCTTCCGGGACTCCCTCACGGGTTGTCACAACCAGTACCTACATTCACAAATAAACACATTCAGAAATGGCATATCAGAGTTGAAAAGTTTGAGCTAGCCGATTCTTATTAGCCCATTTGCAACTTCAGCTCAAATTTCCCAAGACAAGAATGAATTTTGCATCATTCAAGTTAAAAGTTTTAATAATGAAACTAGTGGGTCATATCATTTATTGCTTCCGTAGAACCTGCATCATTCACTCTAATATCTTCATAATAATGGAGCAAGACCTATCCATCCCAACAGTCTTCAAATAATTGAAGCTACTGTATAAAAAAACCAAGGGTAGAAGAATAGAAGACATAAAAATATAGAATTAGGCAAGTGGAAGGAACCTCATCTCCCATTTCACGGAGGTATTTAATGAAATTCTGAAAACGGTTCTTGTATCCAGAGACATATCTGCATAATAGATATAGTTCTGAATCAGTGTACCGTTCAAAATGTAGAGCTCGAATCACACACAAAAATTATGCCAAAAGGTAATGCCGTCTAGTCTGATCACGATCAATCATCATTATAGAGAACAGAGTTAAACAAGAATTTACACCTAAATATTCATAGAATAACTAAAATGAAACATTTGAGAAGATGAGATTACGGAACAAGCTAAACAAGGACTGGAAAGAAAGAAACAAAAAACAAAGAAAAAACGGTAGAGGCTGAATTCATCTGATCGAAGAGAATCTCATTTTGAAGACAAGAGAACCCCAATGAAATCCAATTTTACAATAGCAGGTTATGCGAGGCAGGGTAAATCAGAAACGTTATTGAGCATACTCAAATTATTTCTCCCCCAGTCTATTCAATTATTTGTTTTCCTGACTATTCATTTAGAGCGCGAATGTATACTTTACACACATTGGTAAGAAGTAAAGAACAAATAAATGAAGTCCTTCAACTTCAGAGAGCAGGAAGAAGCCTATCGCTTTTGACATTAACGCTAATGCCACCGAACGCCACGAAGTCAACTCATGATCGGAACAATAAGGCAAGTCATTTATTTAAAAAAAAATTAAAGCTCCAGAGAAGAAAAAATTAGAAGGGGTCTGAAATATCCCCACATTGAGCGATGAAAATTTGAGCACAGTGAAGATCAAACATAGAAACTCACGCAAACGGAGAAGGCTCAACGAAGAGAGCAATTCGACGAGGCCTCGAAATAGTTTCAGTGTCAAGCACAGCAGGAGGCCCTTCCTCTTCTTCTTCTTCTTCTTCCTCATGTAAATTAGCCTCCGCAATGGTCATCCTGTTAGATTCAAGCCCAAACCTTCTTCCTTTCACGCTCTTTGACCTCAACAAACGGCAAAATCTCACTCTTCTACAATAAAGGTTACTGGGTTTTAATAACACAGGGCGAGGACGATGAAATATAACACCTTTTGATGGGTATGAACAAGATGGGGAAGAAGGGAATGAGGCAGACGTCGAAAGGAAGAGAGAAGGAGAGGAGGAGGAGGTAATAGAGAGAGAAGCAGGGTTCATGAAGGAAACGAGTGAAATTAAAAATATAAAAGGTGTAATCTTCGAATTTTATATTGATTAGTAAACAGTAGTTGTGGTGCAAATGAAGAGAGAGAGAGAGACCGATGAGAGAAAACGAATCTCACACACTTGGAAAGGACTCTTGCGGATATTCTTTTTTGAAGGTTGGCCAGTGAGGAATCAAAAAGGAAGGCATTCGAGCATATGCTATTGGGTCACTCTCTTTCAGTTTTAAGTTTTTCGAACATTTTGGGGTCCGTTTAGCAATTTCTAAATTTTTTGGGCCATTTTTTTTTGCCAACTTGTGGGCCATATTTTCTTATATTATAAAAATGTGTTACCGCTCCTTGTACCCCACGAGGAGCACATAGTATATTGCAAGAATCTCTGAATTTAAATGTTTTCAAAATTAATTATTCATACAGTAAATGGGCAGAATATAAAATTTAAGTTTATGTCTTATCTGGCTTGATGCCAGTATAGTTGAATTAAAATAAAATATTATTACATTGGTTCATTCAAAGTCGCTTTAACTAAAATCATATCAAATTTAGCATTGCTTAATCACTAATCTTATGTTTGGGTCTTATATATGCAACCGTGATAACTATTTATAGGTTATAGGTGATGAGGTTTCTGTATTGTAGGTTAACATTTTTGTGAACCAAATTAGTTAGTTGTTAATAACTAGAGATAGTGGTGGAGAAAGAAAAAATAAGAAGTTTTGAAAAGAAAAAAAAAAGAATAATTGAGATTTGAGTAGTGAATATTTTTGTAATTTTATCATCTAGTTTGTGGTTGTTTTTAGTAGGGACTTACACTGCTAAACAAATTCTATATCAGTAAAACTACATTCTGTTTTAGTTGTATATGGATCTGTATTTTATTTTTTTGGAGCAAAACTGAGTATGGACTAAAATTTTAATTCAGAATGAGGTGGTAATATTATCAGTTTTCAAACATCTCAGCGGAAATGAACTTGTTATGATGGTACTGAATGAAATATGAAAGTTTTTTTTTAAAAAAAAAATATATTGGTGATTAATATATACTGTCAACTTCTTAGTAATATTTGAACCCAAAAAAAAAAAACTTAATAATATATTCTCAATCTAGGCGTGAGGATGTATATGCTGGTGCCGTGAGGTATTTAGAAAACGCTAGAAACTGAATAATATCAGCAGCACATCTTGATTTTGTGTTATGGAATATATTCCTTCCACTTTTTTTCTACAGTTTTGAGACCGAAAGTAGATTCTTATCGGGATTGAGTAGGTGAAAAATACTTGGAAAAATATATCTTACCCGAAAGTTTTTGTTCTCTTTTTGCAGAGTATTGCATGTTTAACAAAAATAAAAAAAATAACGTATGGGGATATGAATATTTATATAATAATTTGATAGTAATTTTAAAGTTGTACGTTCTAACATATATCATCATATTAAGAAGATACTCATCGTATTCTAAAAAGAATTTTTGTTTTCTTAAAATAAATTATTAAAAGGAACATAAATTCAAACTCATTTTTTGTCAAACTTTTAAAGGGGAAGGTAAGAGCGATAGATAACTAATTCATGTTGTCACCAGCAGGAACAACATGTACTTGTCAATACAGAAATATATATATATATATATATATATTTCATAGTTTTCGTCGAATATTTCATAGATGGAAGATGAAGAGTGAGGACCAGAGTTAAGATTTGGTTTTTTATTGTGGAGTCTGCAGGCCAATGTTTTGTGGAAGTCAATTACTCAAATTAGCTAGAAGCCAACCTGAGAAATAACTTGGAGAACAAGTTTGTAAATAAAAAAAATTGAACTTTTTTAAGTATTCATAGACTTACGAATTAAAAGTTAATGTGAAATAAATAAAATATTCAAAGACAAGAAAGAAACTCAATGAGTAAAATACTGTTTTTTTTTTTGAGTGCCTATTAAAATCTGCATTCAACTACTAAAACATATTAGTATGTATTTGGATGATAAATTTTGTAATGGGGTATTTTTAAGCAATTTTTCCAAAAAAGGAAAAAGAAAAAAAGGAAGAGATGAGATATATATGGGAGTGAGAAAAGAGGTGGAAAAGAATATAACATGTATTGCTTTCAATAAAAAAATTAAAAAACAAAAAAAGAAAAGAGGTGGGAAAGGAATGGGATTCGGAGGAGAAAGGGGCTTCAACTTCAAAAAAGGAGGAATCGTAATTCCTTAATTGCAAATCCATCCACCTCTTGCAAACGTGGCAAATGGAATTTATTCATTTCTTCTTACTCCTGCAAATCAAGGTGGAATTTTTAAACCTGTGTTCACTTTCTGTAATTCCCAAAAAACCAGAAACAAAAAAGAAAAGCTGAGGGAATAATGAAAGACATCATATATACGAAACAAACACCAAATGGGAAGTGAATTATGAGGCCAAGTGGTTTGCAAGTGACTCTGACCATCTCCATCTCCATCTCCAACCTCCTCACTTTTGCCTCCCCCCATGTGACCTCACCAGGCCAACATCTCTTTCCTAGTGAGTGTGTGTACACGCATACAGATTTGAACTTTCGACCAAGTCGGTTTTGAGTCAATTACTTATCCACTGAGCTAACTTTTGTCTGCAAACATATACTTTTTTTTCATGTTACATGTAGTACTCTTATGTGTCTGAGACCACCACGTGCAACTTGTACATTTGGGAGTTGGGACCGTGTCATGGTGGCCCTATATATATTTGTCTTTTTTATCTATTATCTACATATATGTTATCATTTTGATAATATTTATAATTTTGTAAGTCTAAATTACTTAATTCTCACATGTTAAAGAAAGTTAGTTAACTCAGTAAATATTGACTAAATTGATAGTTTGTTTTTTTCAATTTTTCCATCA
The DNA here is from genome assembly GCA_037177275.1 of Acacia concinna. Taxonomy (NCBI): domain Eukaryota; kingdom Viridiplantae; phylum Streptophyta; class Magnoliopsida; order Fabales; family Fabaceae; genus Acacia; species Acacia concinna. Next base: position 19,049,562 of record JBAGKO010000003.1, on the reverse strand, counting down.
TTTATGAATGTGTATTGTTTTCACTCTTTTAATTCTTTTTTTTTATACATTTCACTTTTTTATTCTCTCTCTGCCTCTAATAGGAGCAAAATTTTAGCACTCTCATTTATTACTTTCACAATGAATTTATAATAAGGACAGAAAGTCTTCTCAAATTGGATTTATAAATAAGACCAAAGTGACACATTATTACTTTAAAATTAATCATTAATAAAAGCATTCAACAATGAAATATTTTCAAATAACAGCCGTTTGATCTCATAAAAATAAATTCCTTTATTATTAATTCATATGATCACGATTATAAGAAGACTTACAGAGTCTCGAACAAATTTATTTATTAAATTAGTTTAACTATATAATTTACTGAATGAGTAGTTGTAGATGAAATATAAAGATCGCCTGAGATGTTTAAGGAAAATAAAGAAAAGGTCTCCTAATAACAAATTCAAAGCATAAAATAGACTAGGAGCTAAAATAGCTAAATAATGCATGGGGGGCCTCTCTATGTGTCTCTTGCTTATTTACTTTTCCAATTCAAGAAGCCATGGAAACATATCTATCTTTTGGGAAAATGACTTTCAAAGACTCGTGTATCAATCAAAATATGAATAATAATCAATATATTTGATAAAAATCCGTGCTAAAAAGTGTATATATAGACTTCTTTTTCTATATGTATTAAATAGATAGCTAATTCAGATAAATTAATAAAATTAGTTAACTTAAGTTATTTATAAAAATATACTTCCTCCGGTTCTAAATATAAGATCCAGTTGACTTTTTTTTTTAGAGAGATTAAAGTTATTAGTTAAAATAGTTAAAAGAAGTTATAGTTAAAGATAATTACAAATCTAAAAATTAATGTGGTGTCTAATTATAGTTAAGGGAGTATTGATAGAGGTTATTTGAGAAAAAGTAGTTAAATATAAAAAACAAAGTGGA
>JBAGKO010000003.1:19015534-19030231 GCA_037177275.1 Acacia concinna | reverse complement strand
CCTTCCAAGGGTGTCTTTTGAGGTTCTCCAATTAAATCAAAATAACCTACAAATGAATAGCCTCTTGGGAGTTTTTTATGATTATTACACATAACCTCCCATTGCAACATATTCCACAATTATGTAAATTTATTCTCTTGTGTAAATCTTGAAATGCAATTTAAGATCTTATGATTTATAAATAGTGTGTATGTACTAAGTGATAGAGAGTTTGAGATGAATAAAAATCATCACTTCCTTTTCTCTCCAATTCTCTCTTATGTATTTCCATCTCTCTTACCTTCAATCCCTTATATTTTCTTAATTTTATAACACCAAACATATACTAAAGAACAATTTAAATGAAAGAGGTAGAAAGGAATTAAGAAGGGTAGAATAGTTGGGAGTTGGAAGTAGCAGTGTATTTATGACAAACAGTAAAAGAGGAGATTTGTGAAGAAGCATTATTTTGCATATTGGCATGTTGTAGTGTCTCATGAGGATACAAATTTGTCTCTTAAGAGGACATGATCCTTCAGACACGTAATTTCATTCGACTGTACTAGTATTGCTACTGGACAATGACTTAATTAATAGTAGCTCCCCACATTTAATTTTTATTTATAAACATTTAAAAAAAAAAAGAAAATAAAAGGAAGAGAAAAGAAAAGTGGGGGATGGCTTGCTTGTGTTATGGTTTGATTGGGTCAAAGGAAGCCATAGTATGAGAAAAGAAAGAGGGAAAGTAAAGGGAGTGGGGTCATGTGACAGACCAAATATCCGACAAAAACTGACCATTCAATAAAGCTCTAAAGACAAAACCTGCACCCCCAATCATGTCTTCACATTTCCCCAATTCCCTTCCTTAGCTTATCACCAATTTCAATTAAGACAATTAATTCAATTCCTACAAATATCTCAACACTCATTTTTTTTCTAAGCGAGTACATAACTCAATTTCAGTCCCAAAATGAATTGCATTCGCTTAAAGCATCAGTCTTTGAGTACCTCTTCCAAATATAAAACACACATATATGTTTGAGCGATTTAGAAAATTAATTAAATTATTTTAAATTATCTATATTTATAATTTTTTTAAATAATAATTTAATCATATTATAATTAAATAATTTAGAGTGTGTTTAGAATTACGGTAGAAAAAATAACTTATTTATAATCTGACTTGTATAAAAATAAGATTGGGTAAAAAGTCAGATTGTGTAATATGATTAATGTTTTGATTGACGGTAACATAAGTTACTTATTTAAAAGAGAAACTTATTTTGTTGATATGTTAAAAGTAACTTTTAATAAAAAATGACTGAAAAAGATGTGAATCATATCATATGTTGTGATTTATTATACTATATATTAATTCTTAAGTTAAATGAAATAGTTTGAAGAAAAAACGATAAATTTTAATGCTTTAAAGTAATGTAATGAATTTTTTTAGAATTTTTCAAAAAAGTCAACTAGATCTTATAATTAAGATTGGAGGGAGTATATATTACATGTAAATATATTGTGAAATTTATACTACATTCAATTCTAATTATAAAACTAAATTGACTTTTTTAAAGAAGTTAATGAAGCATAATAAGTTATTTAATCATATCATACTTTGTGTTTTATTATATTATATATTATTTTATAAATCAAACAAAATAGTTTAAAGAAAAATGATATATTTTAATGCTTTAAAGTAATGTAATTAGCATTCTTAAAATTTTTTAAAAAAATTTAATTGAGCCTTATAATTAAGATTAAAAGAAGTGAGTTATAATAATAAAAAATTTAAAAAACAAAAAAAAATCATTGAAATTAGCAACTTAATTTTATTAAAAGAAAAAAATAACCTATAACCTATGAGTCAGATTAAATAAAAAAAGAACCAGACATTTTAGGGCCAAAACCAACCCCCAAGAAGTTAACACAAACACACACTAATTTATTTTTTAATTTTTATTTAAAAAATCTAATTAAATTTTATATTTAGGATGAGGTGGTATAATTTAATGAGGTAAATTCATTTTAAGATTGGAGATTAAATTTTTTTTACAAAATTTTAAATGATAATTTTAATTTAATTTAAAATACTAAAAATTTGGACTCTGAATCTGATAGTCAATGTCAAGTGGCGTCGGAAAAAAGCAAAAAGAGGAAAAAATGGAAGAAAAGAAGGAATGCCCTAATATTCACGCCAAGATTACATACATGAGCGATTGACTCACATTCAAACAAGAGATTCCTTCTTCTTCTTCCTCCTCCTCTCTTTGTATCTCCTCGATATTCCAACCTCATGGTCATCATCATTTCTTGACTCCCCCGTTATTATACAAGTGTAATACAATAAAATACTAATACTCCATACTAGTGTGTGTATATATATACATACATATAATATTTAGATTTGACGCATCAAAGAGGCAGATCAGAGAAGATAAGAAAAAGGAGCAGAGGATAGGCTGTGCAGGAGATCTCCTAAAAAGTAACGCTTATTACTCTGCCACCTCCTCCGTCTTTGACCACTTCTTCTTCTTCTAACGCTTTGTTTCAACTACCCTTCCTTACATCATCATCTAATTAGCTTTTTAGAACTACCTCTGCTCTGCATGTCTCCTTTCCCGCATGAGCGTGACGATTTCAATTTTCATCACACCTCTCTTCCATTAATTATATTTGCGCCAACACTTTCAATATCATCATCATCATTATTATTTGATCCTAACTTTAAAGTCACACAAATGTTTAGTATACATTTTTAGAGTTGGCTACCCTATTTATAAATAATATAATGAGGTTTGGTTCATTATTAGACTTTTGTAGATTAAACAAAAAGAGGTAAGTGTCAACTTGTTCATTTGCTTGTTCATGAGCAATTATTATGTACTTATCAAGATATGTAAAGCGAAGTTAGTGTGAATCACATTCAAGATATTCTGGTTGTTATAAATTTATGGTATATAATAGTTTACTTTTCAGATTTTATTATTATACATATGTTTTAAAAGTTTATGAATGTTCTCAGAAAGTACAAGCAGGGAGGCTTGTTTGATCTTAGGGTCAAGCTGATCTCTCTCTCTCTGACTTTGAAATTTCCTTCAAGGGTTACCTATCATTCAAACATCGCTCTCTCTTTTTTCTCTTTAACTATGGTCTTACTGTATCCCCTTTTCCATTTTTTAGTTTTTAGTTTTTACTGTGAAGCTTCTTACCTAATCTCTCTCTCTATATAATATATGTGTGTGGCCGCGCGCATGTATTTATGTGTATATGTTTTGCTAACGTATTGGATTGTCCCCTCTCACTATTATTCCCGCTCTGTCTCGTGCTCTGTTTTTTCTGTGTTTCTCTCTCGCCCATAAAAGCAAAACTGAAGACATTTGCAGTTTCTGATTCTTCCATTTTAGGGCTCAAGTGTTAGCTCCATGTCGAGAAATAGCAAAAGGGTTTGTTTCAGTCCTGATGTCAACGACAAATCAACCGCCTTTATCAAGCACGGTAGCGACGGCGCCAGATTGTCGCCGGTGAGCTTCTTACTGCTGCTAGGAGAGAAGGTGATGGCGGGAGCTATGAAGGTTGTTTCTTTGAGAAGAAGATCTTCAAGAAAGGTTTCATCTTCCACCATGATTAGGTCTCGCTCGTTATCTGCAGGCTCTTCTGATTCTCATCGAGCTGAAGCTGTTGAGGATTGCATCGAGTTCTTGCATTCTTCTTCTTCTAGAGAGAGACCTAGTTGAGAGAGGTTATTATATATCATAGGTGAAACATGATATGGCGTGAAAATGAAATAATATTGTGTTTCTATGTAATTTGAAGGTTGTCTTTGTGTTTTCCCCTTTGTTTTCTTAAGGATTATTAGTGCTTCGTTGTTCTTCTTTTCCGTATAATTTGAAGAGATGCATGTTAGGGTAGAAGGTATGCTCTTCTGATTTTTGATGAACTTGTTCATGAAATGAGTTAGAAACTACTTATTAGATAGACTGGGAATTTGCAGTCTCCTACTGATCAGTTATCTTTGAAAGTCAGTCTATTTTGCCACCAGATTTTTTTAAAAAAAGTCAGTCATCTTCTGATTTTTGATGAACTTGTTCATGAAATGAGTTAGAAACTACTTATTAGATAGACTGGGAATTTGCAGTCTTCTACCGATCAGTTATCTCTGAAAGCCGGTCTATTTTGCCACCAGATTCTTTTTTTGGAAAAAAAAAATTCCTGTGTATTTTGGGGCCATTTTATCTGTATTTGATCATCAGTGGCTAAATGTTAAAGGGGTACTGGATTGATAGGGAGTGAATTAATATTGAGTACTTTGAAACTCAATCTAATTGGCCACCAGATTTTTGGTATGATTTTCATTCTTTCTACCTCTTTTTTTGGTCATTTTATCTGTGTTCTGATCAGTGGCTGAATTTATATAGTTCTTTCAGATTCTTATTTGCCAGAGAGTTCTTTAAGATGCAATCTAATAGACAGTGAATTAATATAGGGGTAAGTTTTGAAGTCTAAAAAAGATGTCTCCTTTTGATGTCAATAACATGAGAAGAGATTCTCCGTAAAGCTTGACGGTATGTTAATTTGCATTAGTCTCAAAATTATTTACAAATTAAAGTACTTCCACTAATTGGCCCAAGAAGGGTTAAAATCAGTCTAGTTTACAGTATCAATCAGTTACCACCTATGTATTCTTTATATATCTTATGGAAAATTGTAAGTTTTATATATTTCAATCATAGTTGGTAACCATTCCACAAACACAATATTCCAAAAGTTGCTAAAACTGAATTTCAGAAGTCCCAGTATTCCTCTACTTAGAGGAAGATATGTATAATAATATTTGTGAATTCTAAGAGCTTTTTTGTTCCACTTAAGGAAAATCATTTTTTTAAAAAAAAATATTTTTACACTTTACAAGACAAGACACTCTCATATTATGTTTTGCAAAATCAAATTTTCACTTCTAACCCAAACACAAGACACTTGATAATATTGACTCAAAATAATCTTGTCATGTTTAAAGTTCTTGTCATGTTTAAAGTTGAGAGAATTCCAAAACATACCTCCTCAAATTTCAAAACCTCAAAAGAGATGTTAATATTTTAAAAAGACACTAAGGTATTATGGACTAAATTTGGGTTTTGAAATTTACTGACATGAACAATAGTGATTTTTGCAAGATGAGTAATAGTTTTCACAAGAAGAGTAATAGATTTCGTTAGTTCGTGTTAATCCCTCTCCCTCCCCCTCAAAATTCGCTGACGTAAACAGTAGTGTATTTTCACCATTTGAGTAATAATTTTCGCAAGAAAAGTAATAGTTTTCATTACTTCATGTTGATCACTTTCTCTCTCCCCTCTTCTAACGGCACTGTTCATTTGACACTGACATTGTTCATCTAATAGAGGAGAGAGAGGAATCTACCTGGGACGTGAACAATGTCATATTTTTATCATTTGAATAATGGTTTTCACCAGAAGAGTAATGGTTTTCGCTTCTTCATGTTGGTCACTGTTCATATCAACAAAATTTTAAAACCAAAATTTGGTCCATAGTACTTTAGTGTCTTTTTAAAATGTTATAATCCCTTTTGGGGTTTGGAAATTTGAGGAGGTATTTTTCTACAATTCTCCCTTTAAAGTTCTCACAACAATGAAATTCACAACATTCAATTGTGAATGCACTTTTCTAAAAAGCATATATTTGGCCCAAATCAAACAATAATCTTTCTGATTCTTATTACAATTACGTACAAGTTTGGTTTTGTTTTTTCAAACAAGCCTAGTGATTTAATCATATGAGCTGGTTAAAAATGTTAGGAGAGTGCTAATATCTGATTTATTTAAGCCAATAATCTCTGAAAATGTTGCAGGATAGAATGCAATAACTGGGGTCCCCAGCAATTTTAAATGGGAAAAATAAAAAATTTGAAAATTCATGCATGGACACATCATTACAACACAGTTCTCAGACAAAAGCATTCTCGAGTACCTAGGCCTCCTCCTCCATGCATAATTCAACATGTCAGACTCACGATCATATTCTCAAATACCAAGCCCTACATATTACAGTAATAATTTTCATAGTAATCATGTATTCTGTATTTCAAAGGCATTCTCTACTTATTTATTTATTTATTTTGCTTAAATATGAAAAAAATCATGATCAATAAATACCAACATCAGTGAATATGCCAATGGCAATCCACTTTGCTGCACATACATAACCTTTTGACCAAAGGAACTGTAGTGCAATATCTCATTGCTGGGACTGAGGGGACTCAGACCAACATCTTTCCATGCAAATACAAAGTAATGTCTTCATGTTTCTTCAGAGCCATATTCTGGGTGCTCTGGTAACTGTGCCACCACGTAAAAGCAAAATAAAAAAGATGACAACTGATGCCACACTACCATTGTTTCTTTCACAGTTATCTCAAGTCTTTTTGTCTTGTTTCTGTCTGCACACCTCTGCACAACCCATGTTGATTCTTCACTTTCACGCATTTAGTAAAAGAATTACCAAAAAAAGAGGATGTTGTTTTATCCCTTTCAAGTTTTAAGTCACATTATTCACAAACTGTCATTTGTACAATTTACTATGAGATTCTATGCTTTACTGCAGCTTACTGTGAGATGAGACTACTTGCAATGCAGAGCTTCATCTTTTTAGTTATATGTAAAAGATGCATTTCGTGTTAAGTATTATATTTTCTTACATTCATTCATTTTATACATATATCTAGTCCTAACTACAGAAAAGCTTCAGTGTTCAGTCTAACATTCTTTAAAAACAAAAACAAAAACATTATAGACCAAAACCAGTGAAAAGCTACAAGCTTGGACAATCATCTCTGAGAGATTTGTATTTGTACTCTTATAAAATTGTGATGAAAATGACCACCACCAGGCAAGATAACAATTATGCAAGTCGAAAACACAAAGTTCAAAAATGAACTAAAATCTATTAAAAACAGAAACTAAGCATGAATAAGCATATACTTGTAGCATCAGATGTGAACTAGATTTACCTAATAATGCCCCACACGTAAACCCATAATTTTCAATCCACTAATAATATCATAGCAGGAAGAAAGAATAAAGATTCCAAACGGCATCATGATTAAGCAGTGCATGGCCTATTATCAAGAATCCAAGGAGAGATTTTCAAGTTGTCGGATTCCCTGAGTGGAGGCCTTTTTCAATTCGAGGGCTCTCTTGTATGGAGGGGCAATAGGTGGCTGTACAGGGTCCAAGCTTTGATATGTTCCCTCAGCAACTTTAGGCAGTGGATATGAGCGATCAGAATCATAGCCACTCAGGTCCCCGCAAGCTAAAAACGGAATATAGACCTTGTTTGGTCCTTCCAACCACCCACTACTACAATCTGCACACACGCATGCGTTTTCACAGTCACATGAGATCAACTAAAGTCTCTAGTGTTTATATAGAGAAGAAGAAAACCTATTTTGGTCCTTGACAGATAGGTGAACTTTTCCTTTGGTCCCCAACGGTTGAAATTCATATACTTGCAATGTTCCCTCCCATTATAGTTTGGCCCCACCCAAAATTTAACACCAAATCTAATAGGCTGTTGACAGGATGTTATTTGCCATCCATTAGTGGGAACAAATTTACCATCAAATAAGAGCCAAGTCAGCAGAATATCAATTTGATGTTAAACATCAGATGTAAATGAAATAGAAAGGTGGGAATAATATGTGAATGGTCAAATCGAAAACCCACACCTTGTCAAGGACCAAATAAATTTTTTCTTCGTGAAAAATAGAAGGTAATAATTTCTCGGGTTGTGGTGCTTGAGCATACTAGAGTGAGAATGAATTTTAGAAGCAGAATGACTTTATCTAAAATCCAATTTATTAGCTAAAGGATTGACTATACCTATATCATCCGCCCCTGAGGGACTTCCAACCTTCTCTAGCAAGCGATGCAAATCTTTGGGATTGAATCCTTCAGGAGGGGAATAGTTTTCGCAAACTGCAAATGCTTCTGGAGGGGGAAAAAGCAAGAATTAGCACAAATAGGTACTGTACCTTCCTACCATCTGAACAAAAATTAGCATCAGTATTGTAGGATGTTTGGAGGCATAATGGCAGCCTGGCAGGTGATCAATTAAGAAAAGTGGTATAAAGACGGGGAAGCTAATGAAGCAGATGATGTATGATAGGTTCTCCATTTAAATAATCAGAAGTTCACACACACAACTTCCATACATAAAAGGCATGACTCTCAACTCCTAAGTGACTCCTAGGGGGAAAATAAAGAAATCCATGTCAAAAGCTACAAACTTAAAATAGTAAGAGATGGGAAATTAGAATTTACCTATGCTAGAATTCCGACTGCTTTTTGGTTTTGCAAACGTCACTACAGGGAAAAATAACTTCAGCTGCAAACCCACAAAAATTAAATATATTAAAGAAACATAGGGCATGTAATCATAAATCTAGGTAAACATTAAATGAATAGATCATTAAAACTATTAAATTTACAGTTGAGCAGCAGTAGAAGATTCTAGGTTTTAGGACAATTCAAAAAAACAAATGCTACTGGTAGAAGCAACTGAAACCGCACGACAATGTCACGATATATAAGCCTTTTTTTATTGGCTTTGAACTGATGACTTACTCCTATTTCTTAGGGCATTTAAAGAGCGTCACTCTACCGCTTAGCTAAAAGGGCCCATTTGATTCATTCATGAATTAGCCCACTATTTACTGCATAAAAAACTATATATATATATATAGTATATCATCTGTGTCTCTGTTACAACACAGCGAAACTAAATGGTCTGAATGACCACAAGGACGGCTTCAATTTCAGATGCTTGCGCAAGTAGGTTCTTCTAAGTTTTAACTGTATAAAAAAAAAATCTAATAGTCATGGGATCAATTTTAAAAAAATTCAATCCTTTTTTATTACTGCATTTTTCTAATTCTCAAGAAAGTAACTCCAAGCTTTTACATTTCTAAAAAAGTACAACTATATTGATTACTTATCATCTAGCCAGCTCATGATTTTACTTAAAACTTATTGTTGAACTGATGTTGGAGAATTTTACTGAAATCAGCATCTATAAAACACGGCGACCTAACTTTCAGAATCAGAAATCTCTGTCTATCGTGAGTCTCAGAGAAGAACATTTATTGTCAACTTCACATGGATATTGCAAAAGCTATCCAGATAGGTTAACTGGAAGAAATAAATGCAAAAACATGATTAAGTCAATGTCAAATCAAACCTGACAGTACAGGAGACTTGTGTCTTTTCCTCTAAATATCTTTGCAATAAACTTGCCTCCCTCCTTGAGTACATGAGTAACAATTGTTAAACCCTGCAAGAAGTAATCTGGTATGCATTAACCTTCACAAAATCTAACAAGATTGCCAAGAATGATTACAAAACTGTAAGCAAGGAGGTATAAATCAGGGATGCCCAAAAGGAATGCTTATTAGGAGTAAAAGTTGATTGATTGAAAACTAAGAACAAAACATCATTACACACTTTCCTTGCAAGAGAATAAAAAGGAATGAACGAACATTGAGTCATCAGCATACACCCACCATTTAAATAATATTTTCATTTCCAAATTGTGATGTACTATCAATACATCAGACCAAAAAGAGAGGAAAAAGAATGTTAAAAATGTAGTTTGCAAAAACAGTAAAGGACTTACAGCTAGTATCAATTGAGACTGAACAAATTCATCCATGTCATGAAGACCTGTTACTGCACGAAAATATGGAATAAACCTTAGTTTCCTAGCCCTTACATAACTATATATAATACATCAAAACATTATGAAGTTAAATTTTGAACGCCCTTTACCATCAGGAGCTCCATCACACACAACAAGGTCAGCTTTGCAACCATCAAAATGTCTAATGACCTGAAGAAAACAAGACAAATGACACTTTCACAGACTTCGGTACAATAGCCAATTGAAGAAGATCGGATTGATAGGGAACAAGCAGCATTGAAAGAGCAAATACTATACTTTTAAGTTCCAACTACTCCCTAGAGGATGAATATACAAGACAAGAGATCATTTAAAGACCGGGTGACATCCATAATGTACATAATTGCATTTTGTAAACGATTTCAGTGACTTTCTTTCAATCTGATAGCTATCTTCTGTTTCTTTACTGCATTTCTACCATCAGGGTTTCTTATCTACGACTCCAATAAGAAAATAACAGCAGAAGGAAGTTGCACACTTGCACGTATGTAGTTGACACTCAAAACAAACCAAGAGCAACGAATATGTAATTGTATGATAGAAATATATAATAGAAGATAAATGATGTAAGCATGTTAAGTTATAATCTATACAATACACATATCCTTCAATAATGGATCTTAACCCAAATAGCCCAGAAGCAAAATATCTTTGTAATTATGCACATCCACCCCAACCCCAAAAGAAAATAATTTATATCTAGAAGGAAAAGGGACAAACAAAACATTTACTTATTAATAAAATTCAAAGATACAGATTAGTGATTATACTAAAATAAAAGGCATAGATGAGAGACTTGAGATAATACTGCTATACATACCACTTCAGCTGTACGGGCATTAGTTATATCACCCTGCACCTGAATAACACCTTCAATTGGAGCCATTGGCTGTAGATCAATAGCAACTATAAGAGGAAGATCATCATCCCTGCATATCATGGTGTAGCAGGAAATTTATATTCTGAATAGAATGACATTAATGATAACCAAAATGTAAGCAATAGATATTTTTGAAGATAAAGTTGATGATAAACCATGTTAGTCTACAAATTCAACACTTTTAAAGTGGTCAATGAATTTTTCATGATCACTTACAAAACATCAGATTTGCATAATGACTGTGTTCAAGGAACCTGATTCCAATGGCTGCTAATATTGCCAAAAAAAGGGCTACTTTAATACTCCCTTAAATTATTCAAGTTTTTAGGCAAAGGAAAAAATTACATTTAGTTTAAGAAATAATATATATAAGTACAGAATGCAACAGTATTCAAGATTAATTATACAATGGCAATACCTATTGAGCAGTTTTCTGGGTTATCCTGCTAACTCTCGTGTCTAACTTTCTGCTCTCAAGTGTTTAACTCTCTCATAATCTCTAACTCTCAGCAAGTATCTCACCAAGGTAGAAAACAGAAGCCAAAGAGAATCTCCGTAAGTCTGTAATTTTATTTAATCACTCATATCTTAGTATGAGGATTACTAAGATATTTACAGAAGACAGAAATACAATTTGAAATTCAAATGAACAACAGACTCTCCTACTTTCTAGGAATTCAGATCCATGACTAATGGAAACTGACACTGACTCATAACTGATGAGCCCTTTTATTCAGCAACAGACTGTCAGAATAATTTAACAAGAAAACATGACAGAATAATTGAGTTAATTATTCTAGTTAAACCGTCGCCTCCTATAGGTCAGCCGATATCTATCATATCCTCAAGCTCATATTTCTGTTTTTGATATGTTGTTCTATAAGAAAATACACAACAGAAGTGTATGGCACATACAACGCATAAGTGCTTAATAAGGATACCATGGCTCATAATCATTTTGCAATGTCAATAATGGTGACAATATCATGCGAAAGCAGGAAAGTGAAATGCTTTTAGGCGCCAATTTATATAACCAAAAGTAAACAAACAAGAAACTTCTTGATCTCATTTAAACTTGCATTCATTCATATTTCTAAATCGGTACATTGAAACCTTAAAATCAAGGAAATCCTAGAGAAAGCAAAGAACTTTCCAAGAAAGTGAACTTACTTTGTATCAGGAGCAAGTTTTGCTGGGAGATACAGTTTACGACTCAAAACCTGAATAAAAGAACTAAGAATTATCCATTGATTAAGATGAAACCAATATGAGAACCGAAATACACAAGCACAACTCATAATTTTTCCATTAATGTACCGGAACCAATAACTTATCTTCATCTCCAAGGTGGATTGTGCTTCCCATTCTTAATATTGTCTATACATTATTCCGCAAACCCTTCGTTTTTAGATCAGTCAATGCTTCTTCCCTTAAGCCTAGCATATTGACCTAGTAAATATGGCTCTTTTGGATGTATTATTCATCCACTCACTATCAACAGTGTTCTTTTAGCATAAAGGAAAACCAGGAATGTACTGCTACCAAAATAAATTGTGTATTGTCCCACCCCTCTCTTATGCTCAATATTTTCATATTTCTAATCACTAGTACCTGACTCCAGCTGCCAGGGGCAGCACATAGATCTACCACCCGTTTCACTCCTGCAAAAGAAATTGTAACTGTAAGCCAAGAGAGGAAGTTTGTGCACATAGATACATCTGTACAGATACAAATGCACATACGCACACAAGTGTGTACACGTGCTAATAACTTGTGAATTACAGAACTAAACCTTCCATGTATTTTTAAGACACTAAAGCCCAAAGTTGTGAACTCAAGCAACGTAAGATATTTGCCAGTGCTTAATTTCTATTTCTGTCTAACATTAACAACATTATCAGATTAAAATATAAAACAGAGGGCAATCGTTCTGATCAAGCCAATAAATTCATTTGTTTCTTCGAAATGTTAAAAAGACCAAGCAAACAAAAGTTATCGTGGCAAGATAGTCCGAACTTCACCGATAAGGCACGCACCTTCAAATATGTTGAATTCCTCATCGATTTGAAGAAGTTTAAAGGCACTTCGAGCACGCCAACCTTCTTCTTTTGCTTTCCGGTAGTAGATATCCTATAAACAAAAGGAGAAAATTATCCAGCTGAACATGAAGAAGCAACAAAGTAAGAGAACATAATCAGAGAGATATATCAATCATACCCTCTTATCCCTTGAAGCTTTGCCCATGGTTTGTACTTAAAAAGAGTTCCTTTCACCAGAATACTCTCAATGTCAGTGTTCCAAGAACCCGCCAAATATTCAGGGCAATCGAACTTAGTTTGATTGAAAAAAAAAAAGAGGTTGAAGGAGTTATTGCTCGAATGTGTATTTGTGAGGTACAGGTCGTTTGAAACGCAGGACCGGTGCCGTTGGCCTCCCTTCGTTGCTTCGTCGCCACTCGCTAGGCCTAGGTCCAGCTAGCTTGAACATAATTAATAAGAGAAAAAGATAAATAAATACACTATAAATATTAAAAACTCTAATGCTCTGTTTGAACAACAATTGAAAGTAGCTTCCAAAACTATGACTAGATTGCAAAAATCTGATTGGAACAACTACAAGCAGTTGTTGCCAAGCTCAGATGCTTGCAAGGACCAGAATAAGGCCAAAATGCAAGAAGCAATTGACAGACAACATGCAAACTTCAGAATTACAGCAAGTCAGTTAGACCAAAATTTGAGCAACTAAGTTGTAGTTCTGCTTGAAAGTTTAGAGAAGTTACAAACTGTGGTCCATGCATTTGACCTTCCATGGAATCTGATACTGACTTGTATTCTTACAGGGTAGGCTAGGCCCAGGAATGCTGCAACATTGTATGAGACTGATAGGTGCCGCTGAGAGAGGCATGCAGATGATGGTTGAAAGGGCTGTGAATAGGAGAACATTTGGGAAGTTAATTGCTCAGCATGGTTCATTTCTTTCAGATATGGCCAAGGTTCAGATTTGTCTATGTGCTATAAACTTGTTACTATTTATGATTTTTCGATCAGTGAGAGCCTGAGACAGGATTTTATAGGACTGGTTATTTAGGAAGGTCAAAGATAGAAATTTCTCACAACGTGACATCATATACAGAATCTTGCTTACGTGTTTTTTCCCTTTCAAGTCCAGTGTCGAATAGAGTTAGAGAAGACAAGATTGTTGGTGTTGGAAGCAACTGATCAGCTTGATAGGATAGGCAACAAAAAAGCTCGGGGGATCATAGCCACGGCCAAGGTAATTCTTTCTTAGGACTTTGTGTTTGTAATGCAAAATCAGGCCCTGGATTTTGGGTTACTGTAATTCCACTCATAATCAGGAAACCTGATTTTTCTCTCTAACAACGTGCTTACTCCTGGCTTTGGAGCAGGTAGCTGCACCAAATATGGCACTTAAGGTGCTTGATGTGGCAATGCAAGTGCATGGGGCAGCTGGCGTATCATCTGACACTGTATTGGCGCATCTGTGGGCATCAGCAAGGACATTGAGAATTGCAGAGAGCCAAGCTTTAAGTAGGTCTATATATGTATTTGTTCTCTGTGCTGGAACAGGGAAAATAAAAATGTCCATTATCACTCTGAGACTAAGAAGCCAGTAACTCACTGGACGATCTGGACGATCTAGACGATCTAAGCCTCTCATGATGGCTTTTCTAAAACACAGCCAAGGAGTTGCTACTTGCTACTGTTTCAACGTTAATTATCCTTGACCCTGTTGTGTGAGAATAAGAAGCCAATTCATTTGTTGTGCAAATAGGAAGCGAATTTTTTCAAGCAGATGGATGCATGAGAAACTACACGGATCTTAAATTTGACAGAAAATCAACTAAGCACTAGCAACAAGCTACCTTCAGCTTCAGAAATTCAGAAGTTCAACAATTCAGAAATTCAATGGTTTCAGAAGTCCAGGACTTTGTAAGTATGAACTTTTTGAAGCAAAAGTGAGCACTTTCAGAAATTACATTCACTCATCAAGTTTCAAACATTAGCTAGCTTCAATTAATCAATGGAAGGATAGAAATTGCTATACAACAAAACACCCCCATACTT
>JBAGKO010000003.1:18926194-18936210 GCA_037177275.1 Acacia concinna | reverse complement strand
CAAAAACAAGCTTTTCAATTCTGGGAAAAATCTTACTAATTGTAGAAAATATGAGTTCCAACTATAAGCTTTATCCTCTAAGCTTGTTGAGAGTCGTGCAGAACAGATGTTACTTGCTGCCTTTTCCATATGCTGCAGAACACCAGTTATTATCCAGTGTACATATGAGAAAATCAGAGCCAACAAGCATCTTGATTAATTTCCCTTTGAACCAGATTTGTAGCAAACACCTTGTAGGAGAACATTGAAGTTGAAGAGCCCATTTAAGATACAAATCAGTAGGTCCACTAGGCAAACAATACTGTAGAAATAATCTTGGGCCTAAGTCTTGAAAAATAAAGCCCATGTGCCATTCCCCAAACATGCAAGCCAGCTGTGATGAGTTTGTACCAGGGGAACAGAAACTGCAAAACACCTGTACCATTTCAGGAGGAACAGTGCCATAGATGGGATAATTGCTACCCAGTTGTTCCTTTGACTTTTCAAAGAGGAACTCCTTCAGCCACGTAAGGTAGTGAATTTGCCACTCCCTTATATAATCTCCAATTTGTAAGGCTCTTTTTCGATGGAACTAAAACAGAAATTATGACAAAGAAAACGAACTCAGAGGCAAAAGAACAACAATTATCGGCGTTGAGAACGAATCAATCGTTGACGGAGCTGATTCTGAAGCTCTTATATGCGACTCCTGAAAACATTCAGGGACGACAAGATTCTTGGCTTCACCTTCTTCAACCATTATGTCTGATGCTTCCCTACTATCCGTTGCCAGCGAAGGTGCTTGCGACCCGCCAACAGAGTTAAAACTCAAACACTTATAGATAGAATTCATCTCCATATCTTCATTCTCAGTCGCACTTGCATCTTGTTTCGCTGCTGTTCCATTTTTCCATTTTTCTCCATTGTACTCCGTGACTCTCATCGGTTGACCGCTATCTCTTGAACGCTTGCCAGCTGTCTTGCTTCGGCCAAACTCTTGGAATTTTCTGGCGTTCAGTCGAATTTGGTATTAAATTCCGACAATGATCTTGTCTGATGTAAACGTGTTAAATCACTCAACGGCTTCTCGAACGCAGGCTCGAAAGCTTTCTTTATCAACGTCGCATATTTATGCCATACTGGAGGGTGAAGACCCTATCGTTTCTCCGTCACTATATGCCAAGCAAACGTATCATCATCAAGATACATGGAGGCGATCTGAATCTTGGAATTCTCTAGAGTGCCGTCGAACTCAAAGAATCTTTTGCACTTTATGAGCCACGCGTTTATATCCGAACCTTGATAGCGCGGGAACTCCATCTTCATAAATTGGGTAAGCTTCGGGTAAACTGGAATCCCATAGCCGTTACTTGCTCCGCGTCCATTTCGGTTATGGAGATTATTCTGAGGATCTTGGTTGTTCAACGCGGTTTGGAACATGGCTTGAAAATCTCGACTTATCTGCCGAAGTTCATCTTTAAAACCCAAGACTGATTCTTGCAACTGATCAATCTGGTCTAGTTTCTGAAGCTTTTCTGGTTCCAGATTCTGTAACTTTGACAGGTCAAGCTCTTGTAACCTTGATTCTATGGCATGAATTTGATCCTCCATCTCAGGCTCTGCGTTCTTTGAATCCTTGGTACTACGTGTGGATGCCATGCATCAGCGAAATCAGTTGGGGAAGGTCAGAGGAACGTCTTCTCTGATACCACTATTATGGATTATCCCCAGAAATTGAGAGAGAAAGAAGTAATATGACAGAAGAGAGAATAAGAAGAAGATTAGGATTCTGAAATAATCCTTCGGAACTCTTTTTCAACACAAAAACAGAACACACACGTACAGAAGGGGTCTGGTCCTATTTATATTCATAGCCCAACCACATTAGGAAACATAGAAAATAGGAATAGGCGCCTAACGACTAACGGTTTAACAGCCATTAACTAACTAACTCAACTAACTCTTATAATTCCTAATTACAATCAATTAAATCCCTAGTTTAACAACTACTAATTATTCCATAACACTCTCCTTCTTCACATGATTTGTTTGGATAGCCACCATAGAATCTTATATATGGGTAATCTTGATGGACTGAGAGGTGAAGAGAAAACCTAGTGAGCATGATTTCATTTTGCAACTCCATGTAATGAGAATGACAACTCCATATACCTCCATTGACAACTCCATATAATCAAAATGACAACTTCATCTCATGGTAATGAGAATGACAATTCCGTGTAGCTCCATTGACAGCTCCATGTAACGAGAATAACAACTCCATCTCATGGTAATGACAACTCCATGTAATGAGAATGATAACTCTATGTAATGCCACTGACAACTGCATGTCATGATGTTGACAATTCCATGTAACTCTATTGACAACTCCATGTAATGCCACTGATAACTCCATGTAATTAGTGATTGATAACTCCATATAATGGTAATGACAACAAAATGTAATGTTGTTGACAACTCCATGTAACTCAATTGACAACGCCATGTAATGACAACTGCATCTAATACTATTGACAACTCCATGTAATGAGAATGACAACTCCGTGTAGCTCCATTGATAACTCCATGTAACGAGAATAACAACTCCATGTAATGGTACTGACAACTCCATGTAATACTACTGACAACTATATGTAATGAGAATGACAACTCCTATGGCTCCATTAACAACTCCATGTAATGAGATTGACAAGTCCATGTAGCTGCATTGACAACTGCATGTAATGATAATGACAACTCCATGTACTACAAATGACAACTCCATGTAATGATAATGACAACTCTATGTAATGACATTGACAATGTAATGATAATGACAACTCTATGTATGACATTGATAACTCCATGTAACGCCATTGACAATCCATGTAACGAGAATAACAACTCCATGCAATGCTACTAACAACTGCATGTAATGATAATGATAACTTTATGTAATGTAAATGACAACTCCATGTAATGCACATGACGCGAACATGTAATGCGTGAAAACTGAGCCTGATAAGTCCATGTAATTGAAATGTTTGGTGATTGGATTTTGTTTGGTTTCAACAAGTGAGCATGATTTCATTTGCAAAGGACAACTTTATGTACTGAAATTGACAACTCTTTGTGGCCTCATTGACAACACAATGTGATCCAAGCTGAATAAGTCAATACTTGATAACCAGTCTGTTAATGAAGAAACTTAACTTACATTGCAACTAACATGTTAAATCAGGTAACACGAAATGTTTCATCGTTGATAAATAAAACCAACATACATAACTACAATGAGATGCAAACACTAACAACTTCAACTGAATGTAATAACAATTGTATCTAACTTGGCGAACAAGTTCATGACATACGTTTACCAACATAATTTATATCAGCATATAACCTTCCACAAATGAGAGTTGGATATAGTATCATTTTTATATCCATATCCAACTTTCATTTACAATTGGGAATCATGTGCATTAACGACTCCACATTATCACAGACCCTTCCAAAAAACATCAGGTCTACATCTAGCTATACACATATCAAAATGCATTTACAAAAAGGGACTATAGTGTTATATGTTGTGCCAAAACAAGTGTGATTCCACCATCCTAATCATCTCAAATTAGGATTATTGCAAGTCCTAGAAGTGTGACCAACTTCATTGCACCTCCCACAATGATAAACTCTTTTATCTTAAAATTGAGACTCAATCTTTCTCTTCCTTAGTCTTCCTAGAGGCCTTCTTGTGGAAGGTAGCTCGAGTAATGTTTGTGTCAGCATATCTGTGAATATGAGAGCATCACCACATGGCTGATCATGTGTTGGTATAGGCTTCATTAAAGTTGCATATATCAATTCCTGGGTAGCGAGTTTGTAGCAATCTTCGACATATGAGTACACACAATGATGAAGTAACTTCAAGGAAGCACATGCATGCGAACACGGTATTCCACTCATCTGCCACTTCAAGCAAATGCATGTGTGTGATATCATATCAACAGTTAATTTCACCACTCGATTATTATGCACGATTGCAATATAAATATGATCATCACCATATAATATGTACACTCCATATTTTCAGTTGTATTCACTTCTTCCATCAGCTTCGCCTCAACATGAGGCCTAATGCAATTACTCCAATTCAACATTGATTCTTTGCATGCAACCATCTTCTTTGTCAATCTTTCCTGATGTTCATGAATGAATACATCAACATTGTGCTTCCTCTTCCTCAAAATCCAGGTGTTGAATGATTCAGCAATATTTGTAGTTAACTTGTCCCATCTTTTGTGAGGAAATTTGCTTTGAGCCCATCTACCAACATCTCATTCGACCTCAACCCATTGAGCTAACTTTGGAGAGAAGGATTTTAGTTTGCCTATTGCAACATTGTATTCATGCTCATGCCTTGAATAATCAATTGCATCAAGCATCTTTAGTACATCCTCTTTGTTGTGGCTAGAAGTCTGAACCCTTCCTCTACTAATCTTTCGATACTTAGAACTAAAATTTTCTTTGACATGTCTATAACAAAATGCATGCCTGTCACCACCAAATATATTATGGATAGCATTAATAATTCCAAGGTTTCTGTTAGAGACAAATGTTATCTGTAATGTTCCAAGTATATCCTTCAAATTCTGGAGAAACCAGCTCTATTCATCATGTGTTTCCCCACTAACAATAGCATAAGCTAATGAAAACAATTGATCATCCCATAATAAGTATTAGCCGAAACCAATGTTCCCTTGTATGGACCACTTAGGTGATAATCGTCAATGTAGAGAATGCCTTGGCACCCTTGTAAGAAGCCTTTGATTGAGTATCCATAGGTAATAAAAACCCTCTCAAATATGTTGTTCTCTGAGAATTCACAGCAAGCAATCGTGCCCTGATAGTCTCAACAAGCTAATCACATATCCAAGGAATAACAATGTATGAATCCTCTACACAGCCATATATTTCCCTCAATGCCTTTTCTTTTCCCCTGTACGCCTGAGTATAATTTAGAACACCCCACAATCTCTATACATGTCAGTCATAACCTCATTTTCCCTCTTATCTATGTTCCCTCTCAAGTTGTCTACCATGATGGATGATGTTAATTTTGCTTTGATTGAGTGACATACAAGTAGATTATCTTGTGCATGATGTATGTGCTCACCTTTCCATGTGCTTATCATTAGAAATGCAGTGTCTTTCCTTTCTCCCATTGAGTACGCTCCCATATACCATGGACAACCATCAACCATGCATCTCATAATGATCTTATCTTTATTTTTTTTCACATACTTGTATGCAAACATTTGGCCAATGATGTACTTGTACAATGTTTGCCGAAGGGCAACAAATTGGCAAAAACTTGTCCCTCCCTGATTATCAAATCCTTCCACTTTGTTGAGTTCATCTCAGGTCTTCCAATCAACAGCCTTTCGACATTGCATGTCAGGTAAGGTGAATCTCCATTCAACATGTTGTTTGAAACTCCATCCCAACATCCTGACAAGTTATCTAACTTGCACAACAATTACAAGTACAATATGTTATAAATCACAACTACAAAGCCCCTTCAACACAGGTTATTGTCTTCAAGGAATTAATACTTACCCATATTGGTCATCTCTTAGATCATCCCCTCCTATCCCTAAATTATAATCTTCACTTTCTCCTTCATCCACATATAGATGCCCACTTTCTTTGTTGAAATTTATTAAATATTCAACCCCTTCATCATCTAAGAGGTTCACAAATGTTGTTGAATCAAGTGACATTGTAAACTTCATGCAAACTCTATCAAGTTCTTTTCCTATTATTGTTGATGTCATTGTTTTCAAAACATCATGACTTGTGCCTTCTTTTATTATTCTCAATCTCATCGTACCCCCCACATAAGTTGTATCACTGCCTTCATTAATTTCAAACCTCCCCCCAATATGAATAAAGCATAACATATTCTTTTGAGTTGTGCTACCCATAATCAATGTCAGCCTACAAAATCAACTTGCCATTAACAACTATAGGTCTTTGTGGTGACAACTATATTTGACCCTATTGACAAGTTTTTCTATCTCAACACAACAGATGTTTTACCAACAAAAACCTTCACCATATTATCATTACTTCACACCACTGATGCAAAAAGACAACAACAAATTAGCAAAAAAACGTTTCAAAAATTTGCAAATCATTCCTAAATACCAATAAAACACAACTATAACACTTAACCATCACATACACTTGTCATTAACAACTTTATCTAAGCCATTGACAACTATAGGTTAAATCATTAATAACTTCGTTTCTGTTTCGCACATCAAGTATTAGTTCCATAGCATTTTGCATATGCTTCATTTGTCTTGTTAGAAACAGAGCAGCATCAACCCCAAAACAGAGCATGCCATTTTCCAACATGTAATCCCTAACTAAATGTTCCTAAATAAAGGTTATCACTTTAGCACGCACACCCAAATATTTTGTATTTTACAAACATAAAAGAGGATAAAAAAGTTGATTACTTCATTTACCCACAATCCCATCTACATTCAGCATTTAACTTCAAAAAGACAGCATTTTTTAGTGGAAACACACATTTAATGCTGGAACCCTCTTAAAATGTTGATTTCATGAAAAGAAAACCTCAACCAAACATCAACTACATTAAAACATGAATATTGCAAACGAATGAATAGTACCTTCAACATGAAATTACCTTCCTCACGTCGTCCCCTTCCCACCGCGCGCAACATACATTTAATGCTGGAATCCTCTTTAAATGCTAGTATGATAAAGACAAAACATCACAGAAACAACAACCACATGGAAAACTTAATATTGAAGCTGCATGAACAGTAGTTTGCAGCTCAAATAAGCTTCCTCACGTCATCCCCTTCTAACTCGCCAATCTGATTTGTTGACTGTACTCTTGTTTTTAACATAATTAATTCAGGGGCAAAAAAGACATTTGAAAAGTGGAATTAATTACAAAAAAGTCCCAATACGCGAATTTACAGGACCGTTTTGTGGTATATTTTGTTAGTCGGGACTAAAATGCAATTTCCCCTATTTTTTTACTTTTTAAGTTAAGAAAATATATAAATTTTTATGTATTTGTTTATTATACTTAATTTAATTTTTTATTTGATTTTGATGAATTGGTTATTTTATTTAATTATGTAATTTTATTTAACATATTTTTTATTTAATTATGTAATTTAATTTATTAATTAATTTAATTTTAATTCCTCTATTGACTTTATTTAATTTATTCGTTGACTTAATTTTAACTGTTCTTTTTAACTATATAACTTAGCTGTTTAATTAATAATGGTTAGTTGTTTAATTTAATTTAATTGTAAAATTAATTTCATATAATTTTATCAATTTATCTAAACGTGGAGTTTTATTTATATGTTAATTTCATATGTATGTTTAATTAACTTAATTTAATTTTATATATAATTATGTATATTTTTGTAATTTATCTAATAATGTTGCTTAATTTATGTGTTAATTTAATTTTTAATTAATTTCATACAATTGTTTATGTAGTTATGTTTATTTGTTTAATTTATTTAAATGTGGATTTTAATTATTTGATTATTTAATCTACATATTTAATCAACTAAATTTAATTATTTTTATTTGTACAATTTATTTAATAATGTAGTTTATTTTATTTAATTATCTATATATTTAATTAACTTAATTTCATTTATTTTATAATTTTATTTGTTTAGTTGTTTATTTGATTGTAATTTTGATATGTTACTAACTTTTTATTAATAATAAGAGATTATACATGGCTTGTTGCCCTCATGGGAAGGATGCAGTGTAGCCTCCAAAGTCAGTCATCTGGTGGCAATGATGATGCTCAACTACATATTGATCCAAAGAGTGCATCAAATGAGGAGGACTTATTTAATAGGGGGCCAAAAACATGCGAGCATCCTAAGATTTCATAGATAGGGAGGATCGGAAGGCAATATCCCTAGGCATTGTTTGAGGTAAGGGAGAGGTTTCCAGCTTCGTATAATGCGTATGTGCTTTTTTTTAATGACAAGTAATTTAATTTTTTATTTATAATTAAAAAATATGTTTTAAATGCAAGCCCTAATGGTCTATGAGGCATCGTTGATTTTGTGTCAAATTTTTCTTCTACCTTCGGACTATGGTGTGATTGTCTCGTATAATTAGAAGACTAACCACCCTATTGGTCTGAGTGGATCTGCATTCAATCGGTTCTTGTTAGAGACTAGCCATAATTATGTAAGCTTTCCAATTTACGTGGAGAGTTGGCCGAAGATTGACAATGGACCAAATATGTTGTTTGGGAAAGTTCTATAAAAGTAATGATGTAGGTAATAATTATTCACAATTTTAGTATAACATATGTTTCTAAATTTAATTTCTATTTTGCAAACAATATTCAATGTGATGAATGATAAGAAGGCCTATGGGATCCAAAAGATGGGTGACACTGGGAGGAAACAAAGGTCCAAGCTCTATAATAAGCAAAATGGGGACAGGACGAGGCCCATTGGGGATGTTATGAATGAAATGCCTAACAATGTCCCGATTGAGGATTGGGCCATCTTTGTTCACTTTAGGGGAACTCTAGCGCAAGTGGTATTTTTTTAATTTAATTTATTATATTATTTGAATTTAAATATCCTCATTACTTATTTTAATTTTATTTTTTAAGTTCATTTTTAATTTATAATTAATGAATATGTTCTAAATATTCTCATTAATTTTTCTTTCAATTTTCTCTTTTATTATACATAGCAACTGTCTATTAAGAATATGAGGAGTAAGAGCTTCCAAAAGATCCACCATACGAATGGAACAAAGACTGCTGAGGTTAAGATGGGTGAGCTAGTAAGTTGCATAATTAATGTGATTTTTGTCAATTCATAATAACTCTTTTCATATGCACCTCATAAAATACTACAACCTTATGAGGGATCACCATTGATGAGTTGGACATCACATCGGTGAATTTCTTGTGGCTAATTCACATTGGTGAAGCAAAAGATGAAGAACCCTATATAGTTGCCTCAGAGGCACAAGTATACTATGTCAAGGATGGCAAACATAAAGATTGACATATGGTGGTCCATCTTAAGCCTTGAGGCTTATATGATATGGGTGATGGTGATGATATCAATTATGACAATAAGCCATTTCAAGTGAATCATTTTGGCTATGTAACATCCCAAAAATTTAGACTCAGATATGGTATTTTTGGTATATATTTCGACGCCTAAATGATGTATTTGTGATGGACAGAGGGCTCTAGTCTTTAGAGGAGAGAGAGATCTCCTAACTTTTGAGGTGAAGTCCAAGGAAGGACCAATGTGCAAACAGTAAAAATTCGGCAAAGTTAGAGGTTAAATTTTGGATAGGTCCGAAAGCCCCAAAAATTTTCATAAAATCCCAGAAAATGTTTTTGAGCATTCAGAACATCATGGGATGGTCTGAATAATTTTTAGAAGCCAAATGAATTTTTTGTGAATTTATGATTATTTTATTAATTTTTGGTCGGACTTGGTTTTTAGCAAGAATTAATCATATCAGATATTTAGAGGCCTCGCTGTTCTAGACTGGGATTGAAAAAAATTAGTATAATATTTTAGAAGGTTCATGAGATTTATTGAAGGTCGAGAAGATGTCCAAAGAAATTATTAAAAATTGTTGAAATCGGTTTACTACCGGTATAAGGGACTTCTTCAGAGAAAAATTAATTTCAGAAGTTTCAAATGTTAAAAAATTTTGAAATTTTTATGGTAGCCTCCTGGTCTATTTAAAGATTTTTGGATAAAATTTGGAAATTTTTTTATGAGAATTGAATTTTCTGGAATTTTCAGATTAATTAAGACAGTATAAGAAAAATTGTCACAAAATAATGGACTGGGAGGGACCTCCTAAACCAGATGAAGTTTGCGCCAATTTTGGCTTAAAGAATAAGCCAAGAAGCATGTGGAAGAGGGACATGTGTCATGAGGAGAGGAGCCAAGCATTAAAAT
>JBAGKO010000003.1:18915982-18926094 GCA_037177275.1 Acacia concinna | reverse complement strand
GAAGTTTTTAATGAAACAGTGCGTTTTGGAGCAAAATCGAGCCTGAAAGGAAGTTCCCTAAAGCCAGGTAGCGACATGGACAACTTTAGGTTGCGACCTGAGTTTGTAATCTGCACAGACGTGATTCATATGAAGATTTTCGATTTGGATAGATGTGATTTCAAATTAAGATAGAAATATCCAAATATATGATCTGAAATTATGATATGAAATTAAGTCTATAAATAGGGGAGTAAACCTATGTTTAGGAGGAAGCCCTACGTCTGTAGGTTTGTAGCCAGACACTTGAAACCCTAATCCCCAAATTCCCAATTCCTAATCACCAAATTCAACCACCTTACAGCCACCAAAACCCAATCTCTCATGGAGCTGAAGATTGAACATGGTAGCTAGAGATCTGAAGCCATGAGAGGCTAAACCATAGCCTCTCGATGATGGATTAGATGGTTGGAGCTTACGTAATAACCAGGAAAGTTCATTATTTAATTTAGATCTTTTTCATCTATCTTTCTCCTAGGTCTAGAAATTTATGGATGATTGTTCATGGCTATGGTTCTAATTATGGGATCTGGATATTTACCAAGTTTGATGTATGGTTTCACTATTCATATTTATCCAAGTTTCAGACTTTACTTATGTGTGTTTGCGGATTTGTGCGGTCGTATAAATTTAATATCACGCGTAATTCTCGGATTGGTGGTAGCCAACTCGAGAATCAATCATGCATCATACTTAAGGGCACTCTAAGAGAACTTAAATCAAATTAATTAATGATTAATTGACCTAGGGTCCTGGGCAAATCTTTATTAATTAAATCGTTGACTTAAGTGGTAGCTTAGGGTTTTTTCTAAAAGAAACTTAGAGAATTGAATCAACCCTAATATCATTAGATAGCAATGTAAACCTAACAATTCATTATCAAGAGACTAGCATTACTATTTAATTAGTTTATTTTCCTAAACCCTAAAAACACCAAAAAAAGTAGATAATTAGAATTAGTTAGTCTATTACTTAGCACCTAGAAAACCCCCCTAATTAGTTTAGTTAGTAATTAGGAAATTACTTAGGATTGCCAAATAATATCTCCTTAAGAGAAGAATGACTGGTTGTGCCCTATACTGCATATTAGGTGCAATCATTATGACGAGCGAACCAGGCGACAGTTTCGGGACTCGATCAGCTGTCTTGTTAATCAGAGTTGAATGAATGTTATGAATGCATGTTTACCTTAGTAAGTTTAGAAATGACAAAAAACATATTGTTAAAACCAACATTTGAAGTTGCTAAAAAGGCTATTACAATTGTTAAAATATAATTGGATAGGGTTGTGACAATTTGTCGCTTTCTTTTGTATGGTAACAGGGGTAAGGTTATCTTATTGAGTGAAAATGAATGAATGTGATGAATTCATGTTTACTTGTAATTTCTTATACGTTGTGAAAAATATATTGTTAAAACCAGCATGTGTAGTTGTTAATACATCTATTACAGTTGTTATTACATTGGATGTTGCAAATTGTCATTAATGATGGCTAGTACATTTTGGAAGAATTTATTTTGTTTCTTCCATGTGGAAGGAAAGTTTTTTAATGGTAGAAAAGATGGAAGCCGATATGTTGGTGGTTGTGTGAGAACAACATGCATAAAGAAAGGCATAAGCTACAAGAATTGGGAAAGAAAGTAATGAAAGTGTTGGGAAGTTGGTGTAATGTCCAAATAGATATGTATATGAATATGTTATCACTAATATTTGTTAGCTTTATGTTATCAGCTTATATGATCAGTCCATACTTTTTACATTGTCAAAATTGGCAGATATGCTTGTCAAAGCACGCACCTGCAGTTGTTATTGTATACATTGGCAAAACAGGGATAAATTGTTTCTAATTATATGTTAGTTGTAAAAACACGCAAACCTAATTGTTAAAATGGCCTAATAGGTTGTCAAATTGACTTAATAAGTTGTTAAAACACCTAGGTGCACTTGTTACCACATGACCTACAAGTTGTCAAAATGGTCATACGGAGTTGTCAAAACGCGCTGACCCAATTGTCAAAACGTCCTAATAAGTTGTTAAATTAAAACGTACATACAGAGTTATCAAACCTCACTCACCTAGTTGTCAAAATGGCCTAATAAATTTTCAAATTGGCTTAATAATTTGTTAAAACAAACATTCCCACTTGTAACCACATGAGTCACAAGTTGTTAAAATGTGCTTACGAAATTGTCATCACGGCCTCATAAGTTTTTAAAATGTTCAAGTGGACTTGTCATAACATGCATTACAAGTTGTCAAAATGTGCTTACAGAGTTGTCATTATGGCCTCATAAGTTGTTACAATTTCCATGACTGAGTGAACAGTGCCCGACCTGAGAAGTTGTCAAAACATGCTTACG
Organism: Acacia concinna; assembly: GCA_037177275.1. NCBI lineage: Eukaryota > Viridiplantae > Streptophyta > Magnoliopsida > Fabales > Fabaceae > Acacia > Acacia concinna. The sequence goes on along the minus strand of JBAGKO010000003.1, from coordinate 18,923,693 downwards.
AAGTTGTCATCACGGCCTAATAAATTGTTAAGAGTTCTATGGCATAGTGAATAGTTCCCTTCATAAGAAGTTGTCAAAACATGCTTACTAAATTGTCATCATGGCCTGATAAGTTGTTAAAATTTCCAAGTGAACAATACCCGCGCGAATTTCAAATTTCTCTCCCCTCTGACATGATGTGTTGAAAGGACCTGAGTTGCCTCTTCCTGGATGTGAGCCTACATACTCTATGAAGAGAAAGAAAACTCCTCCTCCATCTTTGTCTCAACCTCAGTCAGTGCCTCAGGTTCTGCTCCAGCCCCTTAATCGAAACTGTTTATGTCGCCTAAATCGGTTCGTCAGATTGATTGCACCAAATATGTAGTATAGGGTACAACCATTCGTTCTTCTCAAGGAGTTATTCTATTGAAATTCTTAAGTAATTTCCTAATTTCTAACTAAACTACTTAATAGGTTAATTAGGGGGTTTTCGTTGTGCAAATAAAATAAACTAAATCTAAATTAAACTAATTAATTCTTTTTAGGTTTTTAGGGTTTTGAAAAGGTTTTAGTTTCAAATGATAGGTCTGGTCTCTCGATGGTGGTCGCTAGGTTATCCTCGCTCTCAAAAGATTATGGGAGTTTATTTAATTATCTAAGACAATTTTAAAAACCCTAAGAAATCACTTAGGTCCAACAATTCAATTAATTAAAAACCTCCTAGAATCCTAGGTTAATTAATCATCAATTAAAACATTGTTTAGGTTCTCTTAGAGTGCTCTTAGGATGGATGCATTAATAAATTCTCAAATTGTCAATCAACAATCCAAGAATTATGCGCAAGAGGAAAATTAATACGATCATAGCAATTACCAAACACACATAAAATAGTCTTGAACTTTAATAAGTATTAAACCAGAAATTCATACATCAACGATAGCTTAATTTCAGATCGCGATGATTATAATTATAACCATAAATTACATCATCCATAAATTTACTAAATCTAGGAGAATCATTAAGATGAAGAAAAAGAATTGGAAATCTAAATAATTTTACTCCCCTGGTTATAACGTAAGCTCCAACCTTACGATCTATCACCGAGAGGCTAAGGTGTTTAGCCTCTCATGCCTTTGATCATCCCGCTATCACGATCTGTCTTTGAATCCATGAGATGCAATTGAAGGTGTTTGGTGAGGGATTATGGTGGATTAGGGTTGGAATGATGGGATTTGGTAGAATTTGGGTAGATGAAGGCTAGGGTTATGGATTAGGGTTTGGGAATTGAGAGGATTTGGAGAGGTAGGGTTTCTGGTTGTTTACTCTGAAATCTCACGAGAAATCACCATCTAAATCCATTAATCATCCCCTTTTTATAGTTAATTACAAACCCTAATTTAAAATCTTATCTTTTCTTATTACAGACTGAAGTTGCGACCTACAGGTATTCAGGTCGCGACCTTGCTTCATGAAAATTCCCTCCAGCTTGACTTTACTCCAAAAGCACAACTTCATTAAATCTTATCAGGTCGCGACCTAACAAGTCCAAGTTGCGACCCCAATAGGCAAATCAGCACTCTCCATGTGTTTGGGCCTTCAATCTCTGGTGTCTCCATCTTGGGCTCCAATTGGGCTCTAGTTTCTCCTTTGCTTGCCTGAAAACATAATAAAAAAATACCTTTGCCAAGGCAAGTGAAGGATTTTATAAAAGATATAAAACAATCCTATTTTTACCCATAAATTATGGAAATGCAATATTTAAACATTTAATCCATAAAGTATTAATATCATGCAAATTGAGGGTAAATGCATGCAATTTAGATATAAAATACCCCAGAAAACCATATAAATATCATGTCTTATCAGACCCATTGACAACTCAATGTGCTACAATTTGAAAAAATCTAAGTCTTACGTAAACAACTCCATCAGGGCTCATTGACAACTAAATGTGCCTCCGTTGACAAGTCATTGTGGCCCATTGGCAACTTAATGCGCTGCAATGGCTAAACTATATGTTTCTCAACAACATAACTGGCTTTACAATTAACAACTATAACTTGCAGAGCCAATGGGATACTTGTACTCAACAACCACGTTATATGAAGGAAAGGAATATAAATTAATACAATTTGGTGCTTACACTGACAACTGCCTGAGCATGAATTAACAACTTTATCTGTATGTGCTGACAAGTTGATGACCTACATTTACCAATTGAATTTACATCAAAATATAAAAGCAACTGAAATGAGAGTTAGATATAGGTTGATTTTATATCCATATCCAACTTTCATTTACAATTCAAGATTCATGTACATTATCACTAAACATTGTGACAAACCAATCCAAAAAACATAAGATCTAGATCTAGTGTTACATACCTCAAAAGACATTTAGACAAAAAGAGACATAAGTGTAATATACATCACCCAAAACAATTCTGACGTGACTATCCTAATTAGCTCGGATTAGGATTCTTACAAGTCTTGACAGTGTGCCCAGCCTCATTACACCTACCACAATGATAAACTCTTTTATCTTAAAATTGAGACTCAATCCTCCTCTTCTTTGGTATTCTCAAAGGCCTTCTTGGGACTGGCTGCTCAAGTAACGTTTGTGTCAACATATCAGTAACTGTGAGAGCATCAGCACGTGGCTGATCATGTGTTAGTACAAGCTTCATTAAAGATGCATATATATTTTCTTAGGTCGCGAGTTTGTAGCAATCTTCAACATACAAGTACACACTACCATGAAGTAACTTAATGGCAACACATGGATGCGAACAAGGTATTCCACTCATCTGCCACTTCAACATTTAATTTAACCACTCGATTGTTATGTATGATTGCAACAGAAACCTGATCATCACTATAATATGTACAGTCCAAATTTTCAGCCCCTAACTCCTTCCATAATCTTTGCCTCAACATTTGGCCCAATGCCATTCCTCCAATTCAACATTGATGCTTTGCATGCAACCATCTTCTTTGCCAATTTTTCATGATGCTCATGAATGAATACATCAACATTGTGCTTCCTCTCTCTTAAAATCCAAGTGTTGAATTATTCAACAACATTTGTAGTTAACTTGTCCCATCTTTTGTGAGGAAATTTACTTTGAGCCCATCTACCAACATCTCCTTCTACCTCAACCCATTGAGCTAACTCTGGAGAGAAGGATTTTAGCCACCTTGTACTCATGTTCATGCCTTGAATATACAATTGCACCAAGCATCTTTGGTACATCCTCTTTGTTGTGGCTAGAAGTCTAAACCCTTCCTCTACTCATCTTCACATACTCAGAACTGAAATTTTCTTTCATGTGTCTATAACAAAACGCTTGCCTCTCACCACCAAATATATTCCGGACAACACTAATAATTCTAAGGTTTCTGTCAGTGACAAGTGTAATATCTACTGTTTAGATTGTATCCTTCAAATTCTGTAGAAATCAACTCCATTCATCATGTGTTTATCCACTAACTATGGCATAAGCCATAGGTAACAACCCAAACCAATGTTCCCTTATAATGACTGCTAAGATGACATCCATCAATGTAGAGTATGCCTCAACAACCTTGTAAGAAGCCTTTGATTGAGCATCCATAAGCAATAAACACCCTCTCAAATCTTTTGTTGTCTGAGAATTCACATCAAGCAACCATGTCCGCATCACTCTCCAATAGCCGATCACATATCCAAGGAATTGCCATGTATGAATCCTCTACACGGCCATGTATTTCCCTCAATGCTTTTTCTTTCCCCCTAGACATCTGCCCATAATTTAAACATAGCCCACAATCTATGTACAAGTCAGTCATAAGCTCATTTGCCCTCTTGTCTATATTCCCTCTCAAGTTGCTTGCCATGATGGATGATGTTAATTTGCTTTCTTTGCATGACATACAACTAGATTATCTTGTGCATCATGTATGTGCTAACATTTCTATGTCCTTACATTAGAAATGTAGTATCTTTCTTTTCTCCCATTGAGTACACTCCCATATACCATGGACAACCATCAACCATGCATCTCACAATGATCTTGTCCTTATTGTTTTTAACATACTTGTATGTAAACATTTGGACAATGTTGTACTTGTATAATGTTTGCCAAAGGGCATCCGCATAGGCGAAAACTTGTCCCTCCCCGATTAGCAAATCCTTCCACTTTGTTGAGTTCATCTCAAGTATTCCTGTCAGCATCATATTGACATTGCATGCCATGGAAGGTGAATCTTCATTCAACATGTTCTCTGAAATTCCATCCCAACATCCTGACCAGTTATCTAACCTACACAACAATTATAGGTTTAATATGTTATAAATCACAACTACACAACCCCTTATTGACAAGTTACTTTCTTAAAGGAATTAACACTTACTCATATTGGTCATCTATTATATCATCCCTTACTGCCCCTAAATTGTAATATTCACTTTCTCATTCATCTACATATACATGCTCGCTTTCTGAGCTAAATTTGATTAAATGTTGAACCCCCTTATTGTCTATAAGGTCCACAAATGTCGTTGTATCAACTGACATTGTAAACTTCATGCGAATTCTGTTACCCTCTATTCCCACAATCGATGATATCATTGTTCTCAAATGTTCATGCCTTGTGCCTTACTCAATAATCCTAAATCTCACTGTATCACCAGCATACATTATATCACCAACCATCATTAACTACAAACCTCCCCCTAATATGAACAAAGCATAACAAATTCTTCTGAGACGTACTATCGATGTTCAATGTCATCCTACAAAGTAAAGTTGACATTAACAACTATCAGTGCCTATATTGACAACTACATTTGACCCTAGTGACAACTTTTTCAAACTCAAACAACAAATGTTCCAACAACAAAACCCTCACCGCATGATGATTAATTCACACTTCTTATGCAAAAAAGTACCAAAAATTAGCCAAAGGCATGTCACAAATTTGCAAGTCATTCCAAAATAGCAATCAACCACAACTATAACATTTAACCATCATATAAAGTTGTCATTAACAACTATCGATGCCATTGGTGATGACTATCTTTGACTCTATTGACAACATTTTCAAATTCAATACATCAAATTTTCTAACTACATTTCATTTAAATATCACACATAGTTGTCATTAACAACTATCGATGCCCTTAATGACAACTACATCTGCCTCTGTTGACAACTTCTTCTAACTCAATACATCAGATGTTCTAATGACACAACTATACCATTTAACTATCACATACACTTGTCATTAAAAACTTTATTAAAGACAATGACAACTATAGGTGAACCGATTAACAACTTCTTCTCTCTTTCGCATATCAGGTCTCAAAGCCATAGCTTTTTACATTAGCTTCATTTCTCTGGCCTTAACTTACAAAAACAAAGCAGCATCAACTCCAAAACAAAGCATTCCATTTTCCAACATGTAAACCCTAAATAAATGTTTCCAAATAAAGGTTATCACTTTAAGATATATATCCACATCCTTGAAACTTCACAAACATAAAAGGGGACAACAAAGGTCTTCACTTTAAAGCTAACAAACCCATCCCAATTCAGCATTTAATGCAAAAAAGATAGCTTTTTCACAAGAAAAAACACATTTAATGCTTCAACCCTCTTAAAATGTTGAAATGATGAAGAGAAAACATCAAACACATGGAAAAATGAAGATTACATACGGATGAACAGTGACTTGGCGTAGAAACAAGCTTTCCTTACTCATCCCTTTCCAGCGCGGCAATCTGATTTTCTTCTGTCTGTTTTTTGTCCTTTAGGGAATGAATATGGGTAAAAGGGACATTTCTCTTGGTGAATTAATTGCAACAAAGTCCCACGGGACTTTTTTTGCAAATACACAATTTCACAAGACAGTTTTGTCATATATTCTGTTTGTTGGGACTAAAACGCAAATTTCCCATTTAGTTTCTATATATATATTGTAATAATAATTTGCTAACTTCTTATTGAAATTATGTATAAGTCAGGATGCTTTTGTATTATGCTTCCAACAAAGTCATCCGTTGCGGTTCGTCGTTGTCTATGACAAATGTTGCCTCTACCCTGAAATGGAAGAAAGTTAAGGTACGTATAGTAGCAATATAATTTAGCAAAAAATACGACCATAGATTTAATTTACCTAAACTACTAGAGATTGATACGTTCTTTAATGATTATATTATATTGTTTACTTATAGTGTCCGATGCTGTCGAGTGGAAGCAATTACTGTAGGTACTGTGTCATGAAATACGTGAAGGACATAGTCACCCACTCACCTAGCTCCATTAATTCCATGGTATGTATTTGGTGTGTGTGTGCGCCAGCGCGCGTGTTGTAGAGGCAAGAATTCAGGCTTTAGGTATATAATATCCCGCAAATACATACTGTAGGTGATACATACTGTGATACCTACTGTGATGAGTATTCAAGCCGGAAAATTGAAGAGCTCGTCAAAGAGTTGGCCATAAAAATTCATTGGCAGTAGGTGACAACACGGCCAGCTAGCTAGTTAATTAATTGTATATATTAATTAAAATTTTGAACAAATTAAAGTCTGTAGCCCTTATAGGTGTAGATTATAAATATATAGTTTAATTTCTTAGCTAGCTTAAAATGTTTGAATGTTCCATCCATATATATATATATATATAGTTGTTTCTTAGCTCTGCTTGATCTGTTGTTCAATTCCTTTTCATGCATCTACATATATACATCTCTGATAAATAATGTATACAATATAATATAATTCTAATAATAATAATAATCATATATATATTATGCTTTTGCTGCTGATGCTCTCTAATAATCTTATCTAGATTATTATTTTTGTATATATGGACATACAGGGGGTGAAAAAACCTTTTCTACTAAACAAGATATTAAATCTAATTAATATATATTAAACCATCCACTTGGATTCTTATAATAGTTAACCATGATAGAAAAGTTTCAAACCACATTTCTCAAAACACTATCATGGTTAAAGAATTAAATCTACCTATAAGACTAACCATGATAGAAAAGAGTAAAATTGAATTCAAAAGGTCTATCATTGTTATAAAAAGGATTTTTCTATCACTTTCGAAAACCTTTTGATTAATCCAAAAGATTAACACATCGAGGTCCAGGGCACAAAACCCGCTCACAAACATACTACAGTAATCCATACATAAGACTAAGGGCACCATCAGAAAAGGGGTAGAAACCTAGCCCACTAGTCCACATACATAACACTAAACCCCATCACAAAGGTTCTAAATAGATTTTTTTTACCCATAAAATATTGTGGATCCACCAAAATATCAAAGTATGCATGAATAAGGCATCAGGCCCAATAAGAAGTTAACAGTTATCAAGATAGTTATTTAAAATGATATCATACTACAAAAAAAGGCCATTTTGTAGCAATTTCTACAAATTGTTACAAAGTGCAAAATTTGAAGCGGTTTTACAAAAAACCACTACAAATTTGTTGCATGGTTAACATTTGTAGTAGTTTTAGGTAAAAACCGCTACAAATCGCTACAAATAAAGGTGCTAACTTGACACCATGTAGCTCGAAGCTGGCACGACATTTGTAACATCCCAGAGCCCTCCCTCGTAGATATTGTCCTTGTTTGCAGCTGTAGCTAAGAGCAGGATTTTGTTTCCCTGGTGCAGCCGTAGCCACCCAGAAAATGCGTCCACGGGGGGAAGGTATCCACACCCTTATAAGG
>JBAGKO010000003.1:18898040-18908821 GCA_037177275.1 Acacia concinna | reverse complement strand
TGTTAATAGCCACAGGAACGATCCTATCAGTTAACTCTGCAAATAGGGCACTGAACCTTAACAGAAATGGTTCTCTGCATGTGGTTCCTTCTGGAAAAATCACCAAGTCACCTTGTTGAAGCAGTGTTTTTATATTATCTGCATCTTTATCTCTTTCTCTTGACAATGCAACGGTTTTGATTGGTGATGTTATTTCACTGAACTTGCTGATGCTGTAGGTGACACAACTCACTTTTCTCTTCAGAGCAACTGCAATAACTACCGGATCGATGACCGTCCGGTGGTTGCAGACAAAGAGGACGCCATTTTGGCCTGTCTTTGGGGGAGGGGGTGGGGTGCCCTTAACAATGATTCTGATGCCAAGAAGCTTGCAGTTGCACCAAACGATTTTTTTCGGTAATGGGATGTTAAGGTATACCCTTACAATGGAGAGTATGATACCTATAGGGAGCCAAAGGAAGGTCACAAGTGCCACAAGAGGGGTTGGCCTCTGAGCAAAACGACCGTCGTGGAAGATAATGGGGCTTAGAAGCTTGTTTCTAGGTAGTGGCTCGCATTTTGTTCTTGGCACTCTATATGCTTCCTGCATATACCAGAGCACATTCAAAATGCTTATCCCTTTTATCCTTAATATAACACATATTTATCTATTTTGATTTTATATTAAAAATTCATTAAATTAGTTAACATGATATGTATTTTTTAAATCATCATAGTTACTTTTCTTTATTTCCTCATTTAATAGGGTTAAATTAAAAAAAAAAGAATTAACGAATACAAAAAATATATAATATATTTAAGACCAAAATCAATTTTTTAAATATATCATATACTAACCATGGAGAGAGTACTAAATATATAGGTGTTTCTATATTGAATGGGTTTTCAAGGAATTTGCGAGCGGATAATCTGAATTATAGTTTGTTGAATGTCTGATGAAGTAAGAATACCAGATCTGTTGGTCTTCAAATTCAGGTAACTTATTGGACAAACATCAATTCAAAGAATTGGTTTTCCACAAAGCAAACTAATTGTGATGACAACTATCGGTGATGTATAGTTGCGTGGTAGCAAAATGTTTAAACTTTAAACACTTCTGGTCCCAAAAAATGTTTTAGACTTTATGGTGTGTGTGTAATTGAGTTTTAGATGATTTGGACTTGGATAGATCAGTGTTAATGTGTAGTTTAATAAAGACAACATAAAATTAATTTTGAAAATAAAAATAGTTTTATGAATTTTTATTTCTTAATAAATGAAAATTAAAAGAAAATTTTCAAATTGTACTTTTGGGCCAACAATCTAAGTACTAATTAATAATTATTGGAACCGCAAACTTATACCACTCATCTAGTCCTATATATATATAAGGTAAGAGAGAGAATATTTTTTTTGTCCTATTTATAATGTACCTCATTAAAGTTTTGACGTGAATATATAATTTTACTTTTATATATTGTGCTGACGTTATTTTCATTTAGTATTATATATATTATAATATGGGTAGAGTTAAAAAATTATTGAATTTCATAGTAGAATTAATGAGATTTAAGGTTTTTCTTAATCTGTATGAAAAATATTGGCAATGCCCTGTATATATAATCATATGAGTATTAAGTAATGGGGAAAGAGTTAGAAAATTGTTGAATTTTATGGTATAATTAGTGAGATTTAAAATTTTCTTGAATATATATGAAAAATATTACATAAGTGTCGTACATATAGAACTTGAGTAGCAGGTGAGACACCAAGAAGTTATGGCAAGTAAACTTATGCGTTATTCTTGACAAAAACCTAGTTAATGTTGTCATTGTCTTTTATTGGCCAACTACTGTTTGTCTCTATCAAATCTTATTATTCAGGAAATGGAGGGGCCAATTTAATATATGGGTGTAGTAAATACCCGAGAAGAGCTGATAGAAGCAACTATTAATGAACATTGCCAATAGATTTAATAATACTATATGTGGACATAAAGATATAGATGGAAATAGGAAAAATGAGAGGGGCTATGGACAATGTTATTATTAGTCCTATATCAGGAGATGACCATTGACCAATGGGTTTTATAAGTTCCCCTTAAACCAAATCTTTTGAAATATACTCCTATGATTCTAATTATAGAAAAATAGAAAGTATTTTAAATACATACAATTAACTAATTTGGAGAGATTAATACAACTAAATAAATTACTTTAAAGTATTTATATTTATATTTTTTAATTAATTTTACTAACTTATAAACTAATAATTAATTTAATGATACCTATAAGTAATTCAGAGAGATAATATAATATATGTTATAATTAAGTAATTTATTTAACTTCCTTAATCTCTAAATTAGTCAACAAGATTTTATATTAAAGAATAAAGGAAGAACTAAATAAATGTACAATTATACTCTAATTAATTTATTGTTTTATGGACTGTTATTCTTTCAAAACTCTCATTAAACCTTACATAGATTAAATAGTGATAAAGTTATAAAGTTGTTAGATTTTAAGATAAAATTAATTAAGTTTAATGTTTTCTTTTTTTCTTTTGATAAAAAGTTTAATGTTTTCTTAATTCTAATAAAATATGGAGTGCCGTGAAAAATAGGAACATAGGAGTGTATGTTTTCTTTGATTTTTGATTTTGTACACATAGTATTAGTACTTTTATTGATGAATTGATGTCAAGGAGAGAACTACACACGGCTAATTGAATTTTTTTTAAAAAAAAAAACGAGTGAAGTACTGCATTATATTGTCATTAAAATCAGGTTAGACTTCAAATTTATGACTTCCATCTCAAAATTTATAAAATTCTCTTATTTATCCTTATTAACCCCATCTTTTGAGAATTTCAACGACCGAATTTAGAATTCGATTAAAAAAATAAAAAAAATATATAAGGAAACATTAAATAAAGACATGAGACTATTTTCTTTTTTTAAAAAAACAAAATCTCTAGATTACATTGTTATGACCTCTGAATTAAAAATCGGATTGATCTAACTTGGTCGATCCGGATTGAACCAATTAACTCAGTGGTGACCCAGACTAATTTAAGACTAAATTGGTTCACCATTTTTTGTTAAAAAAATTAATTTCTCTTATAATTTTATATTAATAAATCTAAAATTTTAAATTTTTATTAGTTTAGCCACAAGTTAATTATCTAGTTTGATTTACTTATCTTTAACATGGTATATAATCAATTCAGTGTCAGATCCCATTTTTAATATTTTAGTTCTAACTAGGGAAATCTATAAAGTTAAAAGCTAACGTCATGTCACGTTCGGGCCAAAAAAACAAAAAAGTCATGTCACGTGCGTGTTTAACTTCTTCAAAAGCCATGGTTAATAATAAAAGGACACGTACGTAGAGATTAATTACAAACCTTGCAAATGTACAAGAAGTGATGATCAGAAAAATGCCATGCATTATGCATTAATTATGGGATGGAGGCAGTATTTTTTTTATTACTTTCTCTTTATCTTAACTAAAATATGGTAATTAACTCATTAAATTTGTCATAAATTAAAGAAAATTTACAAGGTCATCTATATTAAATGATGTTTGAAAGAGAGATAAATACAATGAGTCACCTATCTAGTCCAATCTTCAGGGACTTCCAACATTTTTCATATAAAATGAGAAAATTATTAAATCTCATTAACTCTTGTTATGAAATTCAATAATTTTTCAATTCTACCCCAGTTTAATACTCTATTCGGTTTTAATTATAAGAGTCAATTAAATTTTTTAGATAATTCTAAGAAAATCCTAAAAAACTAATTACATTACTTTAAGATATTAAAATTTATTGTTTTTCTTTTAAGTATGTTATTTGACATATGAACTAATATATAATGTAATAAAACACAATATATAATATTATTAAATAATGTAATTAGTTATCTTAGAATTTTCCTAGGATTCTCCAAAAAAGTCAATAGGCCCTTATAATTATAACCTAAGGGAGTATATATATATATAATATCAAATGAAAATAAAGTCAATATACTAATAAATAAAGGATAAAATTGTTTTTTTACCTCAAAACTTTAATAAAGTGTAAAAAGAAATATCTTCTCTCTATGCTATACATAGGACCATATAAGTATATTTAAATATTAATTATAAAGGGCGAAATTATTGACAAAACTATTAATTACTCTAGTGACTTAAGTCCTACATGCATCTTGACAATTGAAGGGTATCCACTATCCACTAATAGAACTGTGGGAATTAAAAAGAAAATATTTTATTCATTGAGGCACGCCTTCACAAAAGGAGTCATTGAATAATACAATTTCCAAGACATTAAAAGATCTCTTCAATAAATTAAGGTTGACCTATAAGTATAATTGTACTCCCATGGTCTCAAAATATAAGAAATAATTGTTACTCTTACTCCATCTCAATATAAAAAAGACATTTAAATAATGTTTTATATTTTAATTCTTTTTTTTAATATAGTTTTGCCCTTAATCAATACTAATGTATTAACCATAAAATTTATCATTTCCGAGGAGAGAAAAGAGGGGTAGGGGAGAGAGTGATGGACTTTAATTAAGATATTCTCTCTCTTATTCTATATCTCATCATTAATAAAGGCACTTTAATAAAATGGAGTAACAATTCTAATATACTTATTGTTTTTAACTGCCACTTCAAACCACGAAATTCGGTTAATTAATGTCTCTTATATATTGGGACAAAGGGAGTATAAGGTTAGTATTCTATTATGAAATAATTGTCATTTATTGTTTTGGTCCTATATATGAGTAGAGAGGAAAGATTTTGAACTTATATAAAGCAAAGAAAGAAAAGTTATATATGAATGTATAAGTTTACATATCATTTATTATTAGATTGACTTTATTCATATGTTGTATAATAAAGGAGTATATTAAATACAGGTAAAATTAGAAAGTTATTGAATTTATATATAAAAAAGCTAAAGAAGTTTTAATATTTTTCTTAATTTATATGAAAAATGTAAGAAGTGCCTATATATAACTAGATGAGTAAGTCTTAACATAAGATTAAGGATATGATGTTTGTCCCCCCTTGCATGTTAGGTTAAATATAAAATCTGGAAAAAATAATAATTTAATCTTTAACTAAACTGTTCTTATAGCAATTCATTTATTATATAATATATTTTTCATATAAAATCAAACTTTAATGAGGATGAAATTATTGGCCGATCAAAATATTCAATAATTTTTTTAAAAAAATGAAAACAAAATCCCCACAAAATGACTCTAATTTGAAAATAGAAAGAATAAGATCGTTTCATAAAAAAAGAAAAAGAACGAATACTACTAAAATTTGAAAATAAATGTAAAGTTTGTACTAAAAAAAATATTCGCACAATTCTCAACTACAAATGAATGAAGAATTGAATTAAATTGAAACAGTTGAGGGAATACTGGCATAGATGAGAGGTCTAAGTGAGACCACGGGTAATTAATGCAAGTGATAGTAAATAATGAAAGAGCGAAAGTGTGACTAAGAGTAGGGGTCCAGCTTAGATCATTGGCGTTGGGAGGGTTAAATTAGGAACTTTTGCTGGTCCAAAAAAAAAAGATTTTAAAAGGAATTTATATTTTGTATACTCATATAATTTTTTTTTAAGAAAATCATATATATACTGCTCTTGCTTTATTTAATTATAAAGGCACTTTAATATGTTTTATCTAAATCGGTGAAAAAACATTACACCCCATCAACTCTATCTTGAATTTATATTATAACTTTTCAACTATACACCTATTCAATAATTGAAAAGTCTAAAAATATAACAATAACAATAAATAAATGGAACGTAAAATTATACTGCCTCTAATCCATAATAAGTCACTTTTAGAGGAATGCTTTGATTCACAATATAAGTCATTTGAAGGGTAATTAATGCTTATTTATCAACTTTTCCATATAATAAATGCTTAAATATTATTTTTTGTATGTTCTCTTTCATGTGAATCCTAATTTAATATATATAAAGTTGATTGAAAAAAAAAAATCAGTTTTAGACATATTTAGTGAGTTTACTATCATTTCTTGATTATGATGAATTAGTTGATGTGCCTTATATAATAAACTAGAGGGGATATATTCATACGATAAATTTAATATATAAGAGATTAGGAGATGAGTTATATTAATAACAACAACAATTCTGTGTCCTTTAAATAGGATGAATGGAGTATTGATCCGGATGGCCAGGACTCTTGTTCTTTAAGCAAGTAATTGGGCGGTTTGATCGTGAACTCTTGTATTAAAGCAAACATAGCTAGCTAGGAGGGATCAGATGCCTTTCGTGCCTCAAAGGAAATATTATACTCATTTTGTCCCAAATTATAAGAGATGTTTCTTAGGAAATGATAATTTTTATAGTTAACACAAATATCAATACATTGGTATTAAATAAAAGTAAAACTGAAAAAAAAAGAAGAATCAAAATATAAGACATGCTTCAAATTTTTCTCATACTTTGAAATAGAGGAAAGGTAATTATTGTTTTTTATAATTTGAGACAGATCGCGTAATTGAGAAGAGGGAAGTAATTTTGGGGGAACAAGTACATGTTGTCCTCAAGTTCATGAAGAGGGCAGTTGTATGGAAGCGTCCGAGTAGTTGGAGGCCTTACTCATAGTTACCCTTCATTCAATTTGCCTGTACTTGTTCTTATCAAGGGCCAACCCCCATATAACTGTATCCATTCCTTACATTTTAAAAAACAATTAGTTTTATTAATATTATTATTACCACCCAACATTTTATTCAATGTAGTACCTACTCAACAATATTCACTCTTTTATTTTTTCCTTATTATTAATGACCAATTGCATATCACATAAGGCTCCCATCTTCTTCACCTTTTTTGTGTTTTATTTTCCTAACCTTTTTAGTTTCTTGAACAACCTTTGCCATTTCTGCCTAACTTCAATTTCTTCTTGATAATGTTCCCCGCTGATAATATGTAGTTTTCATATTTCCTTATATAAATTTTTGGGACTATTATTCATTTTTTATTTAAAACTATAGGGACTAGATTGCATCAGATTAAAGTTTAGAGATTGAGTTTTAAATAAGGCAAAATTATAAGCACGAAATGGTTGATTTTCCTTAAATTTCTTTATAAGGTTTTTTAACCCCCTCCCTCTCACGATCTGTATATATTGGAATTAACGATTTTAGTATTTGAGATGCACCTTATTTCATATAAAGTATCACGAGCATACCATTTCTATCTAACTTTTTTTGCCCAACAGTGCCATCTGTATATAACACCAATCGTGCTTTTAGTGTATTACATAAGATTTACTGTATATATTATTATTAATTACACATATAAATTCACATTGAACATATTGATATTGATTGGACGCCTTAGGATTCATGTTTAAATTAATTAGCGTAATTAAGTGGCGATGATGTGTTTTAGTTATGTAAATTGAATTCGATAGGATTATGCCTGCAGGTAATGGGATAAGCTTGACGATATTTTAATTTCCTCTCGACAAATGCATGACAGAGACATCTAACTGAAACAGAAACGATTCATTGTAATTGATGATGTTGATCGATCGATCTTTAATATATATATATATATATATATATATATATATATAAAAGCTACATCCTATGTATCTGAAAATTAGTTACTTTCATAGTAAAGTTATCTTTCAAATATTGAATTTAAACTCTAATAAAATCGAGATAGGCATGTGATGAGACTTATAGCAGGCGAGACAGAAGTAGAAAAAACTAATTCAATTACTTGACGCAATAATTCTTAAGTGAAATTTATACTCCATTCGGTCTTAATTGTAAAAGTTAACTAATTTTTTTTTAGAGAATTCTAAAAAAGCTAATTAAGATATTAAAATTTATTTATTTTTCTAAATTAAGTTATTTGACTTATAAATTAATATATAATATAATAAAATACAATATATGATATGATTAAGTAATGTAATTAGTTTTATTAGAATTCTCTAAAAAAAATCAATTATCTTTTATAATTAGGACTAATAATTAATTGGTGAGATTTGATATGACTAAACAAGTTGGCTCTTTGGTTCATTAAGTGTCTAATCTTATTAAAAGCTACAAAAATTTAGATAGTTTTGTTCCAAGTAGGTTTGTTATTTTTGTTTAATTACGGAGCCATAATTTCACTATGTGCTTTATATAGAACTAAATTCGAGCTCTCGCCTACATTTTATAAGTTTTAATGTCCCTATTTATAATTAGGGTTAAAAGTTATTTTTACTTGAGAAGTATTCTCTAGGATCAATTTTGCTGTAAAAGTTTTTTAGGGAAACAATTTTACTTCAGAAATAGTATCAAATCTGGAACAATTTTGACATAACCGTTATCTTAGTTAATTAAGTTTGTTTCTCCTCTTTATTTTTTTTAAGAAGAGAATTAAATTAAATCTACTTTTTTTTAATAATTATCAAATATTTCTAGCTTATACATATAAAAAATCATCTTTGGATTGATATCTCGACTAATTTCACGATCCTATTGTAAATGTTATCACTCAATTTGTTGGCCAAAAAAAGAAAAAAAGAAAAAATGGTTATCACTCAATTCAGAATTAGGATTTCATTCAACGCAATATTTGGTAAACGAACCTGAACCTAACGGCTTCGGTACCAACTCAACAAAATTAGGGTCCAAATGATCAGGGAAAAAACGTTGAGATCTCCCGCACGTCCACAAAATGTAACTAGCAAAATTTATAGGAGAGTTTAGCAAACTGAGCGTAATATAACTAAATAGTATTACACAAATTAATTGTAATAACTTGACTTTCATCGTTTCTAAGTTAATCAGACAAGAAATAACTTACGTAAAATCTTCAAGCCACAACACGTGCTACATTGAAGCAGGATTGAATCTAATATTTAAAACCCTATGCTTTGAAATATATATATATATATATATATAGGAATACACACTTGCATATTCATATGGATAGTCAATATTGTTGATTATCCCTTCACAATATATCAATTAGTTTATATCTTCCATAAACTATGTTATCCTAAAATATTTTGAAATACATTAAGAAATAGTTTTAACCCAAAATCTACTGAGCTGGATGTTTTCTCTCACTACTAAAAAAAAAACCTTTCCTGTGATGCTCATTTTAGTAGGTTCGTAGTGCTTAAAAAATGCCACGAGCCTTCTATTGAAGTGAGAAAGAATTTATATTTTTTTTAAAAAAAAGATATATTGTGACACTCTTTTAAATGAGCACCATACGAGGTCCTACTCTTGTGAAACTTTTTTAAGGAAGTGATATGATAGGTCTTTTTAAAAAAAATACATTTTTTTCCAGAAGTCTTTTTTTTTTAAAAAAAAAAGTTTTCTTTTATATATTTTTCTTTAGAACCCTATGTAATTTTTATCCACAACACTTTAAACATATGTTTTTATATCAACATATAAAACAACAAGATAAAGAAAATAAAATATAAGTGTTAAAGATAAATTAAAAATCATCACAAGAAAACAAATAAAATACAAGTGGCCAAATAAATCATTTTTTACCTATAAAATTCAACGTCAATCACTATAAGAGCTAAAATTTATAATTATTACATGCTTTCACATACAACTTATATATAATAACATTTAAATTATCTCAATTATTTTTAGCATACAAAAATGAGAATAAGCTTAAAATTTATGAAAGTTATAGTATATGTAAGAAGTTTAACAAGAGTGAGATAAAACTTTAAGCACAAGATCCGGAATAAAAAAGTTAGTAAAGAAAAATAGAAAAATAAAGTTGCATATAAATTTAAAATTAGAAAAAGAGGAAAAAAGAGTATGTACTTACATGATTTTTAAGATAGGGATGAGTGGAGGTAATGGGCTCAAATAAAGGAAAAGTAAGGGAACGAATGAGTGTTTACCGAATGAAATAGAGGAGGAGGAAATGAAAGTGGGAGTAGAAGTGGATATATAAATGTAGGAGAGCGGAGTCGGAACTACGATGCTAGGGAAAAGAGAGAAAAAATTTAAGAGACACGAGATGCTCAAAAATAGGGGAAACATAATGATCTGTTGTAAAAATGTGAGTGTAAATATAGTATGGTTTAAGTGGGAAAAGAAAATTTAAAAAGGACTTCCTGTGTAGCTTCTTTGAAAAAGTGTCAAGGGAAGGAGAAGAAAAAAAAATTAAAACAAATTGAACTCTTGTGTCACTTGTTTAAAGAAACGCTACGACAGGTCAATTGTTATTTTTTTTTAAAAAAAAAAACTTATCATGGCATGACGCTTGTTTGAACGAGCGTCATGATAGGTTAATTGTTTTCTTAAAATTACTTTATTGTGGCACTTCTTTAAACAAGCGTCACGAAAAGTCAATTGTTTAAAAGAAAAAACTATTGTGGTGCTTGTTTGAACAAGCGTCACGATATGTCAATCCTTTTTTTTTAAAAAAAAATTAATCTATTGTGGCACTTGTTCAAAAATTAAAAAAAACAATTTATCTATTATGACACTTGTTCAAAAGAACGTCACAATAGGTCAATTCTTTTTTTAAAAGAATTGATCTACTGTGACTCTCCCTTAAATAAGCGCCACAAATTATGCGCCATTCAAACCTTTTTATGTAGTAGTGTCTTTTGTCCAGTGTGTGTCATAACTTTTCAAACTAGCAACTTTATCAAGCCTCCTTATTCTTCTTCAAAGGGACACTCCAATCTGTTCCAGCAAGCATGGCATACTTATCTTGCCTCATCAGATTCGCACAGTCAAACC
>JBAGKO010000003.1:18841999-18863963 GCA_037177275.1 Acacia concinna | reverse complement strand
AAGCAAAGCAAGTGAACAATCCAGAAACACAAGAATATCCAAAGAAATTGCAAGTGAATTTCAGTCAAAAGTGCAAACAGAACTGAGCAGATTGAAGTCACAGGTTTGGAATGAAATCAACTTGCTGCAAACCAAATAAAGCTCTCATTTTTTTAGAAAACAAAGCAATAGAAAATCAGAAGCTAAGAAGAAAATGACCAAAAATCCTAAAGTCAATTCAACAATGTTGTCCAAAACATTAGAAATTGAGCAGCACAGAAACACTCTAGAAACACTCTAGAAACATGTAAAAATTGAGTGCAACAATCTCAGAATCAAGCTAAAATTCAGGTTAGCAAGGACTGTGAGAAAAGCTCAAAATGGAGTGCCAAATCAGTGCATTGTATGCAAGAGATTAGTTCAAAAGAGACAGGGCAGGAGTGATAATAGTAAAATGTCACTAGAATTAGGAGCAAGGTGATAGCAAAGTGCCTGATCTGAAAATTCAATAACAAACCAGAACCTGGATACCATTAGCAGCAGCAACTCAAAGCCTTGATATTGTGCTGGAGCCCAAAGAATGTATGAACTAGTCAAGTCAAGGACAATGTCCGACTCAGTTCTAGAGACTCGAATAGTGACAATATGATTTCCACCCTCAATTTTCAAACATCACATATCTCAATTATCCAGCAGCTGACCACTTGAGGTGTATGAGAACCTAAAAATGAAAGCTCATGGAACCAAGGACAAGCTAAAATAGCATGAGCTGAACAAATGCAGGGGTGAGCTAAACCAAAGTAATAGATCTCAGGAAGCTCAAGAGGATAACCAGCTAATGACAACAATTGATCAAGCACTACGACCACAAACTCTAGAAGGACAAAATAGAAGTTAGACACTCAGAAGCACCTGGAGCAGCAAGGAAATGTACCCAGCAGTGACAACATGAAACGCACACAAGCAGCAGTGCCTTAGTCTTAGTGGAAAGATAAAATCAAGCTAAAACAGAACCTAAAAATCTACCAAACAAAAGAGAGCTAGACTAAAAATTGAAAGGACTACCTAAAAAGAAGAAAAACAGAAGTAAAACTAGTCTAAAAGAAAAGAAAAATACCTAACAAAAACAAGCCAAAAAAGAAACAAATAACAGAAATAAAGCAAATCAAAACCTACACTAATTTTTATGGAGTTGTTTTGTTTTTTTTTTTGTATGGCTTAAAACAAAAAGAACATAGAAAACAGACAATGACTCAAAACAGAACATAACTACCTAAACACTAAAGACAACACCCAAAGCTAAATGTCTACAATGTAGGGCCCAAAAAACTTGCTTAGGAAACTTCAACAACGAAGGCTCCCCGGCAACGACACCAAATTTGACATGCCCTATCGTTAAGCACACAAATAAAACTAAGCTAAACTATAGTATAATAGCTAACCTAGGTCATTCTTCCTAAAGAGCCTAATGAGTGTCAAGGTTCCTAAACAATCTAATGAGCAAATAACAATTTAATTAAAGGTTTGAGATGTGATTTTATCTAACTAATTAAACTAAGGATTCTACTTGTTTTTATATTTTCAGTAATTGAAATGAAAATGCAAGTGTGTGTAAATGCTAGAAAATAGGTTGTCCTAGGTGGATGACTCAGCTGGCCTTCCTGGTTCACTTAAATGTAAATTCATTTCTTAACTAAGTATTATGACTAACAAGACCCTTATTAATCAGTACTCCTAATCCTCTTAACTAAATCTAAACCTAGACTCTGTCAAGCAATCAGAAGCACCTTAGGATACTTAGTTCATATTAGATTCGTAAGATCCTCTCTACCCTCAATTAATTCCTAGTACCCTAGTAATTAACTGAATTCAAGAGAATAAGTGAAATGAAATGGAATAACAATAAAGTGCTATAGTTCCATAACATTCAAGAGTACCAATCCAATACGAGTGTCAGAGTCCAGAATATAACCAACCGATTAAATTCATCCTCTAAATACACAATTCATAACCTAGAATTCTAGCATTACGAATTACATAATCAGAGAATGGGAAAATGAAATCAAGAAATGAGAAATCCCTTCGGTAGCTCACGGAACTCGGACCAGCTTCATCACCACCTTCGGACAAAAGAGATCAGCTGCTCATGGCCTTTGAATTAGTTCCATCGAAGTTCTGATTCTCAACATCCATCACCGACAGAACAGAGATGATCGCTGCAGACAGAGTCAGGGATGGGAACAGAGCATCGGATGATGAAGGATGATGGTGGATCGCTGGTGAAATGGAATGGGTGGAAGAATCGAAGAGGAAGAAGAACTCGTGATGATGGATGGAGATCAGTGGAGTTCGGCGGAGGATTGCGTGCTCTCCTTTTCCCTTTTCTCCGAGAAAACTGAAAATGAATGCTCCACAAAAACCCTCGGCCTAGACTGTATATCCCAATCAAAAGAAATACTAAAAAAAATATAAAATCCCCAATCCCTTCCTCCGTATGTTTCCAGCTGGATTCTTTGGTCTAAAGCTGCGTTTGGATCTTGTTAATTGTTCCAAGGACTTAAAAGCCACCAATCCTTCAGCACCAAACAAGGCCTTGCTCTCTCCTCTTTATCTTACATTAATCTTCATTGTGCCATGTGTCATCCTCTGAACAAATAAAATACATAAGGGTAATATCATATTTTCACAATTAAATAAAATAATGGGAATTAAAAATATTATCTAAAATATCACAATTTGACCACTTAATTTCCAAAATATCCTTTGCAATTAAATCTCACATTAATACTCAATTATGCCTAAAATAGTCAATTAAGTCCCACAAAAGCTTAAGATTAATAATGGAAAGATATGCAAATATTGCACCCTATCACATTTCCTTCGTTTTTTTTTGAAATTTTCCCTTAAATTTATGTCACCCTACATATTATTGTAGATGGGTGAAAAAGTAACGTAATGCTATTAGTTTTCTCTCCTTTTTATTCTCCATTTTATAACCAAGGAAAATTGGTTTAAAATAACAAGAACCAAATTTGGAAAAAAAAAAATCAAAGTGATAGTCTGATCTTGAAAGTGCTGATAGACTCTTAACATAAGGTTAACTCTCTTTTTGAATCTAAATATAAAACAAAGTTAAGTTTTTTAGAGAAATTAAGGAAGTTAAATAAATTACTTAATTATATCATACATTGTGTATTAGTATTAGATTATATATTAGTTTACACTACTACAAAAAGAGACAAAACACTACTACAAAAAAGGTCAGAAGTGGCGCACCTATTATAATGCTTCTTAGAAAAAGCTACAAAGGAATTTTTTTTTTAACAGAGCAAAGCAAATGTGGCGCTTTTTAGAAAGAGTACCACAAATACTACCTACATATAGTGGCACTCCTTCAAAAAAAAGTGCCACAAGAAGTCATATAATGTATCTTATATTTTTTAAAATTCCAAAAAAGAAAAGAAAATGAGGTGTTTTTTCATATAAGTGCCACATTATATTAAAACTATTTATTAAAAATTTTAATATAAATTTCAAATAAAATAAAATTGTATTTAGTTTATTAATAAACAATTATGAACAAAAAATTATTTAAAGAAAATATTTTATAAAATGAGGAATAAACAAAAAATATTTTTAAAAAAGTCTCTTATGGTCATCACATAGCTCAGGGAAACTCCCTCAATCCTATATGGGTCTATAGGGGCACTTCCTTAAAGAAACACCCTAATAGGGTCATCTGAGGGTCCTTCCCTCAGCTCACATGTCTACCCCTATGAGCTGAAGGAAGGACCCTCAGTTCTTACCTTAGCTTGGGGGCCAACATGTTGAGATGAGGGAAATACTCTAAGCTCACTCCCCCTATTAAAGTGAGTGCCCCAATAGGGGAGCTGAGAGTATTTTCCTCAGCTTAGGAGGCCAACATGTGGTGAGCTCAGGGAAATACGCTTAGGCCTCAACTCACGCCCCCTGTTATGGTGCTTCTGGAGCACCACAAAAAGGCAGGCTTCCTATGGTGCTTATAAGAACGCCATATAGGGTTTTAAACACTACTACAAAATTGTATATATTTGATAGTTATTTTTTCCCATACATTTATTTTAACGGTCTATATTTATATGGCAGTTAAAAAACAGTCATATATATTTTCCAAAATATGACAGTTTTTCAGTGAGAAACGTCATGTATATGACACTTATAAATTACGGTTGTTAAATAATGACCGCTACATATATATATATATATATATATTAATATATGACCATTTTTATTAAACAACCGCCAAGTATATCATTTTCTATTTTATAACACTAATCATCACTATTTTATCTTACAGTCCATTTATATTGAGACCCCAGAGAATCTTATACCCTCTACGGATCAATGTCCAATTGTTTATGATTTTATTATATTAAACCATAGTCTGAAACAGTATACATTGATCCTAAAATGACAGCAGATTCATCTAATGAGCTTAATAAATAGATTGCAAAACTAAAATGATGATGATCAATCTTGCAAAACAGAATAAGCGTAGCAAGTAAGGAAAATAGGGAACAAATTAATTTAAGTTTTCACTTTTAGTTACTACACATACACAATGACCCACTGCACAATAAATAGATCAGATTGATTAGATTCATCAAAATTTCTATAGTAAACGATAATAACTACACTTAATGGTAGAAAGTTCTCACTATTATGCGATTCATCACAAAAATTACAAAGTTCTAAAGAAATAACAGTACTTTTGTTTAACATAACGGCAAAATAACAAATTCTGCCATCTACTATGGATCAGATCTACCACTTAGTATGCGAACCACAAGGAATCCACGTGGGTATGTCGAAAGTAGTCGGTGTGTGGGCTGTGGTGAAGAAGAGCGCATGATGAAATTTGTTGAGTACTCTAAAAGCGTAGTGAAAATAGGGTTTGCAGGGGTTTTTAAAGGCATTTCTATGGCAATTGTTTCAAAACAACCGTAAAATAATATATGTATTGCGGGTTTTCAACAAAGATCTGTCATATATATTCCAGTTAAATATGGCGGTTTTTTAAAAATCGTCATATATTTATTTAATTTATATGGTTTTTTTATAGAACCGTCATATATATCATGGACGTATGGCGCTTCAAATTTTGTGCCTTTTTATATGACAGTTTTTTAAAAACCGTCATATAGTTTTCTCATATTTATGACGTTGTTTTGAAAAACCATCATATATAACTAGGCAAGGCATCAATTCAAATTACGTCTCTCTACATATGACAATATCCTATAACAACGATATATACAACATCATATATACACAATTATGTGGTAGTGAAAAGAAAATAAAAAAATATTTTTTAAAAAATAATTTTAAGTAGCACTCCCTTGAGGAAGCAACACCTAAAGTTGATTACCCACTGTTTGAAGTGCTTTCTCAAGGAAGCGCCACCTAAAACCAATTTTTTTTTTAAAAAAATGGAATTCATGGGACGTTTTTTAACCATCACAGGAACCTAATGTAGTGTCAAGATATGTGGTGCTTTTTAAGCACCAAATATTAATAAAAAAAACAAGTGCCCAAGATTTATTTTTTGTAGTGTTATAAGTTAGGCAAAATAATTTAAAGAAAAAAAACTATAAATATAAATATTTTAAAGTAGTTTAATTAGTTTTATTAGTATTTTCATGAAAGTCAATTTTGTCTTATATTTAAGACCAAAGAAAGTTCCATTTTCAATTCTTATAATTTCATCAAATTTTGGTTGTGTTCTCTGTAGTTTCAAATCACATGTTTTGATTCCTACACGTCCATAAGATTTTTTTATGAATTTAATGAATAGTCCTTGTACTTTTAATGAGCTTATAAGATTATATAGATAAAAAATCAATATTAATATTAACCCTGAAATATATGTAAACAAGCTTGAATGAGTTTCAAAAATCTGCAAGGTAATTTTCAAAATTATACAGTACACCTTCAAGGTTTACACTCTTTTATTTTGGTCTTTTCTGTCAAAATAAGTTTGCCTTTTGACCCTTTATCCCTTTAATAAACACACGGATTCCAACGAGGTTGTTGCATTGTGCAGCTATGCTTTCAAACATATTAGGTAGAACATGGAATATTGGAACGAGAAGAAGCAATGCATCTATACATATTTGTGTTGTAGAGTCCCACATTTGTAGACGGCTCTTTAGTTCGGCCACAAAATTAATTCAATTTTTGGACCCCATTGGATATGACAACAAGGCAATTGACTTTTATCATAACAAGTAAACATTGCCAACCATAATTTATTTAATTGTCCAATATATAGAACTGTTTTTTTGTTTTGGCCATATATACAACTCATACCTACACGACGTGCATTTAAATCTTGTTGCTAATATGATGGCCTTCTTTAGGTATTTTGAAAGCACTTTTTAAACCCTGAGACATGATTTTATTACTGTAATTTTGCACATATCATGATCCTGTTGAGCACCTAATTCCTATCTAGCTAAACTTCTACGTTTTTATTTAAAAAAAAAAAAAAACAATACACTTGAATTGGGAAATATTCACCTTCTCCGCCCACTCCAAATTTCACTTAACTATATAAATTAATCTGTAAGAATATACAATCCCTATATGTCCTGCAACTCAATATCAACTTAATTATGGGGTCATGACTTTCATAAATTCTTTTATATAAGAAAAAGTTTAGGTAAGTTGAATCTCAAAGCTTAATTAATAGTGTTAGTGCATGTTTCAAGGTTCAAATAGTGCTTTAGATATCATCATTTATAAGTTCTAACAAAAGAACAAACCCACGAAAAATCTTAGAGGCAGTAACAAGCAGAAGATTTCAAGAATTTACCCAATATTTAAAAACGCTTATGTATAATCTGAAAACAAAAACGTATATACATACACATTCAAACAGATATTGTAACTAATTTGTCACAATTAATGTGTTTATTTCTATATGGAGATATATATATGCAGTCCTAATTAATATATATATATATATATATATTGAGAAACAAATGGTAATAAATTCATAATATTCCCAAGGGATCATCCCCATTCTACTGCGTACTTTTCTTTGTCCAATCTTTGGAACATCAATTCAATTTTTAAGTCTTCTTATTCTCCTCCTTCTCCTCCTCCTTCCTCAATGGAACCCTACCATCTGTTCCAGCAAGCACAGCATACTTATCTTTCCTAGTCAAACTCGTACACTCAAACCCTAAAGTCCCAGCAAGAACCCTCTGAATGTAATTGGCAACTTCAAAACTTGACTTGCCTCCTTTACATGTGAGCTCAACAGGAAGCTGATTCAGGAAAGTGATCTCATAAGTAGGCATAGGGTTCATGAACACAAAGTAAGGGTCCAATAATTTATGGCCACGAACAGTGGTCCCATTAAACACAGTCTGCTTCGTGTTAATAGCCACAGGAACGATCCTATCTGTCAACTCTGCAAATAGAGCACTGAACCTTAAAAGAAATGGTTCTCTACATGTGGTTCCTTCAGGGAAAATCATGAGATCACCTTGTTGAAGAAGTCTTTTTATATTCTCTGCGTCTTTCTCTCTTTCCCTACACAAAGGGACGGTCTTGATTGGAGAGACTATTTCAGTGAACCTGCTTATGCTGTAGGTGACACAGCTGATTTTTCTCTTGAGAGCAACCGCGGTAACCACCGGGTCGATAACTGTACGGTGGTTGGAGACAAAAAGGACACCGCTCTGGCCTTTCTTTGGAGGAGGGGGTGGGGTGCCCTTAACGACGACTCTAATACCGAGAAGTTTGTAGTTGTACCAAGCGAGTCTTTCTGGTAAGGGCACGTTCAGGTATACCCTAAGGATTGAGAGAACGATGCCGATGGGAAGCCATAGAAAGGTTAAGAGTGATATTAAAGGGGTTGGCCTCTGAGCAAAACGACCGTCATGGAAGATAATGGGACTTAAAAGCTTGTTTCTGGGTACTTCCTCACACTTTGTTCTTGGTACTACAAATCCTTCCTGCACAAAAGAGTAAAAAAAAAAATATATATATATATACACACAATATGTAAATATCCATGTGCATATATTAAATTAATTGGACCACAAAACATGGAGGGGCTATTCTTTGAATCATATACGGAGGGGTAGATTAAATAGGCCTGAAAGGAGGTATTGAGGAAATGAAGGGGGTATTGCGAAACGAAAGGAATCTGTCCACACATCAAATATAGCAATATAATATAGGACGGCCGAAGCCTTCCCAAATTTTTTTTTATCTCTTTTTATAATTAGATTTTACATAAAATATGTAACATTTTAATATTTTATGAGTTAAAAATGAAGCTTCTTTTTATTTTCTTATGATTTTTCAAAGTTTTAATACTCTAAAAGTAAATATTTTCTTTCTTAATCTTTGAAAAGACATAAAAAATTGAAAACAAATTCATGTTTAACTCATAAAATATCAAAATATTACTCATTTTATATAGAATCTAATTATAAAAATATATCAGAAAAAAATTGAGAAGGCATGTGCAACACAGGGGTTAGAGCTGGTAATATGGGTTTCAGGTCAGCCCGTCACGGGTTAAGACCATATGGGTTCAGGTCAAAAAGGCCTGCATCTATATGGGCCAACCCAAACTATAATTGCTGGACTGGCGGTTTGGGCGGGCTAGCCCCTTTTTTTTCTTTTTTCCAAACTTGCTTTTTTTAAAAAAAAAAAAAGACATGTTCAAATTTTCTTTACAAAACATCTAAACTTAGAACCAAACCATAAAAAAATAAAAAATTGATAACAATTAATAAGTCGAGCTTGAAGGGATATGAGAGATGGCGAGCCTGAGAGACGAAGTGAAAGAGGAATTCATAGTCTCAACTCTCACGGATGACAGATGCATGGAGACCTTGAGAGACAAAGTGAGAGCAGGAGTCACCACAATTACGGACACTAACAGTCAATGTAAGTTTCTTGCGTGACCACGTGAGGTTGTGGGGGGCTAACAAAGTGACGGGAGATGCCGCAATGGATGGCACTGTGAGGGGCTGAGTGAGAGTGACTGACGAGAGGTGAGACCGTGAGAGTCGGGTCTGTTAAAGTGTTAGTGTTGCACTTAAATGAAGGAGTGGGCTTCTAGGCTTCATTTTGGGCTTTAAATATTTTTAAAAAGGAAAAAGGTTAACTGTGAATCCACTGGGTTAACCTGTCACAGGTTGAACCCATATAGATTTAGGGCTAAAAAAACCTATATCAAAACGGTCCCACTTTTTGCAAACACAAACCACCTATATTTTTATGTTGAGTGGATTCAGCTCACAGTTAAAATCCATATTACTGGCTCTAATATTGGGAATCCCTCATCCCATATAATACTCGATTTAACGGTGGGCTAGTCGGATCAGAAAGTGAACGATAGGGTCAAGTTCCAACTTCATAAAAAATACTCATGAGAAGAATTATATTACTCGCGGAGCCTAGATCTATATTAAGATCCAGAGAAAGGGTTAAATATCAGATGGCCTGGTTCTAACTGTATGGTTGGATGGAAAAATAAAATTAGGGGAGAAAATAATAGAAAAAATTATAAAAATATTAAATTTTTTTATTATATATAGAAATTTTAAACTTAGTATTTATTTTCTCCTAAAGACGCCTTTGTCCTTTGTATCATGTGCTACATTTATGCTCTCACCAAACCCCAGTACATCAGTTTCAGATGAATATATTTTTTTTTTGTCAAATTAGATTAATAAATTAACCTTTTACGTACAACGCCCTTTTCGCCATCGCTACCTACACCCTGCGCTTTAACGGTCTATTTAAGTTAATTCTTTTGTCACGTTAGAACATCTATATATATCCAAGTATAATATTATCATATAATATTAAAATTTCAGCTTGTGATTTTCAGATTATTTACAAACATACCGATCTGCACTGTTTTTTTAAGAAATTTGTACGTATATATAGAACATAAAAACAAGACAAAGCATTACTTATATAATACTTGTTTAAATCTAGTCAAAATATTATGTGACTGATATAATTTTAAAGAGGAAGATTCTATTTTTAACATATTAATATAAATATATATAATGAAAAAATATTAACCTGAGACATAAATAGTAATAATACTTCTTATTTTAAATATAAGACTCAATTGATTTTTAAAAAAAATTAAAAAGCTAAATAAATTACTACTTAACCATAATATATGTTATGTATTATTATATTATATATCAGTTTATAAATTAAATAAATTAATTTTAAAAAATAATAAAAATAAATACTTAATGTAGCTTAATTAATTTTCCTAATCTCTTAAAAAAAGTCAACCCAATGTTATGTCAACGAAGGTATTGGACAGAAGAGGTTACAGACCTTGCAAATTGACATGAAGTCAAAATCAGATTCACTGTCTCCCAGTCCCAAATCTGGAAATTCAGATCCAAATTCTTTCACAACAACTGCTTTCTTATGAACACCAACCAGTACTCCTGGTTCTTTAACAAGCCCTGTCAGTGTCCTCCCTGATTTCGTCACTCTCAGTTCCGTCCCAATAACCTTATCAGCCTCCAGAAACGTCTTCGCAAATGGCTCCACCATTAACCTCGGACTTGCCGTCAATATGTATCTCTTCCCGAACGAACTGAACACCTGCCATGTCTCCTGGTGGACGTCTTCGGTGTAGAATTTGGGCAACACGGACCGTGCCACCAGCTCCACGTCTCTGGTCTTGAGTCCGGCGAAGGTGATGAAGATGAGGGTTTTGATAGCCACGGTTTCAGAGACGAACAAGTACGTGAAATACACAAAGGGAACTGAGGCTAGGAGGAGCAGTCCCCGGAGGAAGCTTCCGGCTTCAAGTGCGACGAGCATGTAGTAAGGGAAAGCGCTTCGTGACACCAGAAGTGTGCCATCTAAGTCGGAAACGACGGTTTGGTTTTGTCGTTCATGTGTGCTGCATTTTGAGATCGGTTGGAAAAGAGGAAAAGTTTCCATGGCAACCATGGCGGAGGAGCAGAGGGAAAAGAGTTTGAATGAGAAAGATCAATGGTTTGGAGATTATTGTTACAATGAGAAGGGGGGAGAGAGAAGCGACGGGGAATTTAAAAGAAGGAAGAAGATGGTGACGTTGTTATTATTAGGATGAACGTGATTATGGAATCAAGATGATAATGTTGTTTGCATTGTATTTAAAGTTAACTACTTTTCTAAGTGATTGTTTTATCTCAACTAAATATGTCATTTACATTTAGCTAGCTGCATTTTAAACTTTGATTTCTATACATGGAATTATGTGAGTAGCTTGATGTACTCCATGTCCTAATTATAAGGGCTTTTTAAAATAAGCTTAAAAAAATCTTTAAAAAGTTAATTACTTTATTTAATTATATAATATATTGTGTTTTATTATATTATATATTATTTTATAAGTCAAACAACACAGTTTAAAAAAATGATAAATTTTAATATCTTAAAATAATATAATTAAAACTGGAGGGAGAAGTATTTAATATAGTTAAAAATCGCCTTCAACATTTCAGAGTAGTTTGGTCGATCTTGTCTTCATAGCTAAAAATAAGTACACGATTTCTTTGAGATAAAAGTTGACAACTACATTATGCTGCAGGCTAGTTAAGAATTAAAAAATAACGTTTTTTTTAAAAAAACTTTGGACTGAAACTAAATAATAAAGTTGGTTTAATTTTGCAAACACGTGATTCATAAAATTGCCTTCAACGTTTTAGGGAAGTTTGGTTGATCTTGTCTTCATAGTTAAAAATAAGTAAACGATTTATTTTAGATAAAAGTTGACAACTACATTAAGCTGCTAGTTAAGAATTAAATAGAGAGAACACAAGTGATTAATGGAATTGGCCTTAAACCTAAGACCAACCTCCTTTGTTATTTTTTATATTTATATTTTTTTCTTAACCTATTCCTATTGATTAAATCATTAAATTTGTTTGAAAATGATTTTGTTTTTAAAAAATTACCCCTTAAAATTAAAACTAAGAATTACATTTTGAGAAGTGAAAAATGAAAAATTATCAAACTTAAAACTGGGGCCACACATTTCTTATAATTGATACTCCACTATTGTTGACTACTTGACTTTTAAGGACCACACATTTCTTATAGACAATTAGTTACAAGAGAGATATACAGAGTGATAACTTCAATATAATGATCAAAAGAATCAATATTTTAGGAAAACAATAAACACAATTTTTTTGATAACTAAGAAACCAATTTCATGCCCATCACAAGCTCATCATATCTAGATATAGCTGATTCGGACAATCTATATTTAATTTTTTTTTCCCGACTGATCATTTTTAAATAATTATTTTTAAAAAATGTTAGTTATTTGCTTATCTTTATTTATATTTTCAACCAATTAAAATAATTTTGTTAAGAAAAACTTAAATATAGACCATCTAGAGCTAACGATCTTCACGGGCACCGAAACTGGTTTCAATTAAATAATTTGTATATATGTGTGTGTGAATTAGTCATCAGGCTTATATATTTAAAACTATTAATCAAATGAAGTTGGCGTAGATGTAGATGCCATGCCAATCTATTTTTGGGTTCAATTCCAGAGAACAGAATATGTAGAGAATTTCTGTTGGGAGCACTCTCCCCTGGGGCGCTTTAAAAAAGTGATTATCTTTCGGGTCTATTCAATTGGGAGTGTTTAGACTAGTTGGTTTGTAAGTTCACCGGATCTTAAAACTTAAGTTACAGTCAGATACCAAAACTCAATGGGTTGATAAACAAAGGTCCACTAGGAAAAAACAAAAAGGAGATAGGTAGGTAGGTAGAGAGAGAGAGAGAGTAGATTGTTGAGGGAGGGTTAAATAATGAAATAGAATTAAATGAAGGAGGGGAAGTGGAGGGAGGTAACGAAGAAAGTAGGTGTCGTTTTGAAGGAGGAGGGGTCGGAGTTAGGTGGAGAGGTGGATATCTCATTCAATTAGCCTACTTTTTAGTTTCCTCCGATTTAGATCTCGGCACAAGTTTTACCATAAAGTTACAATAAAAATTCTACATGATATCAATCCCTATTATTTATTCCAACTATTTCTTCCCTATCTAACTCCTCACTTACTCCCTCAGATCCTTCATATACAGATCAATCCTTTAAAAAAAAGAAGAAATTTCTCATCATTAAATGTATTCCCAAAAAAATTAGAAGCTGTCACTTTTAAGGGAAAAAAACTCAATCAATGATCCACCTGGTAACTAATATATTGATCCCTGTAAAGGTATTCAATATATTATTATTACCTCTTTTGGTTCATATGTGATGTATAATGCTCCAGTGTTTTTCATATAAGTGTATGTATATAATGATATTATAAAATTAAAAATCATGAAGTAACTGATAATATTTTTTAAAAAAGTTTAAACATATTTCATAGCTGTTTCTTAATTTTGTGAAATATTTGTGAAAATACTTTACAATTTATCTTAAAAATTGTGAAGTACTCCCTCCAGTCCTAATTATAAGGGCCTTTTAAAAAATCATAGGAAAATCTTAAAAAAGCTAATTACATTACTTAATCATATTATACATTGTGTTTTATTACATTATATATTAGTTCATAAGTCACAAAACATAAGTTGAAAAAAAAATGTTAAATTTTAATATCTTAAAGTAATATAATTTATTTTTTTAAGATTTTTTTAGAATTCTCTAAAAGGCCCTTATAATTAGAATCGGAGTGAGTATTAATTTACACTATCTCCTCTTTTTTATATCTCACGATATTCTCTTAAACCTTGAAACATTGAGCGACAAATATGCATGAAGCTGTACTAGTGTTAGTATTTGATAAGGTCCATCTCCAAGCCTATAGAGTTCATTTTTATCACATACTAACACTATTATTTAAGCTATTTGGTCGAATATTAAATATTTAAGCTAAGTCAAGAAAATTAAAACGAACCATGTGGGACTAACAATGCCATATCTTTACATGCTTGATCGGAATAGATAATGCGATGGAGACATATAACTATAACAAATGATACTCGATCAATTATTGCATTATGTCAAGTCTTTTTTCAAACAAACAAAAATTAGTTAGATTTTAAATAAAAATAACTGAAAAAGTTGAAAGTTGGGATTTTTATAAAACGAACAATTGAATTATTCAACCCACAATTGTTATATTATTTTCCAAGATTTTTTTTCCTTGATTTTGATGAAGATATGATTGATATAGAACTGTTTAAATATAAATATTATATTTTTCTCATGCCTTGACATAAAAAAATAAAATAAGAAGTTGTTAGTTGAGGTGATATGTGACCTCACCTGGCAGAACAAACTTTCAAATTCCGGGGAAAAAAAACACTTGTTATGAGAAGCAAAAACTCTTTAAGCAGTAAGTTTCAAAAGAAATTATATCTTTAATCAGATGGGGGAAAAAAAACTACAATGTGCAAAGATCTGCCCAAGGAACAGAGGGTGAGGAATAAATATGCAAAATCTTTTTTTTAACTATAAATTTTTATATATATTAATTTAAGTACGAGTGCGATTTGATTATCTGTGACCAGATCAATATTCGTACTGATTAATTAATTAATAATAATAATAATAATAATAGACATTATTTTTTTTGGAGACATTCTTCTTTTCTTTTCTTCCCCTTACCCAAAAAGAGGTGAAGCTAATGAAGAATAAGGTACGAATTATAATACAGACTGGAAACTCTTCAACCTATGCATACCACAATCTTTAACTTTATAACTCAGGCAACAACCAGCATCATCATAAATTTTTATGACACCCAATTTATATTTGATATTATTGCTTCACCACGTACAATCATAATGCATCGACCACCACCACCGTAATTTTTAAGACTTTATTTATGTTTTTTTTTCCCGTTTCGAATGGGGGGAATGTAAAATAATTGAGTTTACTCAAACAACGAAGTAATTAAATAAAGTTGCTGAATATAGCAGCTCAGCTTTAATTTCAAGCATATTAGGGAGGTCCACGCACTAACAAGAAGAAATCTACATATATATATATATATATATATATATCCGTATTACACTCACCTTTCTCTACGGCGATTTGGCCACAAATTTAATTTCACGTTTAGTATGATATGAAAGACAAGGACATGGAGGTGTATGATTGTTATAATCACTGTACGAAAAATCGGACCGGATCAGACTGACCAGTTCGACCGGTCTGACTTGGAACCGGCCCCTGGTCTGATCCAGTCCCTTAAAGAACCGTTGACCGGTTTGACATGGTCAACGGCAGGTCGAACCAGTCAAACCGGCCGGTCCGATTTTATAAAAAAAAATAATACTTATAATAATTTATTTATGAAACTGATCGAGAATTCTCGAGAACAAAGCATTTTTTTTAAAGCGGGACCACCGTAGCTAACTCTATGTAGCGTGTTACACTATTTAAGCCAAATAATTCACACAAAATAGTGATTTATCAGCCTATCGCTTAGGTATTTAGTAATAACATCTAAATTATAATATTTTAATATGCTCGATTCAATGACTGGTTCAACCCCCGGTCCAACCCAATTGAACCCTTTGAACCTATACCGTGATCGGTTCTTTAGCCGGTCCAATTTTTTGTACCTTGGTTATAATAGGGGATGGGGGAGAGAATCAATCTTAGATAAAGAATTTAATTACAAGTGCTTATTTAGAGATGTGGACATGAAGTTAATGCAAATTAAGATAAAATTTATCTCTCTTAATTATTTTATAAAGTTCTCATTGTTCATCATAGCGATGAGCATGAGTGTGTTCATCATAACGATGATATATATATATATATATATACATATAAACCATTAAAATCTAATATGTGAACTATCCAAATTTGAAATTTATAAGATGTGGTTTTTAAATAATAAATTCAATTTTGTAAGAGAGGTTATAATTGTAAGATTATTTGTACTTTAAATTTTACATATATTAAAAAATTACTTATAATATTAAATTAAATTTGGTCTGTTTAAAATCAATATAGGCAGTGCAAATTGTGATAAGCACATATATGGGTTTCCACCTCTAATGCACACATATATGGGTTTCCACCTCATGGACTTAATTCTTGGTTTTTATATATTGCTTTCTTCTTTCATGTAAATTCCAATTATATATGCATGGAAGGGGGAACAAAGGTAAATTGTACTGAGTTGGTGATAGGTATTTCTATCTGCATATTGGCAATGAATTTGGCTCCTTCTGTTTATTCATATTTTTGGAAAAAGGCAAGTTTTTTTTTAATTAATTTGAGCTTTGGTTAGACTTGACGGCTTTATTGGTATCACAAATTTGATGCAATGCTATCTAGCTCGGTGTTATTTATTGCAGGCGGCAGATTAAAAAAAACAATAAAAATTATTGCACAATTTTGATTATGTAAACATGGATCGCGTACAGTACTTTTATCCCATTTATAAGATAAAGTATATATTGATTACACAAAATTAAACTCTTTTGAAAGTTACGGAAGTTGGAGGAATTGTACTAAACAGAGTTGCATCCCAGGAACTTCGTAAAACTAAGACCAGGCTCAAAACTTAAAGAGTACAAATAATTACGGATTAGCAACTAATAAGGTTTTCACACTAATAATATAATTAATTCAAATATACATATCCTGATGAGATATGAATCAACATTTTATTTATTAATTGGATTGATTCTCACGGAAATGCATGGAATGCAAGTTTTTTTATATTTATTTTTAATGATTGAATTACCTGAGAACAGTTTATATGTTCTTCTTCAGTGTTTCTAATAAATATACAGAGAAATGCTAGCAAAAATTATTTTGGGTCAATTAACCTTTGCGAGCTAATGGTCTGAAGAAGTCGGTGCATGATTTAATGAGTAATTGCAAGAGCTAACTGAATTATTGCCTTTTTTATTTATAATCTCCTCGCGTTTAATGAAATTGATAATTTATTTGAATTGAACTCCTTCATCCAGCTTTAAATTTAATGAAAACTCTTTTGGCAAGTGAGGGGCTACCATAAGCTGAGAAATTATTATTGTACTTATCAATGAATTATTTTTCTTATTTAGGTTTAGAATTCTCCCAAAAATAAATTATCATGATTCTAGGCTCACACTTTAATTTGTAGCATTGATGACAGTGATTATTATTAAATTTGCAAGTTAACTCTCTAAGTTTATTGTCTTTATTTTTCTATTTTACAAAATTGTGCCAACAGTCATTTTTAAATTTGTACTAGCCACAAACTTAATTGGTTAAACTCGCAAGTTCCTACTCAGTTTACCAATTTAACATTCTAGTTTACAAAACATGTATTGACTCTTCCTAAATTTGTGCTAATTATTTTGTTTTGATCATACTCTGTGGTTTTATATATGAACCTCATAAAAACATTTTGATGAGTATGATAAATTAAGAATATTAATGGATTTAATTTCAATTATTTATATTTTTTTCCTGCAATTATTAAGATTTAATGTATATATTTAAATGAAAGTGTTGTCATTTTATTATATTTTCATTATTTAAATCTTACATTTTTAAACATTTTATTGATACAAGTAATAGTAAGCGACCTCACCCTATAAAGAGGAAAAAAAAAACATAAGTTCAAATTTTGAGAAATACACTTATAAAAAGTTTTATTTCAGTATCTTATAAATAAACTCAAGAGTGTGTGTATACACACTGTTAAGACTCAGCACAAAATGAAAAAGTTACGTACTTTTGTGACTTTTATCGGTTTCATATAATTGCTTGTCAAACTTAGAACCCTGTTATGCAACAAAATAATCAATCAATCAAAACTCTCCCTCACCCAACTAATTACTTAATTAGTTTTTGGATAATTTTATTAGTACATGCCTACTGGTATATGTTTCTGGTGTGCCCGTAATAGAATAGGGCTGTAGAAAGATATACAAGTAACTAGGCCAAGAGTTTTTATTAGTAGTATTGCGGACGTCTTGCCTCTTCATCACCCATCTATTCCGTTTAGTTAAACAACGTTACCATCAGGAAAAATATTTTAATTTAAAATTCATTATTTAATTTGTAGGGATATAAAACTTTTTTTGGACCTGAATTATGGATTTTTTGTTTGGATGAAAACATAACTATATATGCATTTATATGAATTAGGGATATAAAACTTTGAACCAATACACATTAAATATTTTGTTAAAAATTTATTCACAGTTGACAATAAGCTAGGACTCCGTCGAGTTTGCTTGGTATGGTCTTAAGGAGGAGGAAAATCAATTAAAATTTTCGAATTTGTATTATTAAATTTCTTTAATAAAAGTGCAATAAGTGAACACTTCTTTCAATATTCACCTATCTATTCGGTTTCATTAAATATGTAATCCCTTCATTTATATACATACACCTGTTTTCTCATACGTACGTCTTCATATAATTAATGATTGTTAGGGTGATGCCTTAATCAAGATGAAAAATACCTCTAAATATCACATGATTAAATTAAAGAAAATATAGATAGATACTGATCGTAGAAACAATATCTTAAAAATTTAGAATATCATAAATAGAAAAAGTCATTAATAACATGTGTTTAGTTATTATTAGTTGAAAACTTGCATTTACAACTATGATCAATTTCGGATACTATATACCCCACAAATCTCAAAGTTGGAAGAAAATTTGAAAATTACAAATACTCCCTCTTATCCTTAATGCAAGTATTATTTATATAATTTAATTCGATTAAATTAGATTAGGCCCAAGGTTCAGCTTTCGGCCTGGAAACTGGATCATTCTTAATGCTATTTCACTGAAGACGGTACTCTAACTGCACAAGTTTTATATATGATTAATTTTAGGGTTGATGCAATTTTTTGTCCCTCAAATTTTAAACTGCGATTTTTGGTCCTTCAACAGATAAAATAATCCAAATTTTTATTAATTATAGGGTTTGATGCTCTAAATGAAATCAAATTTAAGAAATCAAAACTAAAACATAGTCAACTTATAGAACTAAAAATTATATTAACCTTGTGCTCTCTATCATTATATGGCTCAATATGAATCATTGGTTTCTGTTTATTTCATGACACACCAGTTTAACATCTAAGGTTGAATGATGGTATTAAGCTGTGTTTTTATTATAAAATTTGCATTATATTTCAGTTCAGAATTATATTCATATAAATACATTGTTAATTTTGGGAAAAATAGCTTTGTAGATACTTCTGAATCTCTTCGCTGATATAAGCCAAAAAATGCATTGTGTTTATTTTCTCTTTCAAAGATAACTGTATAAATAATTATATTTAATTTATTTATGTTGTCTTTAGTGTGCTCTGTCTTTTTTTTTTTAAAAAAAATACACCTAGGAGTAGGATACCGTAATTAGTTTAACATTTGATTGAATTATACATATCTTAAAAGTTACACTCAGCTCTCTCCACAATTTAGTATTGTGAAATTAACAGGAAAAAAAACCTAAAAATTTTGTTGTGTTAAATTGATAAGGTAATGACTACACATAATAAGCAATTCTCAACCCATATTTATAAAAAAAAAATACATAATTTAAGATTTTTCAATTTTTAGGTTCTTTTTTCTATCATTTCCCTCTTTTTCTTACTAATGAAATTATAATTAATTATTAATAGCTATAATAAAATAGAATGTATAAAAAATTGCCCGCAACTAAGAAAAATAAATCATACGTACTCCCTTGTGTGCTTAATAAGTTAACATGTGATTATTTTCGGAAGTTAGTCTTAGTTATAAATATAATTATGTAAGATATATTTTTTATATTTATCATTATTTTTTATTTTCATGATTAAATTTATTTTTACCACTAAATCTAGATTTGTAAAGGTAATTTGCTCATTGCCCTTAGTGGGCAATTTAAACCATGCCCTTATTAAGCTTTATATTTATCAGTATATTCCAATGTTATCCATATCAATGCTCCCTCCAAAAAACTAGAGATTAATTTGGGGAATTAAGAAAGATTATTACAATGGTTTTTAAATAAACATATCACACTAACAAATTCAATTAACTTCTTTCGTCGAAATAGAGGGAGTAAAATTTATTACAAAATTTTCATTATATATAGATAAAAAAAAAAACCACACTCACACACAAACATAACAACACTATTACACATTTACACCTAACAATAGAAGAATGAAAGAAACCGATAAGCTGACCACCACGCCTATCAAGTACAAAGCATATTTAATTTGAGATGTTTTTTTTACCCGTTAATTTGAGACATTTAAAAGGGAAAATCCCATTTAAATCCCATTTGAATTTTTAAAACCCAAAAAGGTTGTTAGAATATTCGAAACCCAAAAAAGGCAAAAGGAGGAATATGGGTTTTCAAATTTCAGATGTGAACAGTAATAGGATTTTCGCTATAAGAGTAATGTGATTATCCATAAAAGTAATGTAATTCGCTATAAATTTCTAATCACTGTTTTTCTCTCTCCCTCTGACAACACTATTTATTTGACATTGACACTGACACAGACTGACGCGTAGTGACAGAGGAGAGAGAAATATGCCTATGACAGATGAGAGAGTAGATTTTCGTAAGTTGGGTAATAGGATTACTCATGAGAGTAATGAAATTTGCTAGTTTGTAGATCACACTTTTCACTTCAACAAATTTGAAAAACAAAAGAGTGAGGAGATTTTTCATTATAAGAGTAATGTGATTACCCATAAGAGTAATAGAATTCGCTAGTTTCCATACCACTTTTCACTCTAGAAAAATTAAAAAACCCAATTTAGTCCATACCAACTTTAATGTCTTTTTGAAATGTTTACAGACTTTTTTGAGTTTTACAAATTTAAGTGAAATTCTCCCTATTTAAAAACTATAACAATTAGTGAATACTAAAAATTAGTAATTTTTTGTTAATAGTGATTCGGAGTTGGAGATGAATAGTTTCTTAACTGCTTGGAGTTTGTTAACGACCACAGTCATAGGCTGCAACCTCTCCAATGGCCCATTTGCAAAGCAAGACACTCCCACTTGCATCAACAAACCCAAGCACTCCTCCATTATTACTCTCCGTCTTTGGTTTCCCTTCCTTATAGCTTTCTCCAAGTAGCTCTCTCCGTCTTCATTTTCATCTTCATCTTCTTGTTCAGATATTAGAAAAGGATCATCTATCTCCGTGCCATGATTGGCATATTGGTGACTTCCCATTCGGCCTTCAAATTCTTCATTCGTCGCTCTTTTTCCGATGAAAATCTCCAGTAATAGTATCCCATAGCTGTAGATATCTCCCAATGTTGAAGGCTGCGCACCCATGCCATACTCTGTAAGCATTTCAGTTCACTTTTCAAAATGCATGCATACTGACAGAGCTTTTAAATTATCATATTGAATTTAATGGAACTTGTATGGAATTTAGAACTCTCCGATTATATGTGTGTGAGCAACAAGAACATACCTGGTGGAATGTAACCAATAGAACCCTTTAGGCCACCTGATATTATGGAGTGCTGTTTGGATGTGGAAGACTGGCTTGATTCTTCACATAGAAGGGTTGCTAGTCTGAAGTCACCCGGCCACATGGGCAACCAAATCATCATCAAGGAGCACATTGTTTGGCTTTACATCACAATGCACGATAGGTGTTTGACAAAAGTTATGCAGATATTCAGGTGCAAATGCAACTAGGGATGAGCATGATACCTAGGAGCCTAATAGGCCCGCCCAAGCCCTGTCAAAAATTGCCCTGCCCAGCTCAAAAAAAGTAACTTGAAAAAAAGATGGACATCTTTGGGCAGGGCCAATTACCGGGCAGGGCCAGGTATCGGGCAAGGGGTGCTACCCTGCCCATTTGGCCCTGCCCAAAAAATTGTATCTAATGTATTTAAAATATATGTTATTCAATGTATATTTTTTATACAAAATAAATATTTTTCTATACATATTATCTTATTTGAAATATATATTATTTAATTTATGAAATATTT
>JBAGKO010000003.1:18811422-18822583 GCA_037177275.1 Acacia concinna | reverse complement strand
AACCAAGGATACTGGAATAGTTCCGGTGAAATTGTTGACTGCCCCGCCAAATATCTCGAGGTTAGGAAGACTTAATCTAGCATCAGGCGGTATACTACCTTGCAGTTTGTTTTGGTCAACAGCGAAGTAGGACATATAAGAAATGTTGTAAATAGAAGGAGGCACTGTACCAGATAGGTAATTACCATTTAGTCCAAGAAGTGCCAAGCCCGATAAATAGCCCATCTCCTTTGGTATGCTTCCATGGAAGTTATGCACTCCGAGCCCAATTTTTGATAAATAAGATAAATTGCCTATCCATGTTGAGATGTTACCTGTTAAATTGTTATAACCTGCATATAAAATCCTTGGTTGCTTACAGTGACTTAGATTACTTGGTATACCTCCAGAGAAATAATTTAGGGTGATGACTAGAGTTTGAAGGTATAGCAGGCGTCCAACTTCATTAGGAAATTCACCGTGGAAGCTGTTGATGCTTAGATTTAGCACTCTGAGTTATGTGAGATTTCCTATTGAAGGTGCAACAGTGCCAGTCAAACTCTATTGTCCAATTCCCAGTTGCACCACCCTTCCAGTGGAGATGTTGCAGATGATTCCTACCCATTTGCAGTGATGGATGGAATTGTTCCATGAACCCAATATTTTGAATGGATCTTTAGATATTCGACTCTTGAAGTCAAGAAAAGCTTGAAAATCAGTTTCGTTTCCTTGAGGGGTCACAGTTGTAGTGCTATATGTTGAGCTCATGCACAAAAGAATCAGTCCACTGAGGATTTGTGCTGCAAGAGTTCTGAAACTTGCAGAACTTTGGCTCATCTCTTTTTAAGTGCAGATGTGAATCCAACTCTAGCAATTGTAAAGGTAGGATTGTTACAGGAGGGAATGAAGTTACAGGGAAAGCAAGAAAATCTTTGGAACCACAATGGTAAGGGAGTGACCAATGTCTGATATTCTAACAGATATGCAATACAGAACAAATTTCTGTTTTTCTTAACCCAAATAAAGCATAAAAAGAAGAAAGGATAAGAAGAATAGGTCCAGTCTTTATTAAGGTCAAAACAACTGATAAACTCCTTTGATATTTTTATCTCCTTGATTAGCTAATTTAATCCCTAGTGACTTGTTTCTGAAATTACAAATTTAATATATAGTTGAGAGAGCAAGCAATTAAATGTGCTGATGTTACCTCCTTAGGACTGAGCAGTTTGTCAAGGTCAGCACAAATTTAATTTAGCTCTTGCAAAAATATCCAATTTTATATCTGTGCAGATTTTATTTTTTATTTTTGCATGGTCATGCATGAACCAGTCATTAGCTTGCACGTTATAATCAATCTATAGTTGTCCAGTTAAGAAATAGAGTGAATGATTTTTATTTTTTTTTGGTTATCCCTCTGTTTTGGGAGGATTGGTACATCATGATATCTTAGTTTTTTATTTTATTTTAACAGGACTAGGTTAAAGTGCATAAAATGTGTCATTATAAAGTGGTGCATCCAAAATAATGTGATCGATTTGAACAGAGGGTGGAAATTGGAATTAATCTCAAGTTTCAGCTCGTGGTGTGGAAATTGGTTCATAATGCTTTAGCTCTAAACATCACGCTGCAGAACACCATGAAAGGGACTTTGAATCTTGTCCTGTTTTTCTACTAATTGATCCTCTTGCTTTCCAAGAATGAAAAAGTGGCCTGGTTTGTTCAAACGTCACTGTCATCATAATTATCCCATTCAAATCCCTTAACATTTGATTGTTACAAAGTGAAGTTGTGTTCCGTAAATAAATCAGTAGATACGTTATATTTGTTAACAACTGAATATGCTTTATAAAAGTGTATATTGAGAACAAATTGAAGATCAAAGAAGGAGGAAGGCAATTCATGATAAGTCGAAATAGAATGGTATATATATAACGCATAAAAACCCACATAACAAAAGTAGACCAAGTCAACTATCATTGGCCTAATCAGCACATTTACCACCCTTTATTACCATGGAGACCAATTTTTGGCTTTCTCCTCTCTCCATGGAAAACAGAGGGAGTGATCTTAATATTTTTAAAGCACAGCGACCCATTTACAATCAATAAAATCGTGTTTACGGAGAAAAGGTTTTATTTGCTTATATTTATATTTAATTTCTTTTATTTTTTTAGCTTCCTTAGATTATTATCAAATTCATCAAAAAGTAAATTTTAGTGTCATGTCTAAGGTTGGCATCCCAGCTAGGATATGTGCTCATGGTACCCGACGGTGCCCCAGCAATTACGCATCTGGATAACTTCTATTTATTTCTACCACTAAAGAATTAATGTAAAAAATGGATATTTTTCTTCATATTTAATTGTTTATTTTTCAAACTTTTTATGCATCATTTAAATCTTTATTAGAGTGTTATTTAAATTAAACCACTTTCTCGATCGGTTCCAATCGGTTCAATGTCCAAGGAAATTGTTTTTTTGTTTTTGAAAAAAAAAAAATCAGAATACTGGAGGTAACTTGACGCTCATATTTTTAGACGAGACGTGCATAGATACAAGCATCATGAATCATCTTATCAATCAGATTGCAATCCAAAACAATAGCCACAGCATACTAGAAAACGTCCCAACTCCTTTAATCTTATATTTGTAAAAAATATACTCTATACAATCAAGTTGACTTTTTTTTGTAGAGGTTAAAAAATCTAAATAAACTATTTCATTATGACATATGTTGTATATCTTTAAATTATATATAAGTTTATACTTACTTAAAAGTGAGAAGTTTGTCGAGATAAGCTCAAATTTAATTTAGGTCTTGCAAGAATTCCCAACTTCACATATCTTTACAGAATTTTTTTTACATTGTCACGCATGAAACAGTCACTAGCATGCTCGTTCTAATCAATATATAATTTTATAGTTAATAAATAGAGTGAATTTGTTTTTTGGCTACTCCTCTGTTTTGGGAGGATTGGTACTTCACTGTATCTCATTGTTTTTAACTATAAAAAAAGAAAAAAGAAACTGCAGTAGGTTAAAATACAAGTGAAAAAATGGGATATTATTTGTACAAGTAATAAGTAAGGTGGGATGATGGGTATAAAATAAAAGGAGATATTGAATGAGAATTTATTAGCAAAAGGGGTTGTGGAGGTTGTTCACTGTGATCAATTTGAACAGAGGGTGAGAATCTTCAGCAACTTGGAAATTAAAGTTTAGACTCAACTACTCAAGGTTCAGCAATTGGTGCGGAAATTGGTTCATAAAGCTATATATTATTACTAGTAATGACATGACATTGATCAGCAGAAAAATCTCAAGACTTGTCTGTTCACCATGAACATCTGACCCTAGTGGCTTGGGGAAGCAGTATTACCTGTTCTTATCTTCACACACACTTTATGTTACAATTCACATAGTTCTTTTTGGTTATAATTAAATCTCGTGCTCACAACGCAAGGACTCGTTGTGAATTTTTGATCAAGAAGGACACTTTTCAATATAATAGTG
The DNA here is from genome assembly GCA_037177275.1 of Acacia concinna. Lineage (NCBI taxonomy): Eukaryota > Viridiplantae > Streptophyta > Magnoliopsida > Fabales > Fabaceae > Acacia > Acacia concinna. Next base: position 18,819,092 of record JBAGKO010000003.1, on the reverse strand, counting down.
CGATAGTTGCTATAAGCACAATACATTGATAAAACAAAGATCATTTAAATATTAGTCCACTTGCTCATACTTTCGGCCTTCTGCCACCTCTGAGTCAAAAAAAGTTGATTCCTTTACCAATCCCTTTCTCATCAGTTAGTCTCCTCGCCAACCCAAAACCCTTATTCTGAGAGCTACGATCATCTTGTGCTTGCGACAATTCTGGGAGGGGGTGTTTGATCGAGGTTAGTATGCCTCTTTGATGATTTTTTTTTGGCCTGTCGCAGAAATCTTAGTACAATATCTGCTATATGTGCTCTGCTTTTGAAATTCTTGAGGAATTAAACCTATGCGATCTTTTTCATATGTACTATACTCGATCTGTTATGCTTTATCTGCGGTTAGCCTGCCTTTGATGATTTTTTTTTTTTTTTTTTTTTTTGCTGTTATGATCACTTTAGGCTGTTTCTGATATACTTGGAAAAGAACAGAATGACAGATCTTATTATTATCTGGAAATTTGTGGGAGGCGTGTCCGCCATAAATGGCTTGGTTTGCTTTGGTCTCAGCTCCTCCTACGACATGTTATTTGGGAAGTTGGGTTCTGGAGGTCACCTTGTTTATCTAATGGTCTGTTTAATCATGTGGTGCCTCATGTTGAGGGCGAAGAGAATTCGAGTTTCAGAGAGAGTCCAAGGCCTTGTGGCAGCTCTAATATTTGTTGTCATCTCTGTGATCTCCGTCCTTCTCGACAAACTTGTGACTAGAAAATCAGATGCTTTGAGTATCGTCTCGTATGGTTCATTCGCCTTGACGTCGGTGTCCATGTCAAAAAAGTTCGAGCTTGGATTTGAAACTGGCTTCACTTTTTTCCTCCAATTGTTTGCTGCACAACTTTACAAAATCAAGTGGATCCTCTTGCCCATTGCATTACTTTTCTGCTCACTCATCATCATTCTTCGCCACTGCTCAGAATTCAGAGTACAGTTTGGTTATAGCATACCAAATGGATATCATCCCTTTTAAGATGGCCCTCCAAATGCAGCTGTCATAGAAATTGGCGATGAAGACGAGGAGGAGGAGGTCCTTAATTGTGTTCTGCAGCAAGTTAAATATTGAAGCAATTGGACATGTTACTTGAACTAACATGTATTTTATGCTCATGCAGAGGCAAGGTTCTCCTGAAATGGGAGAAGTTTCAGGACAAAGCCTATTATCTAGCAACAATCAGCAAAATAGGCAAGAGGAGTCTTCTGAAGCTGTAAGTAATTAACCTAAACGGAATATAAGATATTGAGTGTACTTACTGATGTACTACTTGTCTAGCGTCTTCTTAAAACGATTCAACACTTGTTAGAATGGAGAAGTGTCAGAGGGAAGCATATCAGATTGGGACAACCGAGAGGCAAAACCTTCACCTTTGCCAACAGTAGGCGATCAAATCTAATATTAATGCTTATTATTATACTTTGCTGGTCAGATTTTTGGGATTTGGAGTCATGGGTACAAGAATTTGTGCATGTTATTTATGAGTAGAAGAGAAATTAAGTAATTAGAATTTCTGTATGCCATGATGTTGTTCCCGCGGAGGAGATGGAGATGGAGATGGAGATGGAGATGGAGATGGAGGGCAACATTGGCATCAACTCCTAAATTGTCATACAACATAAATGGTCTTCCAACTCTTCTTAATGCTTTGTTGATCCTATTAATGACAACACCTACAAAGAAAAAAATAATCCGAGTCATGTTCAAAAACATTGTTCTTAAGAGCTACTCCGTATCTATCGGCAAAAAAAGATATGGCACTCCTTAGAATAAAACGGATCCTTCCTGTAAAAGCAGGGTGAGCAGAACAATGAAGTATATATAATAAAACTCATAAGGTAATGGGCAAAGAGAATTTCAAAGGAGGATATGAAAGCTTGAAAGCTCAAGAGCAAGATTAATATATAGAACTTCATATTGAAGCCCCTTTTATAAGTAACGCCCATTGCACAATTTGGTTAAGAACCCATCAAAATAAACTGACATAAATAATATCATACACGTTACATTATAAAAGGTATGAATAAGATGGCATAGAGTATTATATCCCATAACTCATACATGTATATTAAAAAGCTATTATGAGTAATAAAGCTTTGAACGTTGGCATAGACTATTATATACCATAACTCATGCATATATATTAAAAAGCTATTATGAATAATAAAGCAATTCTCCAAAACGTTTAGAAAATCTGAGTCTGCAACGTTCAAACAAAATATTTTCATCAATACAACATTTAATATATATATCAAAGCAATAATTTTAATCCACAAAACCAGCTTTAAAGTTAAATCCCTTATCAAGGTCTAGACTCTGAAATTGAAATTTATAATATATATATATATATATATTTCAGTCAATACTTTTATTCAAAATTATTTCTACAATTTTCAAAATAAAATTTTTATGTAATGTGCAGGTGTCTAATCTATATTTAACTTGCTTGTAGGGGAACCCAATGCACACCAGCCTACTCCTTTTTTTAGCTCATTTACTTGTTCAAACTTATATGTTATTTTCATACACTTGGATACTCCTAATCCCAAACAATGAGACTTATTCTATTTAACACACTCACAATTATATCATAACTCCAACAGGCAATTCAGAGCATACTTTGTTGTTCACGCCTTGTTGCTAATGGAAAATAAATAATAATGAACTTTTTTTTTTCTTTCGTATGCGCTTCCATTCACATGGCTTTTACTTTTCAGTTATGAATTTCTCTCGTGCTTGCAATTCGGGGACTCACGTTGAATTTTTTATCAAGCATGACTCTTTTTTGCCAACTCTCTATATTCATTATTATTTTATTTTTTTAGCCAGAACTCTATATTCATTATTTATTGCTTATAGATTCGCATTCAAATTACACTACCTTGTTAAAAAAAAAAAAAAACTGTATTGGATGATACTCCCTCCCTCCACTCCGTATTCCTTAATATACCCAAAAAAAAATCCTTAATATACCGTTTTTGTGCTTATTATAAATTTATTTTAACTACTTCTCACATAACAAAAACTATCAGGTAAATTATTAAATATGCTCAGAATTTTCTATATTTATCCTTATTATTATTTTTTTTTGAATATTTATGATACTGTAGAAGAGGTAGGCTTAATATGTTATTTTTTTAAATTAAAATGAAATGATACAAATGCCCTCACAAATATTTTATTTCTTTAACACAAAAAAGGGTAACCCCCACCCCTACCGGCACCGGAGTTCCAACAAGAATAATTATTGACAAGGTAATAAGATTTGTCGAGGAACTCACTACATTTTTTTAGGTTTTAACAATTTTCATTTACCAAATAACAAATTTATACTACTATTAGATTTCTTACAAGTTTTGTTAAAGAATTCATGACATATTCTTACGTTTTTATAACTTTTGTTTACAAAACAACAAATCTACACTATCAAATTTTTTACAAGTTTGTTAAGAAATTCACAGCTTTTCAGTATGTTTTAATAACTTCTAATTTTCCGAGAGACAAATCTAAAGTATCCAGTTTTCTACAGATATTTGTTAAAAAATTCATGACATTTCATTAAGTTGTAGATACTTCTAAATCTAATTGCTGATATGAGCAAAAAAATGCAGTACTTTTAATTTATCTATGTTGTCTTTAATGCGCTCTGTAATATTTATTTAAGAAAAACACACACACACACACTTAGCAGTAGGATACAGTAATTTAGTTTAACATTTGATTGAATTATACATATCTAAAAACTTACACTCAGCTCTCTCCACAATTTAGTTTTGTGAAAATAGTAGAAAAAGAACCTGAAAATTGGATAATCCCAAATCAAGTTTTTTACGTAGAATTAATGAAATAATCATTAATTATTAATAGCTATAACAAATAAAATGTATAACGTAACAGATTTCAAGCAACTACGATTCATCCTCTTCTTTCTAAACAAGCAAGAGTGATTAATTATAAATAAACCCTAATCTTAACTGTATCAGATTTTTATAATAAGCATAAGTATTAGTATACATTAGATGTTGCTATATATATATATATATATATATATGTGCGCGCGCGTTTAACAGAGTGCGTATGAAAAATAAATCATACTATTGTTTTTATATCAATGGACAAGTGTCCACTTGAGATTACATGACATCAATAAGCCATCAAAACACGTAAAGCAAGACAAAATAAAGTATATCCAATTTTCTCTTAAGCCAACTAACATTATATTCGAATAGGAAACTAGGGAAGCATCCATCAAGGTTAGCTCAATGTTCATCTGATGTGCCATATTGGCCAAAAAATCAATGCATCTCATTGCTTCTCTATGTGCATGAATAATATGCATATCCCAATTTAAGAAATTGAGGGATCTAGTTTTGTCGATCTCATGCTGAAGTGGATGATAGTTCCCACCATCCACCATTAATGTATGAATGACTATAGTAGAATTGAGGTACAAGTGGACCCTACCTAAGCCCCTTTGTTTGCACACCTTCTAGCCTGCATGAATAGCATGTATTTCTACCATAGTAGGTGAACAAGACCTAAGTTCTACAAGAGACCTCACATCTACTGTCCCCCTGTGGCTCAAGAAAGTATTCACTCCATGCATTCAAAAAGGAATGGCAAAGGATATGTAGCCATAAAGGTTGACATGAAAAAAGCATTTGATCGTCTTGATTGGCATTTTATTCATTTCAATCTTTGTTCTCTGGGGTTAAATAATCATTTTGTCGAGTTGGTCATGCAATGTGTTTCATCTATCTCTATGAGAGTTTGCTAGAATAGTTTGCATTCAAACACTTTTTCTCTGGAGAGAGGTGTTAGGCAAGGCAATTCTTTGAATCCTTATCATTTTGTTATCTACATGGAAAGATAAAGCCAGATTATACACCATAAGGTAGAACTTGGGAATTGGAAACCCTACCCTAAATCATACTATTCATAATATATAGTATGGTAACTTAACATATGATTTATTTGGAGAGTTTGTCTTAATTAAAAAATATAAGAAATATTGTTTTTTATAATTATCATTCTTTTCTAATGTTACCCATATTAATGCTCTCTCAGAATAATCAAGAAAGAGATTAATTAGGAGAATTAAGAAAGATTGTTAGAATGGTTTTCAGAAGGTAAAAAATATATCACACTAACCATTTTTTACAAAATTTTCATTATATATAGATTCCATAAACACACGTGCACACAAACATGACAACACTGTTACACACAAAAATAGAAGAAACTGATAAGTTGAGTAGCTAACCCTCACAACTATCAAGTACAAAGCATATTTGATTTGATTTTTTTTTTTTTTTGATGACCTGGTAATTTGAGATATTTAAAAACTTAAGTAAACGTTAAATACTGAATATTAGTAGTTTTTTTTTGTTAATAATGATTTGGGTTTGGACATGAAAAATTTCTTGACAGCTTGGAGTTTGTGAACGACCACAGTCATGGGCTGAAGCCCCTCTGATGGACCATTTGCAGAGCAAGACACTCATTTGCATCAACGAACCCAAGCATTCTTCCATTATTACTCTCATTCTTTGAGTTTTATGAAGATTTGCTTGATATAAAACGGTTCAAATGTAAAGATTTTTTCATGCCTAAACTAACTAACAAAAAGCTAGTTGTGGCAGTAAACGAGCTCACCAGAGTAAAAAGAAGAACAAACATTCAAATTCTGAAAAATCACTTATTAAGAGAAGTAAAAACTCTTTACACTCTAAATTTCAAAAGGGATTCTACCCTTAACCAATTTTTTTTTTAAAAATAAACTACAATGTATGAAGGTCTGCCCAAAGAACAGAGAGTGAGGAATAGACATGTTAAATATTACTTTTTAATTATAAATTTGTAAATATATTAATTTAAGCATGGATGCTATTTGATTATTTATGACCAGATCGATATTCGTACTAATTAATTAACAATAATAGACATGATTTTAATACATTGTTTGTTTTCGGAGATATTCTTGTTTCTTTTTCCCCCCCTATTCAACAAAAAAAAAACGGTGAAGCTGATGAAGAATAAGGTACGAAAATTCAGAATGGAAACTCTTCAACCTATGCATGCCACAATTTTTGAGCTAGTTTGGGTAGAAATAATTTTGATGATAAGTAACTTATGAGAAGTGATTTCAGAAAAAAGTTACTTATCATAAATGATTTGTGTTTGGATAGGAAGTAATAGAAGTGACTTTTTTTAATAGAGGTCTGTTTGGTGATAAATAGACAAGTAACTTATTATGTTTTTTTTAATAGGGTCTTTTGTTTTTTTTAAAAAAAATTATCATGTACTTTTAATTTGATAATTATGTAATATTTGGAGTGAGATTATTCTTTTCACATGGTTACAAAAAAATATAAAAATAGTAAAATGCACAATTAATTATTTATTTTTAATTAGTAAAAATAGTAAAATACACAATTAATTGTTCGGAGGAAATGTTTGTGTTAAAGGTCTGTCAGCCTAGATGTAAGAGCAAAGATTCAAGAGGAAATATTTATGTAAAAGGTGAGTGATGAGAGGGCGTTGACCTAGGAGGAAAGAACTAAAGTTGTCGAGCGTGTGGTAGGTGAAAAAAATAAAAAAAAGGAATGGAGAAGTCCAGTGGAGAAGTAGCTCAAAGTTACTTTTAAAAAAAATGAGCTTTGATAAATAAGTGAAGTCTTATTGAATTGTGTCATACACCCTTCCAGCCAAAAAGTAACTTTTATTTACTAATAAGTTACTTTTTGGCGGTATCTAAACAGGCTCTTTAACTTTATAATATAGGCAACAAAAAGTGTTATCATAAATTTTTATGAAACCCAATTCATATTTGATATTATTGCTTCGCCACGTACAATCATAAATCATAATGTAGCGACTACCACCACATTAATTTTTAGAGAAAATTAGAATTAAGGACCTAGATAAAATAATATTTATTGTGGGATCTTACAAATCATAATTATTTAGAAGGACCAAATACTAAAATATAAAATTTAAAATATCAAACTGCCCTTAGACAAATCCCTAATATATCCTATCACGCTTAATTTTATTATTTGGTTAGTCAAACAATTGCAGTTATGTCGTCTTTCTTCCCTATGAGTTTCGTTGGTTGCAAGTAGGGCAATTCCAACATTTACATCTACGACAAAAAAGATAAAAGGATCTAACATTCGGCGGCTCTTCAAAACCTCTATGGAAGATGTGTCAACCAAAATGATTGTGCAGATACTGGATCTCGCATACACTTCACCACCATTGATTATATTGTATCACCCCCAAGTAGCAGCAAGCAAACTCATCTTCCATTTTGCCGAACTTTTGTATTCAAGCCTGTTACTGAAAGTACAAATAGAAATAGAAAGATAAATAAACAAATTAAAAAGATATGTGAAAATATAAACTTACAGTCTGTCGTAATAATTATCAGAATTCTAATCTTTTTGGCTAATAAAACCCAATTCATATTTGATAGTCATTATGCAGCTTAAGCAATAAACAGTATGTTTTGGCTAATCAGTTTTGAGCTTTGCTGATTTCATTGACAGTGTTCCTTTGTTGTGCAATAGGATCGTCGGATAGAGCAAAATCGCAACTGACAATTTGAGAAAATAATAATGAAGATAAAGGAGACACAGATT